>JANAVB010040015.1:1187146-1367341 GCA_029216955.1 Iris pallida | reverse complement strand
AGATAGATAAATTGTTGAAATTTAAAGATGAGTGCAAGGATGACATTTTAGGAGTGTCGAGTCGATAACATCACCTAAAAATTGTTAATTATTCAAATGGTGCCTGAACAATGTAGTGTTGCCGTTTTGGTGATCGAACTTTTTTTGTGTGAATTTGTTACATAAATTTACATTTTGGTTTAAAGAGCGCCTGAACTAGGTTTCGTTAGTATTTTGGATGAAAATCGTTAAAAATTTGACATGTGATAGTCACATGCCTTATTTTTTATAGTTATTTTGTCATGTTTTTATTTTTTCGATTAAGAATATTGGTGTTCGAATTTTTTTTAACATAAACAAATAGCTTTTGTCGAGTAAAAATGATGACTCTGCAATCAATTATAACCGACGTATCAGCTGGTCATGACAAAAATAATATTAAAATAAGGTACGTGAATATCATTTGTTCATTTTTAATAATTTTTATCCAAAATACTAACGAAATCTAGTTCATACATGCTTTAAACTAAAATATAAAATTTAAATACCAATTTACACAAAAAAATTCAATTACCAAAATGACGACCATAACATTCCTCAGCGATCACTAGAACAACTAACTTAAAAAAAAAATCAAATCAAATCCTTCTGGTCAAGCATTTGACTACTTTAACTGTAGTAATACATATCTAGCACCAGTACCATCCCCCCATTTCACTATCCCTACAACTGGAATCAATTCAAGTCGAACATAATATTATGCTGTAACAAACAAATTAGCTGCACTTGTAGGTAGGTCCTATTACAAAGAATGGTGACTGCGGATTTGACGTGAGCCTTTCCTATGAAAATAAAACTACAAGACGCAGTTAGACAACAAGCGTTATCCTCAATTGTCAGCTGGCAATGAAACAGACTAGGATTTCTCACATATATCCTCCCTTCTTCTTGGATGTCGCCTTGTAATTTCAGAAATCTATTACTTTCTTATATAGGTGACAACTAGTTACAACTTAAGATCTTGACAATTGTAGGGATAACGGTTATTAAATATTTTTAGAGTATCACTTATGAGCAGTTACGAGAAATCCGATTTTGGATGGTTTGTAAGTATCGACTTTTAAATCAGTCCAGTCCATACTTGGTAATTCACTAACGAACGGTTCTGAACATTTTTTACACGAATAAAATTAAATAGGAAAGGATATCAAATAATAAAACCCTTCAAAACCCACCGATTTGGGGTGTTTATAAAGCCACCCAAAATAATATTACACCGGTGTTGGAAGATACTTGAGCTAGGGCTGTAAAACGATTCAAACCGTTCGTATTCGGCTCGTGTTCGGCTCGGTCCAATCTCGGTTTAAGCTCGTCCGTGAATTAATCGATATCAAGTTTGACCATAGGCTGTTCGGCTCGATCTTGTTCGCAAACAGGCTCGAGCTCGGCTTGGTTTCTCATATTATGACTTTTTCTATAGTTATACCTTTTTTAATAGATAAAAATACATTTTGTCTTAGAAAATTTTCTCATTTTTTTTGTTCTTTATATGATGGTAAATTTATGATGTAAAGAGCATAAGTAATTCAATAAAAAAGTCTTTAAAACTTAAGAGAAACAATGTGATAGTCTATACAACATATCCTATAAATACTCACTACTAGGACTGTAAAACGATTCAAACCGTTCGCATTCGGCTCGGTCCAAGCTCGGCTCGAATCAAACTCGTTCATAGTTAAGTCAAACCAAGCTTGAACACTCTTTCTTCGAGCTCGTTCGTTCAATTTTCAGCCCAAACTTGAGCCGATCAAAACCAGTGCCTCAAAAAAAATTAACAAGCAAAGGTTTTCATAAACAGTCAGTTCAAAAAGTTCCAATACCGGTAAAAATAACGTTACCAAGCAGACCCTTAGATAGCATTTATATAAGACTTTCCTCCGAGTTCAAATACATTTGAGTCTGTATTTTAAGAATAAAGGTTTTTATTTTTTATTTTTAGGGTGTCTACTTCTTAATGGTGCTTGAAGGCATGCCTCCAAGGGGGGCTCGAATCCACGCCATTGCGCCCGGATACTCCATCGTTCCCAATGGGCTACGGCTACTGGGACGTATTTTAAGAATAAGGTCAGTCTTTGGCCGTCTCTTTAATTTCATATTTCTCCTCTCATAACCAATGACATGTTATTCCCGAGGTATAAGTTTCGATGGAAAGCTGAGAAATGAAACGATTGTAAAGCAACGTTTCGTAGCAACTCTTCAATGAAGGTGCACTACAGTAATCCTTGAAGGATTCTGGATAACAAAGATCTAAACAATTTTCTTACCGTAGCAAACGAATGTAATGCTTCTAAAAAAATGTACAAATCGAGTTGCTAGCAGCAGCAACGAAAGCCTATAAGGAGTTTCTGATTAGATCAGAGAAGAAGAGAAGAAAAAAGAAAGAGAAAGGCAGCTTTGTTGGGGTGATCAGATCACCGTTGCTCAAAACAAGATTCACCTATATACGGTCCGCTTCCATGAACCAGCAAGTTCTTAGAGAACTTCTGGAATGCTCGTCAGTCAATTTTTGAGACTTAAACGAGCTTCCTGAACTTTATGGACTCCCTTAACTCTCTTCTTTGTTGCTTCTTAGAAAGGAGGCCAGGGGGCTCCATTTATAGAGTGGAGTGAGACTTTACTATCTCCTATCTGGTGTGGGACTAAAATACCAATACTCTAAAATAGAGTTTGATATTTTACATCATCCCACAATAAACATAGTCGAGTGCTAGTCCCGCCTACCCCCGAACACCCGCCCGTGCATGCACGAGGCATCCTGGAGTCCGAGTCCGATCAACAAAAATCAACTTGCATCTTTGTTAGAATTAATCTTTTTCTTTTAGAAAAATACTCCCACATGGCACACACTTGTGCCCCACCACACCTCATGTGCACACCTCAATACAAGCAATACATATATTGAGATACTCATCATTTGGTGTAGCCGATGTGGGACTATCTTTTCTAATCTAAAGGCAAAAACACCAACAATTTCTCACATATCTCAATATATGGGTTGAGCGTTCCCCACAGTGACTGTCCATCATGTATTATGAGAGATATTGCTAAGACTTGAATCTTCCCGCATAAGTTAAATAACAGCATGATACAAGAATGGACTAAGCCTTGAATTCTATACCATAACTAATTCTTTCTACTCACATAATGATATCAACTGTGCTTCTGGCTGCACATTAAAGGCCTTATGCCAGCCTGGTTTCGATGTATGTATGTTGGGTGTCTACAAAATTTCTCTCAAGAGACGGCTTACATCTCTATCCATACACTCTAGGTGAGTTCTTTTAAAGAATCTTGGCATAAAGTATTTCACTTCTTGCGGTGCTACACCGCTATGACATGGCCCGAAGTCGAGGCAATGCCTCATGTGGTATCATACCACTGTAGCATGAGGTCCAGCCTCTTTGTAGTGCCAAACTACCCAGCATGAAGCCTTTCGCTTCCTTGCGGTGTTATGCCGTCGTGACATGGCTTGCAAAGTCGAGGCACTGCCTTATGTGGTGTCACACCACTGTAACATGAGGCCCAGCCTCTTTGTAGTGCTGCCTACCACTCATCATTCTACAGCATTAGGCCCTCTTGCCTATGTGCGGTGCTACGCCGCAGTGACTTGGCATGAAGTCGAGGCTTTACCCTTACTAGGTACCTCATGTGGTGTCACCCCATATTATCATGGAGTACTATGCTCCTTTGTAGTGCTGTGCTACCCGTGCTTCCTGTAAAGCACGCCGGACATCCCAAATGTCCAAGAACTCATTAAGGCTTTCAAGCCATCCTCTCACAGGACTTTGTTCTTTACAAAGAATAAATAGTAGACAACAGCGGTTCTAGGTTTGTAACTCCGCATTTCCCAAGGATTACCTACTGTCAACAGTGGTTCTGGGTCAGTGATCCCGTAATTCTAAAGGTTTACCCACTGTTCCTGATATTCTTCCAGTCAATGATCCTTCTTTGAACTAAAAGCTAAATGTCTAGTAGATTCCTCTTTGAACTAATAACATAAAACTTTATACTATAATTACAAAGACAGTATTAGAGTGTCTTCAAGCCCATTTTACATGATGTGTCTTCAACCAGCTGGCACTTGAGACCTTTGGTGAATGGATCCGCCAGATTCTCCTGGCTCCGAACATCTACCACAGCAATGACTCATCTTTTAATAAGATCATTCATCGACATGTGCCTTAATCGTACAGTCCTCTTCTTGCCATTGAAGAGGTCATTTGATGCCACTACTGCAGTCGTCTGGTTGTCGCAGTAAATCGACACTGTCGGAATCTGCGCACCAACCACATGAAGATCATACATGAGCTCCCGAAGCCATTCTGCTTCATCTGCTGCAGCTGCTAGTGCATAAAACTCAGATTCCATAGACGAGTGTGAGAGCATAGACTGCTTCTTTAACTTTCACGATATAGCAGCTCCACTCATTGAGAATACATATCCTCGTGTGGACCTTTCACTCTTTACTTCTGAGCACTAGCTTGCATCACTGAAGCCTTCTACTACTGTTGGATCTCCGCAGTAGTGCAGTGCATACTTCTGAGTTCTTTTGAGATATCTAATAACTCTCTTCACAGCTTTCTAGTGCTCCACACCTGGATTGCTCGTGAATCACTCGACATCCCCACGACAAAAACTATGTCAGGCCTTGTGGCAGTAGTCGCATACATCAAGCTCCCGATGACGCTTGAATACTCCAACTGTCTGACGCTTTTTCTTGGATTTGGCTTCAGCTTCTTGTCACATATATACGATGTATCTATCCCTAGAAGATCCTGATACCCATAGCGTGTGAGCATCTTCTCAATGTAATGAGACTGCGATAATGCCACTCCAGTTTCCGTCCGGATGATCTTTATCCCTAGGATAACATCAGCTTTCCCTAAGTCCTTCATGCTGAACTTAGACGAGAGAAACTTCTTTGTCTCAGTGACACTTGCTAGATCTGTATCCAAGATCAACATGTCGTCCATGTACAGACAAATGACAACTCCTCTTCCGTCAGCGAACTTTGTGTATACATATTTGTCCGTCTCGCTGACCCTGTAGCCATTTGATATTATGACTTTATCAAACTTCTATGCCACATCTTGGGAGCTTGCTTCAGACCATACAGAGATTTCACCAACTTGCAGACTTTGTCTTCGAGGCCCTTGACGATAAATCCTTCTAGTTGTTGCATGTAAATCTCTTCAGTCAACTCACCATTCAGGAAAGCAGTTTTAACATCCATCTGATGAATAACTAGCTTATGAATTGTACTTAGAGAAATCAACATCCTATGGTCGTCATCCGTACTACTAGAGCATAAGTGTCAAAGTAATCAATCTCCTGCTGTAACGCCCCAGTCCCAAAATACGTAGGACTAGACATACGAAACATGTCACTGTATGCATACGAAGAATACTCCAATATGTGGAATCCTCATACGTATACATAAGTTGTAAATCACAGGCCAGTCACAAATAACTATATCTCATCCACAAAATCACAAGAGAAAATAATAGTCCAGATAGTATCAAATAAAAGAGTCAAAAGATAGATAGCCAGGTGGAAACAAATCCACTACCAAACAGATATAAATATAATCTAAGATACTAGAGTTCAACTTATCAAAATAAATGAAAGATACAAGTAAGGGAAGAATCAGACATCGTCAGAGGGTAAGATATCCTTGGTAGAAAACGAAGGAGCTAAACCGAGTCCGTGCTCCTGGGGCAATCCTGACCATCTATACCTGGAGAGATCACCAGGTCCTCAGCGGGACATAAAAAGATACAGAAAAACATGCCATATAAACAGAATATAAACTGCTCACATAATCCGAATCATAACATGGTTCAGTACTTTATCATCGAAGCAGTAAACCACGCCTACAACCAAACAAGGACAAGGTGTGGCACACTAGTTCGTGACAAAATACTGTTCCCAGCCATGAACGGTATAGTACACAACCATATGGAAAAGTACATACACCTACGGATAAAGGTCATCTAACCATTCTAAGTGGAATGCATTTTAAGAATAGTTCATGGTCGCATGACTACCGGGTCAAGTCAGAAAAATACTAATGCAGTACAGTACCTCAGTAGCGAGTCACAACACCATATACTATTCCTCAGTATCGGGCGAGTCTATAGCATATAGTCTACCTATCGTTCCTCAGTAGCGAGCGAGTCGATGATAGATAGGGTGGTAGTCAACTTCCAATCATGTTCTTCCCGTCCAATGCCGACTCATAACTGCTAAGTCTTCTAGCATGCAACTCTATTACCAGTTATTTCCTAACGCAGGTCCTCACGTATCGGTAGCCAACCAACTACGCAAGTATGAGACCTATATGAGACTCGGGATTCATGTGACACATGTGACAAGGCCAATGAATGCATCACAACATATGGTAGTCTTCTTAACTTTAAGTCGATGCATAATAATAAAGTAATAGAAATAAAACTAAATAGTTAATTGCATAAAATATATCAAGACAGAAAATGATAATAAGTAAGAAATAAAACTAAATCAGCATGCTAACTGGCAGTAAATAAGCAGAATATAATGGCAAGGTATCTTGCCTGAGGGTGGTGCGAGATGTAGCAAAATCCGACAGTCAGAATCGTCCACACGAAAGTCAAAATCTACAAGGAGCTCTGGATGCTGAAACAAACATCACGAACGAGTTTGGAATAAAAGATATGCCAAGAAAATGCATGTCCAAAAGTCCAATTCTGGAACAGGGGCAAAATCGTAATTTCTGGTCAAAACGATGTCCGTCGTTGGATCCGTTTTGCACCGAAACGTGCGCCAAAACCTACGGTCTCTAAAGTCATCAAACTACATGTCTACGGATCTGGTTTGAGGAGACGAACTCAACGGTATGTCCAGTTTTGAATTCCGATGAGCCGTGCACAAATTCGTCCGTTAGAGCGGGTCGCGGGCCCGCCAAATAGGCGTTCCATTCGACCTTCTCAGAATCGGACCAAACTTGGCATATAGGACCAAAAAATGATATGGTGCTGTTGGTGCAAGTTTTGTCTCGATACGACGAACGTACACGGAGTATGGTCAAGTTTGTAAAAGGTCGATACGGGGGTATCTTGACGGATACGCACTGATTTCGTCGCGCACACGCAACGAAATGATTTCCGTCAGTTTTCACACGTCAGCAACATCCATACGCGCCTTTCGATGCGTATAGTGCGCAACCACGTTGCCCGATTTGTCGGAGCGCATACCGTATCGGTAAAAATTGTTGAAATTTACTATTTAAAAATCATTTTTTTCTAAACTTTGAGGCTGTTTTAACAACAACATAATCAATGAAAAACAAAAATAAAAGATGGGTTTCTATCTCGTATAGGTTGTCTATACATCCTTTTTAAAAGAAATTCTAAACTGTTAACGGTTTTTGTAAAAACTGCCTTCCAAGTTCGGGGTCTGGCTCGGGTTCTCTGTTCACGTTTGAACAGATTTTTCGAGATTTTTGGTTTGATTTTTTACAACAATTTAATGCACTAGTAATTAATCTAGTTGAAGGGGATGGGAGGAAGAGGTATAGGTCGTGAGCGTACCCATGAAATCTGTTCTAAAAATCGTCGAGAGAGGTTGACAGAATCGTACGACGAACAGGGCATGGGACTGGCCACTGATGCTGCTTCCTCCGATGCGCTGTGCGCGCCTGCGGCCGTTCGGCGGCGCTCCGACGACCTCCGCCGTCGCACAGGCGGTGCAGGTGGTCGAGAACAGGTCGTACAGGGGCATCGGTCGTTTGGTGACGGGGCTGTGATCGCAGGATGGGGGCGGTGTCGAGATTTGAAGGATTTGAAAATTTTCTTCGGAGAACCGGTTCACAAGCGTAGTTAAGGTGGTTTTAAATCCACACCTCCATCAATTTAGATTAGATTTAATCTAATCTTCATGGGATTGGATTTGAAACAAATTTTTGAAAGATTTGGTGAAGTCTTGTGGTTTGCGGAAAGAATAATAGTACTGTTCCTTTAAGGAACAGTACAACATTTTTTTTTTTTTCCTTTTCTAATGGCTCTTTCGCGTCCCTGTTATGGGAACAGCCTGCTCGGGATGCTAGACGAGCACTGTTTATTTGAAACAGTGCTGACGTCAGCATATCCCTTTTTTTTATTCCTATTCTAATTTATATTATATATATATATATATATATATATATATATATATATATATAATATATATATATATACACACACACTTAGAATATCTAGCTAAATTATAAATTAAACTTCTAAAATCTCTAAAAATATTTTAAAAATTTTAAATACTTATTTGGTAAAAATTTCCTTGTATGTCTACAACAAGATTATGAACCCAATTATTAATCCAAACACCAACCCTTAAATACTGTAAATTATTAAATAGCAAAATAATAATATAACAAAATCCTATAACATTTCTGATATAGTTTAGTAAAGGTTTTTGTACCACAAAAATAATACATATGCACTACCATATAGAATAGCAGTCTCTTGCTATATCTTGATATCCCTACTCATAAACTAAATTAAAAAGGCTATTTAATAAATTTAGAAAAATAATATAAATATAAAATAACTTAAAAAATTTTATAAAATTTCTAGGGGGATTATACCTACCCAACTTATAAAATTTCGTCCTCGAAATTAAAATAAATCTTAATATCCGCGGACAAAGAAGTTACGAACGACAAAATGGTTAGGTATGTCAAACCATACCAAGGCTATGTGAAAGGATGGAAGGGACATTCTACCATCGAACTCCTAGTTTGGCGTGACCCTTCTAAGGAATAGGTTGCACGAAGTTCACTGCTCTACCCAACTTATAGAAGTTGTGTAATCGTGGAAAGCACAGTAATAGGACTGCTAAGGAAGACAATATCTAACGAGATGTACGAGGGTATGAGGCACTTACGTTTGTAGTCACGGACTCTAAAGGAAGCCTAGGTATTACATACTTAACATTGCTCCTATGTTGAGCATGCTTCATCAAGGCAGCAGGAGAGCTCTTGTTTGAACATAATCGGGAACAATTTGGTATAGGGGAATTCCATTGATCGAATAACATAGGCATCGGAGAGACGCGGTTAAGAAATTTATGGTAGAAGTATTCGTGGGCCCAGAGATGGAAACTAAATAGATGGAGAGGCTCATTTCATAAAGGTAGGTTTTATAGTCCAAATAGGGCGATAAGCACATATGGATTTGACTAGGTTTTAGTGATCCCTCTATATGGACATCAATCTTTGATTGAATAAATCTTGGTTTTAATCTATATGGGCTGCAAAAATTTCATGAAACCAATCTAAACCATTATTAGGTTATGGTACTTTTAAAACAGGTTCTAGTCCAAGTGGTTGGGCTAATTACAAATCGGGTTGGTTAAATAGGTTCGGTAAGTCGTGAGACGTGCCTCCCATGACTTTTTGTGTTTAAGTAGCACAAGAGGCCTCTATTGAGTGGCATACTATGGACATGTGTGTAGTGGGCTTCGAATAGATCACAACTATATATTGGGTCGAACGAATTGAGTTGAGATTGAATCTCAGATTGAAGTCGGAAGGTTCATCGATATTACGGTAAGGATTATAGTTAGCATTTTTAACTCGAAAGTCGCATCATCAAAATAGAGTACAAGGGACATTTTTGAGTGGAACATGATATACCTAGATGAAGGTGGGCTCGTGTAGATCTTGTATGTAAAATTTGTTTAAAGAAAAAGTCTTGTGTTGTGCTCCAAATATCAAAGTCACGATAGGGAACACCCAAGGATCAAAATAGAGAGTGGGTTTTCATGAGGCAATGATTTATCCTTCTAACGGTAACCAATTTATCCTAATCAATCGATAAAAGAAGTCTAGAGGGCATTCCATCTATAATCTCTAGAAATTTCTCTCTCAAAATTAAAACTAGGGCATGATTTTATGATTGATAAAGTTAGAAGTATTCCAAGTCGTGGTATCATACCTTGACTTGATATCAACGAGTAACAGAATCATGATGCGGTAGATATGAATCAAGGACGAAGTGATTGCGAATAGATGAAAGAATATTGTATACGTCATACTTGTGTTCCCGTGGGAATTCTACTGGCACGAAACAAACATAGGCCATTTCACAAATACAAGGTCTATAAAAAGGTATCTAACTCTAAGGCACGTCTTAATGACTAAATTCTTAATCTCTATTCTAAGCAAGTCTGTCTATGCTACGGTTTATGCGATTACTAAAGATGTTTGTGTAGGATCGTTGAGCACTTCTAGAGGGGGGGTGAATAGAGTGCGTGTGCAGCGGAAATAAAATCACCAATTAAAAATTAAACTATGGCAATGATGTAAGAGCAGTAAATAAAGATAGGAGAATCAAACTCAGTAACACAGCGATGTATACTGGTATCCCTCTGAGAGGACTAATCCAGTCTCGAGTACTCTTGCTCGATGTTAATCCACTAAAGGCACAAGCTTTAACTAAGTGCTTGCAACTCTTACACCACCGTGCTTGTTGACGAGTGCACGACCAACTCCAACACACACCGTGCTTGGTGACGAGCGCACGACCAGCTCCACAACGAGAATTTGTTGTTGAAACTTGACGACCTCTTTACAACTCTGAATAACCAAAAGACTTCTAAATCAAATCTGATAGTACTGGCTTTTGGCTAAGAGAAGTATAGGTGAGATTTGAAATTTTTAGATCACTAGAAAACACTTGAGATGAATAGAGAAGAGAGTGAAGAATGAATTGATGTTTTGAAATGAAAAGTTCTTCTCTATTTATAGGTGTTTTCACCAACCGAACTCGGGCAGAACTCGGACAGAGTTCGGATGCAAATATCTCGCAAAATAGACGTTGCTCACAGATTTGGAGGCAACTGAAGTTTGAATACAAACTGACCGAACTCGGTCAGAGTTCGGGCCGAACTCGGGCCGAACTCGGCTAGGAGTTCTGTCAGGAGATATAATAAAATTCTTTTGTAAAAACAGTTTACAAACATGTTTTTGGTAATTTGTAAAATCATTTGAAAAGGAATATTTTCGAAATACATTTTGAAATATTTGTAATCGAAAATATGAAGGGTAAAAATAGGTTTAGAGAAGGAGAATAATTTTAACCCTAAGCCAGTAATACCATACTTGATTTTACAAGGAAATTCCTAGACTCAATAAAGTGTAAAATACAGAATAAAAGTAGAAAAGAGTCTTCAGAATTTTTGATGACTTTGACGCTTGGATTTATGCAGTACATCGTCCGTTGAATAAGATTTCATGTATCCTGAAATAGTTAGCAGCATTTTCTATATTTGTGTATGGACTAAAGTATAAGTTGATTATCGAAATCGGGTGTGACCATGGAATGGGCCAACAATCTCCCCCATTTTGATAATTGACAAACTTGAGTCTATACCAAAATATATTATAAAAAATAAAACAACATATCAAAATACCTGAAAAAAAATTTGTTCTAGCCTTGCATTTGCATTTGTGATATTGTGATATTTTGTATACTCATTTTCTCCCCTTTGTCAAGTAGTAAAAATGAATCGGCTCCCCCGTAAATCATGAAGCCAACAATAGAAAAGACAAGACAAAGTGAAAGAAAAAATAGTAATCACAGCATAGATAAGTGAAATGCAATAAACTGAAATATCATAAATTTCCACTAGAAAGTCAACTAGTACAACTGATAAATGGCTAACTGAAAGAGTTTAGACATGAAAGTAAAAAATACTACATGAACAGCATCAAAGCTAAACAAAACTAAATCCACTATCCTATGGCTGAATCTACATCACATCTCTGCGTCGTCTGCACCGGGAGGATCATGAGGGAAATAGGCAGTGGTCGGGTCGAAGTACTGAAAAGTAGTTTCATCAGTAAAACGAGGACCAGGGAAAGCAGGATGTGGAAGGATAGTGAGTGGATGAATGGATCATGCACCAGGCTGTAATGGAGATCGGCAATGCTGTTTCTCAGCACCTGGGCCTGAGAAATATGCCGGAACTCGGAGTCTTGATAACGTTGCGTGGATACGGCAACGAAATCATCAAACCGCTGGTAGAAAGCCTGATCGAGTCCAGGGGCAGGGGCCGGAGCAGGAGGAGCATCTGCTGGAGGGGCCTCAGCATCAGCTACTGGGTCAGCAGGAGCAGCACCGGGAGGTTGAGGAAACCGACGAGAGCGAGTCAACTCAACAGGTGGAGAAGAAATAGCACACGTTTCAAGATCAATCTCGAAACGGCGAAAAATACTCGCAAGGTGCATAGGAAAAACAAGGTTCCTACCTGCATTCTTGCAGTTGAGCATCCAAGACATCATGGTTTTTGGAATGGAGAAAGGAATTCCAAAATGAATGTGATACATAGCAGAGAGTTTCAAAAATGTGACCTCATCGGTAGAGCCTTTCTTCGGAAGAAGGGCGAGAAAATCATACGATGAAGTTCGTAAAAATTCTGATTAAGATGTCTAGAAAATATTCTCCGAGGAGGAGGAGTAGGGTGACAAATCAATTCCCTAAAAGAAGCTAAAGTGACATCGGCAGGGAACTGAATATGGTGGATGTCAACAAGAGCATCACCAAGATCAGGAACGTGAAAATATTCACTGATATCGGTGGCACTAAATTCTAGTTCCTGTCCAGCGAGCAGCAGGAATAGAAATTTCCGTTTTGTTGTACTTGCAAATTGCAGTAGAACATACGGACAGCATTGTCGAAATACTATCTTGGACTTCGAAAAAGTCGCGAAATCCAAGTTGATCAAAACAGGAGCATTCAAAGAAGGTTGTAAAGTTGACAAAGGCTCCAGTACAAATACGACGTAAAGAAAAGGAATCAAACCAGAGATTTGAGAAGTCTCTGTCGGGAAACAGAGTGCCATCAAATTCCTCGGGATCTCTAGGTTTGGCTGGACTGAAGAGACTAGCCGGAGTGTAGTCGGATGAGGAGGAAGCACCTGAGAAGAATTTCCTCGTTGACGCTTCGGAGCCATGAGGAGATGGAGGAAGATCGTCGATGCCTTGCAAAGAAGGAGGAGGAAAGTCTTCTGGAAGGAGGTGGAACTATTTCACGTTTTGGTGTGGAGAAATAGTGGAAGAAAGGATGAGATTATAGGTGCTAGGGCCGGCTGTTCGGTTCTGGAGCCATCACAGCGCCGACCGAACTCGGTCCGAACTCGGTCAGAGTTCGGGCCGAGTTCGGCCACTTGCATTCCCGAGATAGTTAAAAGTCAGGTAAGTAAAGATTGTAATAAATGATGTTTGACTGGTTTATTAACTAATTGCTGTTATTTTTAGGTTAACTGTAGGGATTGTCCCAGCTAACGGTGGTTCACCGGGGAACTCTTAAGTACCGCTTCGCTTCGACCGTAGCCGTGGTGACAGACATATCCTTTGTAAGTTTGTCCCCAAAAATAATTTTTATTAGATAATAAATTATCAAGTCAAAATACAGTATTTAATTACCATATGTTTTAAGAATCCGAGAATTCAAGAATGCCGAGCTCACGCCTCAAGATGTTAAAACGGTCTTCAGCCAATGGTTAGTGAAAATATCTGCTAGTTGATGTTCAGTATCAATAAATTCTAAGCAAATATCCCCGTGTGTTGATGATCACGTAAAAAATGATGTCTAACTTCTATGTGCTTTATGCGTGAATGACAGATAGGATTCTTAGTTAAATTAATTGCACTAGTGTTATCACAATATATAGGAACATTTGTATAGTGCAGATTGTAGTCCTCTAAGGTTTGCTTCATCCACAAAATTTGAGCACAACAACGTCCTGCGGCGATATACTCAGCCTCAGTTGTTGATAATGCTACTGAATTTTGTTTCTTGCTAAACCAAGAGACCAGGGCCTTTCCCAAGAAATGACATGTACCACTGGTACTTTTACGGTCCACTTTGCATCCAGCAAAATCCGCATCCGAGTAACCTATGAGGTCAAAGGATTTGGTTTTGGGATACCATAAGCCAACTGTAGAAGTTCCTTTAAGGTATCGGAAGATACGCTTAACGGCACTAAGATGTGATTCCTTAGGGTTTGCCTGATATCGTGCACATATGCAAACACTAAACATAATATCAGGACGACTAGCAGTTAAATATAATAAACTACCAATCATACCTCGATACTTACGCTGATCAACAGGTTTGCCACTTTCATCAGCATCAAGCTTTGTAGATGTAGCCATAGGAGTCCCAATTGGCTTCACATTCTCGAAGTCGTACTTCTTTAGTATGTCCTTCGTGTACTTGGCTTGGTTGATGAATGTTCCGTTTGAGTGTTGTTTGATTTGCAATCCTAGGAAGAAGTTCAGCTCTCCCATCATGCTCATTTCAAATTCACTCTGCATACACTTGGCAAATTCTTGACATAGTTGTTCATTAGTAGAACCAAAGATGATGTCATCTACTAAATTTGCACTAGAAGTATATCATTATTCATAGATTTAATAAAAAGAGTAGTATCAA
Source organism: Iris pallida (assembly GCA_029216955.1). Taxonomy (NCBI): domain Eukaryota; kingdom Viridiplantae; phylum Streptophyta; class Magnoliopsida; order Asparagales; family Iridaceae; genus Iris; species Iris pallida. The sequence goes on along the minus strand of JANAVB010040015.1, from coordinate 1,352,831 downwards.
TCTTGCCTTTTGAAAAACCATTATCAAGTAAGAAGGCGCTTAGGCGTTCATACCAAGCACGAGGTGCTTGTTTGAGTCCATAAAGTGCTTTCTTAAGCTTGAAGACGTGATCAGGTTTTTGAAAATCTTCAAAACCAGGGGGTGTTTCACAAAAACTTCTTCTTTCAAAAATCTATTAGAAATGCGCTTTCTCGTCCATTTGAAAAAGTTTGAAATCATTAAAACAAGCAAAAGCGCAAAACATGCGAATGGCTTCTAGTCTAGCAACAGGAGCATAGGTCTCATCATAATCAATTCCTTCTTCTTGATTATAACCTTGTGCAACTAGACGTGCTTTGTTGCGTAGAACTTGACCATCTTCACTAAGTTTATTTCGGAACACCCATTTGGTACCAATCGATGACCAATAGGTTTAGGAACGAGTTCCCAAACTTGGTTTCTCTCAAATTGATTAAGTTCCTCTTGCATAGCAGAAATCCAAAATTCATCAGAAAAAGCCTCATCAATATTCTTAGGTTCTATTTGAGAAATAAATGCTACATTAGCTGCTACTTCAGAATCTCTAAGAGATGAACGAGTACTTACACCTTTGGATACATCACCTATTATGAGAGTTCTGGATGATCCGGTTTGAATCTTAATGATTCGAATCTTTGGGCTATACCTTTCACAAGGCTCTTCTCAGTTCCTGCATCTTCGGAACTTTTATCAGTTCTTGCCTCTTGGGTAGGATCTTTTTCAGAACTCTTCTTTGTAGGTGCATCTTCATCATCACTGTCGCTAGATCTATGACTATTCAACTCATCAAAGGTAACATTAATACTTTCTTCAACAATCAAAGATCTTTTAAAAAATTCTATATCCTTTACTCTTAGCAGCATATCCGAGAAATATCCGTCATCTGCTTTCGAGTCGAACTTACCCAAGTTATCCTTGGTGTTCAGGATGAAACAGCGACAACCAAAAACTTTAAAATAAGATATGTTTGGAATTCTTCCAAACCAAAGCTCATATGGTGTTTTCTTCGATATAGGTCGAATTAACACCCTATTTAAAATATGACAGGCTGTACTAACAGCTTCTGCCCAAAAATATTTAGGAAGATTATGCTGATTAAGCATGACTCTAGCCATTTCGCTTAGAGTACGGTTCTTCCGCTCCACAACACCATTCTGTTGGGGAGTTCTAGGACAAGAAAATTCGTGGTAGTATCCACTATCATCACAAAACTTTTTGAAATCAGTATTTTCGAATTCGCCACCATGATCACTTCGGATACGAGTAATCATGAAGCCTTTTTCGTTTTGAACCTTTTTACAAAATATCTGAAATTCAAAAATTGTATCACTTTTGTTTGATAAAAAGTAAACCCATGTAAAACGAGAGAAATCATCAACAATGACAAAAGCATAGAGTTTACCGCCAAGACTAGCGACTCTACTAGGACCAAATAAATCCATATGAATCAACTGCAAAGGTCTCGAAGTACTTACAGCGTTGATGGATTTAAAAGAAGACCTATGTGCTTTGTTCTTTCACAGTCAGCACATACCATGTCTCTCTTGAAAGGGATTTCTGGGAGTCCTTTTACCAACATCTTTGTGTTCAGACGTGAGATAGTATCCATGTTGCATGTCCTAGTCTCATGTGCCATAGCCAGCTTTCATTTTGATTGGCTACTAGACACCTTCCTGTATTATTAGTATTCTCCAAAAAGAAAACATATATATTGTCTTCTCTAATCCTTTATATATGGGATCACCAGATGACATATCATATATAGTACATTTATCTTTCACAAAATTGATACCATAACCATTATCTGCCAAATGACTTATGCTCAATAGGTTATGCTTCAATTCGGTTACTAGACAAACATCTTTTATTATTGGATAAGGAGACATACCTACAGTACCATTACCTATAATATCACCTCTAAGTTATTTCCGAAGGAGACGTATCCTTCTTTCTTCATCGATAGCGTAGCGAATAAAGATGCATCACCAGTCATGTGTCGCGAACATCCGCTATCGAGAATCCACTTGCTTCTAGCATGAGAGGATTGTGGGTCCACCTACAAGACAAGTAGATGAATCCTTTGGTACCCATTTTCTGAAGGGTCCACTCAGATTAGCCTTAGGTTTCCAAACTAGAGTATGGTTATCAACAAGCTTTCTTGCCATACAATATTGTGATATATGACCGTGTGTACCACAGTATGTGCAAGTCAGTTTAGTAGAATAAACTGTGTTGCAGGCTTGTTCTGTTTGGAAAACCTATAAGTGAAAGCATAATAGTGTGTGTTCCTTTGTGCTTTCTTGTTTTTAGTCCTTTTGGTGTATGCTTTGCATTAGGACTAATCTTGGGCTGTGTCACAGGTTTGCCGTTTGCCCAACTTGATTTCTAACTTTTTAGAAATCGCTACAGACTCTTCGTATCTTGCAGTCATATCAAGGAGTTTGTTCAGTTACTAGGTGCAACTTCTTCTCTATGTCATAAAGTTTGTGTATTTTGACATAGTCTTTTTTCTTTTCAATGTTGAGGATAGCCTCTTGATAGTCTACTTTAAGTTTGGCTATATCTTCCGTGTTACCGGTAGTAGATGTCTCTTTAATGTCTTCAAGTAAATTAGACAATCTAGCTATCTCGGCTGTGTGCTGCCTTAATCTCTTTTCGAGATTGTTTATACTTGTCGAGCACAGTTTTGTGATCTTCAAGTAAATCGCTAAAGGCAGTCTCTAGTTCATCAAAGTAAAATCATCAAACAGAGGATTAGATGATACCTTTTCGAATGCCATAAGACAAACATTTGCATTGCTGCAAGGTCTGTCTTCTTCTTCTGAGTCACTGGCATCACTCTCGTGCCAGATGCTTGTGTGGCATACTTTAGGCCAGATGTGGATCTTCTGTTGATCTTGACCGATCATATGGACTGCTCTTCTTGGTAGCTGGACAGTCCTTCTTCATGTGCCCTGATTTCTTGCATCCGAAGCATATAGTCTCGTCTTCATTGCTTTCTTGGATGTCTTTCTTCTTTCTGCTTGTGAACTTTAGATATTTCTTGAAGTTCTTCACAAGTAAGGCACGTTCATCACCACTTGATGATTCTTTATCTGAGTCATTGCATGTTGATTTCTTGCTTGAGCTTTGAAGGCGATAGTCTTTTCTTTTGGTGTGGCCTCTTCAAGTCTTGCAAGTCAAGCTCATGAGTCATCAATTTGCCCATCAGTGTTTCTAGAGTCATCGTGGTAAGATCGTTCCTTCAATGATTGCTGTGGCTTTTGGATTCCAGTTCTTTGTTAGAGCCCTCAGCACTTTCCTGATTTTCTCATGGTGCTGTAATCTTTACCAAGAGATTGAAGGGGATTAGTTATATCAAGGAAACGAGGTAAACATCTGTGTAATTGACTCACCAGGTTTCATTTTAAAAGATTCATATTCCTGAGTCAGTCTACTGATTTTGGATTCCTTGACTTGGGAAGTCCCTTCATGGGTTACCTCAAGGAGTTTCCAAATTTCATGAGACGTCTTGCAGGTAGAAACTCTATTGAACTCGGTTTGTCAATTGCACAGAATAGTGCATTGATGGCTCGAGCATCAAGACTAGCCTTTGCTTTTTCAGCATCGGTGTACTTTTCATGCGTCTTTTCCATAGAATACCTTCAACCACTGTAGGTGGTGGTTTCTTATACCATCAATGACTATTGACCATAAATCAAAATCTAGAGACTTAAAAAGAAAGTCATACGTGTTTTCCAGTATGTATAGTTTGTTCCATCAAATAGGGGAGGTCTATTTGTGGATTGCCCTTCACCGTTGAATATAGATTTCACGGCTGCCATATATATACTCTCTAGGATATGTTATAAGAATATAACCCGCTGATACCAATGTAGGATCGTTGAGCACTTCTAGGGGGGGGTGAATAGAGTGCGTGTGTGCAGCGGAAATAAAATCACCAATTAAAAATTAAACTATGGCAATGATGTAAGAGCAGTAAATAAAGATAGGAGAATCAAACTCAGTAACACAGCGATGTATACTGGTATTCCTCTGAGAGGACTAATCCAGTCGCGAGTACTTGCTCGATGTTAATCCACTAAAGGCACAAGCTTTAACTGAGTGCTTGCAACTCTTACACCACCGTGCTTGTTGACGAGTGCACGACCAACTCCAACACACACCGTGCTTGGTGACGAGCGCACGACCAGCTCCACAACGAAAATTTTGTTGTTGAAACTTGACGACCTCTTTACAACTCTGAATAACCAAAAGACTTCTAATCAAATTGATAGTACTGGCTTTTGGCTAAGAGAAGTATAGGTGAGATTTGAAATTTTTAGATCACTAGAAAACACTTGAGATGAATAGAGAAGAGAGTGAAGAATGAATTGATGTTTTGAAATAAAAAGTTCTTCTCTATTTATAGGTGTTTTCACCAACCGAACTGGGCAGAACTCGGACAGAGTTCGGATGCAAATATCTCGCAAAATAGACGTTGCTCGCAGATTGGAGGCAACTGAAGTTTGAATACAAACTGACCGAACTCGGTCAGAGTTCGGGCGAACTCGGGCGAACTCGGCTAGGAGTTCTGTCAGGAGATATAATAAAATTCTTTTGTAAAAACAGTTTACAAACATGTTTTGGTAATTTGTAAAATCATTGAAAAGGAATATTTCGAAATACATTTTTGAAATATTTGTAATCGAAAATATGAAGGGTAAAAATAGGTTTAGAGAAGGAGAATAATTTTAACCCTAAGCCAGTAATACCATACTTGATTTTACAAGGAAATTCCTAGACTCAATAAAGTGTAAAAATACAGAATAAAAGTAGAAAAGAGTCTTCAGAATTTTGATGACTTTGACGCTTGGATTTATGAGTACATCGTCCGTTGAATAAGATTTCATGTATCCTGAAATAGTTAGCAGCATTTTCTATTTTGTGTATGGACTAAAGTATAAGTTGATTATCGAAATCGGGTGTGACCATGGAATGGGCCAACAGTTTGTAGGTAGTACCTTGCAATGCAATTGCTAAATCTTAATCCCCATGTGTTTAGGGAGAACGAGATAACTATTCTATGCATGAATATGACACAAATGAAGGTGCATCAGTAATGTATTAATAGATAATACCTGTGGTATCTGTCAACTCGGAAAGGGTGTCTAACACTGTCATGGTGAATGCTTGTCCTTGTCTCAGATTATCATCTCTTCTCTAGCAGGCCGATATTCTGGTGTCTGGCCCACCAAGGCTGGTCCCTCCTGATATTCTTCTAGAGCTAGTGGTTGTGGTGCACCTGGTCCGAGAGTTATTAGCCCTCGTAACTGTTGCTGTGATGGTGCTGGAGTTAAACTATGTGTGTGTGTCGGTTAGGGCAATCTCGAAGCTTATGCTCATTGGAACCGCAATTGAAGCAACACTTAGTCGCCGACGACAGTCCTTCTGCTGGTGCCCTCTCCTTCCACAAAACTGGCAGGTTATTATACTTGGAACTCGGTAGGGCACGGCTTGCTGTTGATATTGTGCAGTAAGTCATCATTCAGGGCCTCATGAACCAAGTTGAACTGGAAAGTCCATCGGGGCATAGTATCTTTGAGTTTGTTGTGCTTCCATGTGAAGGATCTCTTGACTTCTAGCTTCTTCTAATACTGCAGCGTGCAAAATTCTGGATTACACAGTGTGTGTTTTAAGCTCGGGTATTAACCCATTATGAAACCTTTTTGCCTTTTCCTTCTCCGTTGGCATCAATCCCTCGACAAATCTGCTTAGTCGGCTAAATTCTGCATCATACTCGTCAACCGACTTGTTGCCTTGTTTGAGGTGGAGGAACTGATCATACAATACATTTCGAGCAGCGGTTGGAAAGTACCTCTCATTAAAGAGTTTGTGGAACTCTTTCCATGACTGATTGGTACCCAAGCGCCTCTCCTCTGCCTTCCACCAATGATGGGCATTGTCTTCGAGTAATAAATCAACTGCGGTCATCTAATCTTCTTTAGGCAACTGTGATGCCCTTAACTTCTTCTCGGTGCTAATAAGCCATGAAGAAACTTCTAGTGGGCCTTCGGTACCTTTGAAGGTCTTCGACTTCATTAGGGTGAAATCTAAAATACTGCCTACGTATGAATAGGGCCTTGGTGGAGGTGCTGGTACTTGGGCTAGTGGTGGAGATGGGGGTCTATTAAGTGGGACCATCACGTCTTGTCTCAATAGCTCATTTTGCTGCCACTGAGCCCGCAATAAAGTATAAAGGAACCGATTGGTATCATCTCCATCAATCGGGGGCATAGGCATCTGCGGTCCATCTTGAGATAGATTCTGATGAAGGGGTGATAGAGTATAACCTTCCTGGGGTACAGGGGTCTGTTGAACAGACTGAACTAACTGGGGTTCAGAGACTTGGGGATGCTGGGAGTAGGTGGTGTCGTCTGGTGGCTGAGAAGGCATGGTTGAGGTTGCTATAGGATGCTGTGAGTGAATTTGCTCCTGGGCTGCCGAGTTTCCTGGTGTGACGGCAAGTGGTGCAGCGCTACCGCTATGAGGATTCATTATCTGGCACGAGATATAGAATTTTCGTTAGAACAATTTCAAGCTAGATGCAAGTCAAGCAATCAAATGAGAGTTTGAAGAGGAATCAAGAAAGGTATCAAACATGTGGATGAGATTCTTAATTTCTAATCCTATATGCAGGCTCGTATCAGCATAGTTATGTAGCTGATACATATGCTCTGACCTGCATGGGCTACCACAAAATATGTAATGCCATAGTCCCAAAATACGTAGGACTAGGCATACGAAACATGTCAGCTGCATGCATACGAAGAATACTCCAATATGTGGAATCCTCATACGCATACATAAGCTGTAAATCACAGGCCAATCACAAATAACTATATCTCATCCACAAAAAATCAAGAGAAAATAATAGTCCAGATAGTATCAAATAAAAGAGTCAAAAGATAGATAGCCGGGTGAAAACAAATCCACTACCAAACAGCTATAAATATAATCTAAGATACTAGAGTTCAACTTCTCAAAATAAATGAAAGATACAAGTAAGGGAAGAATCAGACATCGTCAGAGGGTAAGATATCCTTGGTTGGAAACGAAGGAGCTAAACCGAGTCCGTGCTCCTGGGGCAATCCTGACCATCTACACCTGGAGAGATCACCAGGTCCTCAGCGGGACATAACAAGATACAGAAAAATATGCCATATAAACTGAATATAAACTGCTCACAATAATCCGAATCATAACATGGTTCAGTACTTTATCATCGAAGCAGTAAACCACGCCTACAACCAAACAAGGACAAGGTGTGGTACACTAGTTCGTGACAAAATACTGTTCCTAGCCATGAACGGTATAGTACACAACCATATGGAAAAGTATATACACCTACGGATAAAGGTCATCTAACCATTCTAATTGGAATGCATTTTAAGAACAGTTAATGGTCGCATGACTCGGGTCAAGTCAAGAAAATACCAATGCAGTACAGTACCTCAGTAGCGAGTCACAACACCATATACCATTTCTCAGTATCAGGCGAGTCTATAGCATATAGTCTACCTATCGTTCCTCAGTAGCGAGCGAGTCTACAATAGATAGGGTGGTAGTCAACTTCCAATCATGTTCTTTCCGCCCAATGCCGACTCATAACTGCTAAGTCTTCTAGCATGCAACTCAATTAGCAGTTATTTCCTAACGCAGGTCCTCACGTATCGGTGGCCAACCAACTACGCAAGTACGAGACCTATATGAGACTCGGGATTCGTGTGACACATGTGGCAAGGCCAATGAATGCATCACAACATAGGGTAGTCTTCTTAACTTTAAGTCGATGCATAATAATAAAGTAATAGAAATAAAACTAAACAGTTAATTGCATAAAATATATCAAGACAGAAAATGACAATAATAAGAAAATAAAACTAAATCAGCATGCTAACTGGCAGTAAATAAGCAGAATATAATGGCAAGGTATCTTGCCTGAGGGTGATGCGAGATAGCAAAATCCGACAATCAGAATCGTCCACACGAAAGTCAAAATCCATAAGGAGCTCGGATGCTGAAACAAACATCACGAACGATTTTAGAATAAAAGATATGCTTAGGAAACACCTGTCCAAAAGTCGAATTCTGGAACAGGAGCAAAATCGTAATTTCGGGTCAAAACGATGTCCGCCGTTGGACCCGTTTTGTACTGAAACGTACGCCAGAACCTACGGTCTCTAAAGTCGTCAAACTACATGTCTACGGATCTGGTTTGAGGAGTCAAACTCAATGGTATGTCCAGTTTTGGATTCCGATGAGCCGTGCACAAATTCGCCCGTTAGAGCGGGTCGCGGGCCCGCCAAATAGGCGTTCCATTCGACCTTCTCAGAATCGGACCAAACTTGACATATAGGACCAGAAAAATGATATGGTCCTGTTGGCGCAAGTTTCGTCTCGATACGACGAACGTACACGGAGTTATGGCCAAGTTGCAAAAGGTCGATACGGGGGTATCTTGACGGATACATACTGATTTCGTCGCGCACACGCAACAAAATCAATTTCCGTCAGTTTCCACACGTCAGCAACATCCATATGCGCCTTTCGATGCGTGTAGTGCGCGACCACGTTGTCCGGTTTGTCGGAGCGCATACCGTATCGGTAAAAATTGTTGAAATTTACTATTTAAAAACCAATTTTTTTCTAAACTTTGAGGCAGTTTTAACAACAACATAATCAATGAAAAACAAAAATAAAAGATGGGTTTCTATCTCGTATAGGTTGTCTGTACATCCTTTTCAAAAGAAATTCTAAACTGTTAATGGTTTTGGCAAAAACTGCCTTCCAAGTTCGGGGTCTGGCTCGGGTTCTCTGTTCACGTTTGAACAGTTTTTCAGGATTTTTGGTTTGACTTTTTTACAACAATTTAATGCACTAGTAATTAATCTAGTTGGAGGGGATGGAAGAGGATAGTATATCATGATCGTACCCATGAAATCTGTTCTAAAAATCGTCGAGAGAGGTTGACAGAATCGTACGACGAACAGGGCTTGGGACTGGCCACTGCTGCTGCTTCCTCCGATGCGCTGTGCGTGCCTGGCGGCCGTTCCGCGGCACTCCGGCGACCTCCGCCGTCGTGTAGGCGGTGCAGGTGGTCGAGAACAGGTCGTACAGAGGCGTCGGTCATTTGGTGACGGGGCTGTGATCGCAGGATGGGGGCGGTGTCGAGATTTGAAGGATTCAGAAATTTCTTCGAAGAACCGGGTCGCAAGCGTAGTTAAGGTGGTTTTAAATCCACACATCCATCAATTTAGATTAGATTTAATCTAATCTTCATGGGATTGGATTTGAAACAAATTTTTGAAAGATTTGGTGAAGTCCTGTGGTTTGCGGAAAGAAGGAACTGGGTGTCGGGTTTTTAATAGTACTGTTCCTTTAAGGAACAGTACAGCGTTTGTTTTTTTTTCTTTTCTAATAGCTCTTTTGCGTCCCTGTTATGGGAACAGCCTGCTCGGGATGCTGGACGAGCACTGTTTATTTGAAACAATGCTGACGTCAGCATATCCCTTTTTTTTATTCCTATTCTATATTAATATATTATATATATATATAATATAATATATTTATATATATATAATAATATATATTAGATATATATAATATATATATATTATAATATATATATATAATATATATTATATATAAAATATAATATATAATATTAAATATATAATATATATATATATATAATAAATATATATAATATATATATAATATATATACACTTATATCTAGCTAAATTAAAATAAATTTCTAAATTATAAAATAAATTTCTAAATATATATATATATATATATATATATATATATATATATATATATATATAATTAGATATAATATATATATATATATACACTTAGAATATCTAGCTAAATTATAAAATAAATTTCTAAAATCTCTAAAAATATTTTAAAAATATTTAAATACTTATTTGGTAAAATCTTACCTTGTATGTCTACAACAAGATTATGAACCCAATTATTAATCCAAACACCAACCCTTAAATACTGTAAATTATTAAATAGCTAAATAAATAATAATAACAAAATCCTACAACATTTCTGATATAGTTTAGTAAAGGTTTTGTACCACAAAAATAATAATATGCACTACCATATAGAATAGCAGTCTCTTGCTATATCTTGATATCCCCAATCATATAACTAAATTAAAAATGCTATTTAATAAATTTAGAGCAAAATACTATAAATCTTAAATAACTTAAAAAATTTCATAAAATTTCTTGGGGGATTACATCTGCTTCTGAGAAAACCCCTTGGCTACCAACCTAGCATTGAACTTATCAACAGTTCCATCGGCTTCTGACGGAACCCGATTGCGTTGATATGTGCGACGAAATCAGTGCGTATCCGTCGAGATACCCCCGTAACGACCCTTTGCAAATTAAGTCACAACTTTGTGCAGACTCATCATATCGCGATAAAACTTGTGCCATGGACTCAAAATATTTTCTGGTCCTGTGGGCCAAGTTTGGTCCGATTATGAGATCGTTGATCGGGACGCTATTTTGGCGGGCCCACAATCCACTCAAACGGGCGATTTTGTGCACGGCTCAGCGGAATCCAAAATTGGACATACGTTGATGTCTCGAAAAAACAAATCTGTAGACATATAGTTTGACGACTTTAGAGATAGTAGGTCTGGCGCGCATTTCGGTGCAAAGCGGGTCCAACGGTGGACATCGTTTTGGCCCGAAATTACGAATTTGCTCCTGTTCCAGAATTGACTTTTGGACAGACGTTTCCTAGGCATATCTTTTATTCCAAACTCGTTCGTGATGTTTGTTTCAGCACCGGAGCTTCTTGTGGATTTTGACTTTCGTGTTGATGATTCTGATGTTGGATTTTTGCTGCTTCTCTTACCACCTCAGGCAAGACCTTGCCATTTACTGTTCATTTATTTTAGCTCATATTTCATGCATTATTTTTTTCTTTATGCAAAATAAACTGTGATACATGGCATAACCTGTTAGAACTTACTGTTCATTTATATTTCCTGCTATGTATTATTTCTTACACATTAAACCTAGATTTAAGGGACCACCTTTGTGTGTTGCATTCATGGCCTTGACACGTGTACCACGAAGTTGTGTGTCGCATATAGAATACGGCCGTACGTGATTGGCTGGCCACCAGTACGTACAAGCCGTGCGATAGGAATAACCGCTAATAGAGGTTGTATGCTTAGTTGACTTAGCGGTTAATAGAGAATTTATGTTGTGGATACAACATAATAGGCATTGGGTGGGAAGAACAGTTCCTTAATGTATGGGTCATATATACACTGCCCTGATTGCCAGTTATCTCAATGGAAGGTACGGTCCTGATAGCCGGTTATCTCCAGTGGGAGGTACGATCCTGATTGCCGGTATATCCAGGGGAGATACGGTCCTGATTCCTGATATTCCTGATCGGCCTATGCGTCAAAGGTTTATTCTTATTGCATTCACTATAGTACGGTGTCACGTCCCAGAACCATAATACTGGAGAGCGGAGGAATGACTCAGCCAGCTACGTATTACGGGTAGATGAATACCGTATAATACGATCAATGCTGTCTAAAAGACGAGGGGGTGCATACTACATGAAAGTTCACTATGGTCATTTCATATATATTGTCTCAATCATTCAAATAAAAAACAGAAATAGAGAACATGTAAGATAAAGCAGTAAGGCGTCCCAAACGCTCAGTCAAAATGTTCTTGATATCTGGCTTTACAAAATATAGCCAGATGATGTAGCAAAGTGTACACAATTATTATCAGCTGCAGTTGACTTAATTACAATTATATAAAAATAAGTACAAGACAATCCGACTAACATGTCGGTGCCAAACGGTAAGGTATTAAGTAAATAACAAAACGAGTGGGAAAGTAAGGAACCCACTCGAGTCCTCCTGCAATCATTCCTCTAGTATTGACCATCTTGGAGGTAGAAGTAAGCTGAGTCCTCGGGAACCGGCTCTAAATCTGGCCATGCAAAACAGAGAGGTTAGACCTCTAATAGCAAGTACCGCAAGGAAGCACGATATGAAGGATGAAACCAGTAAATAAGAGAATATATAATAGATCTCTGCTTGCTACTGTGGTTCACGTAACATCACGACACTTCGAACCAACCTTCCAACAACAAGGACAGAAGTTGGCCCGTCATGTCCTAATGCTCTGATCATCTCAGTTAGGTAACAGAGTAGGTACAGTACACAATAAATCAACTTAAACGACCATCCAACTCCTCGGCTTACTACTGTGAGTCCCAAGTTATCCTGGAATTATGCAATAAGGATTTCTCAGTTCTACTATGTGCAAGCAAGACTAGTTTACCCAGTCAATCAATTGCGCCAATCATGAATTAGACGAGTCTAAGCGGGACGCCCGTCATCAAATACAATATACCGTAGATAATATAACCAGATACCGCTCCCTGCCCGTGTGGTAGATTTGCAGTATCTATGGGGACCAACCGGCCTGTCGGGCACTACTAGTCCCAAGAGGGCTGTCATGTAAGAACTCGAGAATCCATTCTCTCCATGCAATCATTATTTTATTTAACTTAATAGTCTCTACGTTGAGTGAAATTCTATACCGTGGATCATGGTCATTCAGAATGAGTACTTTCGTACAAAGTACGATATGCTCAACTCTACAACGATACCCGTGCGGTTAGGTTGTAGGTCTTTACATAGCGTACAACAAAAAACTATCCACGAAATAATCATGCCTTGACCATAAAGTACACATGCTGCTTTCGTAAAATAAATAAATAAATTGTAGCATGCATGTATCTATATGTCAATATTCGGGATTGGCCAATCGATTTCAATAGTTCATAGTTGATATGAACGTGTCTTATTCCATTCAATTCGATAAGACGACTAGCCAGTCTCTTAGTTCCATCTAGGAACGCATGATCAATAATTAATTAAGATAAAAATTAATATTAATTAATGCCAAATTCGGGAAATAAACTTTGGGAAATAAATAATCTCATGCGTTGTGGAAAATGAATGGGAAATAAATAATCTCATGCACTGTGGGAAATGATTGGGAAATAAATAATCTCATGCGCGAGGAATAAGATTGAGAAATAAATAATCTCATGCGCTGTGGAAAATGATGAAAAATAAATAATCTCATGCGCTGTGGAAAATGATTAGGAAATAAATAATCTCATGCTCTATGGAAAATGATTGGAAAATAAATAATCTCATGCGCTGTGGGAAATGAATGGAAATAATAATCATGCGTTGTGGGAAATGATTAGGAAATAAATAATCTCATACGCTGTGAAAAATGATTAGGAAATAAAGAATCTCATGCGCTGTGGAAATAATTGGGAAATAAATAATCTCATGTGCTGAGGAATAAGATTGGAAATAAATAATCTCATGCGCCTGAGGAATGAGATTCTTATGCGGCTGTGAGAAATGGGATTTCATGCGCTGAGGAATAAGATTGAAAAATAAATAATCTCATGCGCCTGAGGAATGAGATTCATGCGGCTGTGGGAAATGAGATTTCATGCGCTGTGGGAAATGATTGGAAAATAAATAATCTCATGCGCTGTGGGAAATAATTGGAAAATAAATAATCTCATGCGCTGAGGAATAAGATTGGAAATAAATAAACTCATGCGCCTGAGGAATGAGATTCTTATGCGGCTGTGAGAAATGAGATTTCATGCGCTGTGTGCGGCTGGGACTGTTCTTCTTCTCCGAATTTTTCTGAGAACAGAACCATGGAAGCCATTGCTTCCAAGCTCCATAAATCCTTCATTCCAAGCCCAAATATGGACTTCTATAGGTCAAAATTGGGTAGAACGAAATTCTCTATAACATGGAACCGTCAAAACTTGAAGATAACAAAGTTTACTAGATCAAAACCTAAGAAACCCGAAAATGTATCAAACTTAGATCTGCAACAAATAAGCCATGGAAATTGAAAATGCTAAGTACTAAAGAGACTTAGAATCAAATATGGAAGATGATGGAACAATAATAATAGGGATCCATTAGGAAGCAAGTTGGCACTTGCCTTGCTCTCCTAGGTTGGTGGGAGAGTTATGAGGAAGAAGAAGAGTAATAGTGAAGTAATGAAGAGAGAGAAAGGGGACGGACTTTTAAATGAAGGAGTGGTGGTAGGTGGGGGTTTATTTGGTTCATGATGAACCAACATAATTAAACCAATCTGAGCCGAACCCATAGCAAAGCTAAAGCAGAGTATAAAGCAGAAAGTAAAGTGCAAAATAAAATTACAAGAAATTAATTAACATAAATTTAAAGAGATTTAAATACAGAGCAATACATGATAAATATAAATATTTACATTTAAACAGTACATGTATTCTAAAAATACGTATTCTGGGAATGGGAAGTGACATCTCCCTCCTTAGAAAAATTCCGTCCTCAGAATTTCAGATCCAAGCATGATAGAAATATCGAAGCTAAACTAATCTAAGTATAAACAATTGAGTAAACAATCATTCTACAATGATAAACAAGTAATGTATCTACATCTAACAATCTACAACATTAAGTAATTTTACTCATAAGGTGACAAGCTTGAGGAGTTAAGACAATCAAGGTATACAGAAGGAAATATACCTTGTGAGTGAAACAGATGCGGATACCGTGATCGGATATCATCCTCACGTTCCCACGTTGAGTCTCCTAAAGTGATGACCCCAAGCAACCCGGACAAGGTTAGTTGTTCGGTTCTTGAGTATCTTCTCTCTTCGGTCCAAAATAGACACAGGCTGTTCCTCGTAAGACAAGTTGGTACCAACAACCAGCTCAGAATGATCAAGGACATGGCTTGGGTCCGATACATACCTTCGCAACTGAGATACATGAAACATGTCATGCACCTCTCGTAACGAAGGTGGAAGGGATAAACGATAAGCAACATCGCCTATTCTCTCAAGGATAACAAACGGGCCCACGTATCGGGGACTCAACTTCCCGCGAATGCCAAATCTAATGACCCACGGGTAGATGACATCCGCAAGAACACGTGGTCCCCAACAGAAAATTCTAGCGGCTACGATGCTGGTCTGCCCAATGACGATGCCTATCCTGCGTAACTCGAAGTCGCTCTCTAATTTCCTTAACCACTTCAACGGTCTGGACAATCATTTCTGGGCCTAGCATCTTCCTCTTCCCGATATCATCCCATGCTAGTGGCGACCTACACTTCTTACCATATTGCTTCAAATGGCGCCATCTGGATACTGGCTTGATAACTGTTGTTGTATGAGAACTCGACCAAGTGCAGGTGGCTTTTCCAAGATCCTCCAAAATCCAGAGTGCAAGCTCGTAACATGTCTTCTAGGGTCTGAATTGTTCTTTCTGATTTTCCGTCTGTCTGGGGATGGTAAGCCATGCTAAATCTTAACTTGGTACCGAGACTATGATGTAAGATCTTCCAGAAATGTGATATAAAGCGGGTATCTCGGTCTGACACAATGCTAACGGGGACTCCATGCTGCCTGACTATGCTGCATATACAACTCTGCCAACCTTTCTGTAGATTGTCCTACTCTGAAAGGAAGAAAGTGCGCCACCTTTGTAAGCCGATCTACTATCACCCAAATAGTTTTTACCACTTGGTGATCTCGATAAACCGGTCACAAAGTCCATTGTAATATTTCCACTTCTATTCTGGGATAGGAAGCGGTTGCAATAACCCTGCTGGCCTCTGATGTTCTGCCTTCACTTGCTGACATACCAAGCAACGGAAAACAAATCTAGCTATCTCCCTCTTCATCCCGTTCCACCAGAAGTGCTGCTTGATCTGGTACATCTTGGTCCCTCCAGGGTGTATGGAATACTGAGAGCTGTGAGCTTCTGCCATAACCTCATGTCTGATATCTCCGCTAGGCACACATAGACGCGATCCAAACCTAAGTGTACCATCCTCATGGATTCTTATCTCCTTCCTGAGTCCTGACTCACATTCTGTTCTAAGCTTCTGAATCCTAGGGTCCTGTGCCTAAGCTACCTTAATACTGTCTACCAAGTCAGATTGAACTTGTAGACCCGCCAGAACTCCTACATCACAAGGAAGTATAACCTCGATGCCCATCTCCTGAAGGTCTTCTAAGATATGCCTCTGTGTTGTTAACATAAATGCGCCGCCTCTCCTGCTGAGAGCATCTGCTACCACATTAGCCTTGCCTGGATGATACTGAAGCTCCACGTCGTAATCCTTAATCAACTCCAACCATCTTCTCTGCCTCATGTTCAGTTCCTTCTGAGTAAAAATGTACTTCAGACTTTTGTGGTCTGTGTACATGTCCACTCGGTCACCATATAAGTAATGTCTCCATATCTTTAAAACAAATACTACTGCTGCCAACTCCAAGTCATGAGTCGGATTTCTTCTCGTGGTCTCGAAGTTGCCTAGATGCGTATGCTATCACCTTCCCATGCTGCATGAGGACACATCCAAGTCCTTTACCTGACGCATCACAATAAACGGTAAAACCTTCGGGTCCAACTGACAATGTAAGAATAGGTGCTGATATTAATTTTTGCTTCAGATTCTCAAATGATGCCTGGCATTCTGCCGACCAGATGAACGGTATATCCTTCCGTGTTAAGCGGGTCATGGGTGCTGAAAGCCTTACAAAGTCTGACACGAACCTTCTGTAATATCCTGCCAATCCCAAGAAACTTTGCACATCAGCTACGGTCTTGGGTACTGGCCAATTCTCTACTGCTTCTACCTTCTTGGGATCCACTGCTACTCCAGCTCCTGATATGATATGATCCAAAAATGAAATATGATCCGACCAAAACTCATACTTACTGAGCTTGGCATACAACTGGTTCTCTCTCAGAACCTGTAATACTTTTTGAGATGGTCTTCATGCTCCTCTTCACTAGTAGAGTATACAAGAATGTCGTCGAGAAACACCACGATAAACTGATCTAAGTACGATATAAAGATGCGATTCATCAAATCCATGAATATTGCTGGAGCATTGGTCAAACCAAACGGCATTACTAAGAATTCATAATGCCCATACTTTGATCTGAATGCTGTCTTGGGAATATCCTCCTTCCGAACCCTCACTTGATGATACCCTGAACGAAGATATCTTGGAGAAAACTCTAGCTTTGCTCAACTGATCAAACAAGTCGTCGATCCTGGGTAGTGGGTACTTGTTCTTCTGTTGCCGCGTTAAGCTTCCTTAATCAATGTACAATCTGGATGACCCATCCTTCTTTTCTACAAGTACCACTGGTACTGCCCATGGTGATATGCTAGCTTGGATGAACTTCTTCTCCTTCAGTTCCTCTATGTGCTGATATACCTTGGCCTGCTCTGAATCCGCCATTCTGTAAACTCGATCTGATATCAGTTTAGTTCCAGGTGCCAATTCTATGCTGAACTCAATATCTCCAACTGGTGGCAGACCTGGAAGTTCTTCAGAAAATACGTCCAGAAACTCTTCAACTACCTTCGGAACTTGAACTTCTTCCATTGTCGTTATTACTCCCTGCTCTTGTTGAGTTGCCTCTGATCTGACTAAGGTGAATCTCTTCATGCCTGGAATCAAAAAATACACTCCCTCTACGACAATCTATCGTCGTATGACTGTCTTTCAGCCAGTCCATGCCTAAGATAACGTCGAAATTTCCAACAGAAAATTCTATCAACCGGGGTAAGGAATGCCCGCAAACTACAACGCTACACGCTAGAATAACTCTACTAACTCCTACAAGCCCATTGCCAGTGAGTATATTCAATCTCCCTGGCAATGCCTTGAATTCTATTCCTAGCCGTGTTGCAAATTGTGCAGATATAAATGAGTGTGATGCTCCCGAATCAAACAATGCTACTGCGGGATAAGAGGCGACGAGAATGTTATCTTCCACAACATCTTCCGATGCCAATACCTCTTCCAAGGACAGAGTGAATGACCCTCGACCTCCTGCTGGTTCCCATGCTGCCTAGCCTGGTGCTGCCGCTGGCCCCTGCCTTGGTGATGCTGGGTGGTCTATGCTGGTGCTGCTGCATCGGCGATCCCTGCTGCCGAAACATCTGAGCCTGTGGCATTAACGGACGCTGGGCCAATAGTCTCACTGCCACTGCGGGTCCTCGATACTGCCCTGCCCCTGGTGCTGGTAGAGCAGAAAACTGCTGCACTGGTCCTTCTGATCTCGAATTCATGGGACATGTGGTAACCCGATGATCAGGATTTCCACATATCAAACACAGTCCGTTCAATATCTGACACACATCTCTAGTGTGCCCTATCTTCCCGCAATAAGTAAGCCTGCTGGAGGTTGCTGGTTCTTCCTCTGTTGCTGTTGTTGCTGCCTGGGTGGTGGTGCTGGCCCTCGCATTGCCACATCGTGAATGCGAATGCCAAGGGATGGTGCTGTTGTTCGGGGCACTGCTCCCCCTCCTCTTCAATCTGACTGTGAGATCTCTTCTGACCCCCAGTCCTCGCCGTGATCCTCTGAATGGTGATCTCATGCCTTCGGGTTGCCGTCAATACTTCGTCAAAAGTCTGATAATTGTGCCCCTCTATCAATTGCAAGAGCTCAAGGTGAAACCCTTGCTGGAACCTCATAGTCCTCTGGCTTTCTGTTGCTACCATCTCTGGGGCGAACCTACTCAATCTGTAGAACTCCGCTGCGTAAGCATCTACCGTCTTGCCGGCCTGCTTGAGGTTGATAAACTTCTGTTGCAGCTCAAACTGTGCCACAACTCTATAGTACTTCGTCTTGAACCTTACAGTAAAATCGTTCCAAGCAACAGGACGTCTGATGCCTACTTCCTCTGATTCCCACCAATCACGTGCGAGATCCTGAAGTAACAACTTCACTTGATCCACACGTTCTTCCGCCGGTACCTTAGCTGCTGTCAGAATAGCCTCAATATCCTTAAGCCACGCATCTGCTGAGATGGCATCTTCCGTGCCCTCGAAACGACGGAGGTTGTACTTGCAAAACCTGGCTGATGCTCCTGAATCTATCCTCGCCCCTCTTTCAATGTCGTCTGCAACCCTTGGTTGAGTAGTACGTTCTGCTCTTGTAACTGAGCGTGCATGCCCTGCTGGGCTAACATATGATATTGCTGAGTAGCCATCATCCCTCTCATGATTTCCAGAAGGGCTGGTGTGTCTACTCCCACGGGTAGGTAGAACTATTGGTGGTGGTGGAACATCCGGATACTGCGATCCAGCTGCTGCTTCCACTATCACTTCTTTTTGAATAGTCTCTTGAGTTAGTACTGGCCCTTGTTGCTGACCAACATGGTCAGGTTGTCCGTGTTGCTCTTGTTGTTGTTGTCCAATCCTGGCAGATGGGACGAAGTGCCCCTAAGAAAAGGGACAAAAGAACAATCAAAAGATTGGACAGAAAGATCAATGAAGTCAAAGGATACCAGAATGTCAAGCTAGAGTCGAGAGTAACGAATCATGAGATCAAGGGGGAACATGTGTGATTGAGACATCCATAATTAAAACACCCCACAATTCTGAAATCAGACCTGCATGGGCCACCACTAAAACCTTGTCACGCCCCAGAACCAGAATACTGGAGAGCGGGGGAATGACTCAGCCAGCTACGTATTACGGGTAGATGAATACCGTATAATACGATCAATGCTGTCTAAAAGACGAGGGGGTGCATACTACATGAAAGTCTCACTATGGTCATTTCATATCTATTGTCTCAATCATTCAAATAAGAAACAGAAATAGAGAACATGTAAGATAAAGCAGTAAGGCGTCCCAAACGCTCAGTCAAAATGTTCTTGATATCTGGCTTTACAAAACATAGCCAGATGATGTAGCAAAGTGTACACAATTGTTATCAGCTGCAGTCTGATATAATTACAATTATGTAAAAGTAAGTACAAGACAATCCGACTAACATGTCGGTGCCAAACGGCAAGGTATTAAGTAAATAACAAAACGAGTGGGGAAGTAAGGAACCCACTCGAGTCCTTCTGCAATCATTCCTCTAGTATTGACCATCTTGGAGGTAGAAATAAGCTGAGTCCTCGGGAACCGGCTCTAAATCTGGCCATGCAAAACAGAGAGGTTAGACCTCTAATAGCAAGTACCGCAAGGAAGTACGATATGAAGGATAAAACCAGTAAATAAGAGAATATAATAATAGATCTCTGCTTGCTACTGGAATTCACGTAATATCACGACACTTTGAACCAACCTCCCAACCAAACAAGGACAGAAGTTGGCCCGTCATGTCCTGATGCTCTGATCATCTCAGTTAGGTAACAGAGTAGGTACAGTACACAACAAATCAACTTAAACGACCATCCAACTCCTACGGCTTACTACTGTGAGTCCCAAGTTATCCTGGAATTATGCAATAAGAATTTCTCAGTTCTTACTATGTGCAAGCAAGGCTAGTTTACCCAGTCAATCAATTGTGCCAATCATGAATTAGACGAGTCCCAACGGGACGCCTGTCATCAATATACAATATATAGATAATATAACCAGATACCGCTCCCTGCCCGTATGGTAGATTTGCAGTATCTGTGGGGACCAACCGGCCTGTCGGGCACTACTAGTCCCAAGAGGGCTGCCATGTAAGAACTCGGAAATCCATTCTCTCCATGCAATCATTATTTTATTTAACTTAATAGTCTCTACGTTGAGTGAAATTCTATGCCGTGGATCATGGTCATTCAGAATGAGTACTTCCGTACAAAGTACGATATGCTCAACTCTACAACGATACCCGTGCGGTTAGGTTGTAGGTCTTTACATAACGTAATACAACAATCAAAACTATCCACGAAATATTCATGCCTTGACCATAAAGTATACATGCTGCTTTCGTAAAATAAATAAATAAATTGTAGCCTGCATGTATCTATATGTCAATATTCGGGATTGGCCAATCGATTTCGATAGTTCATAGTTGATATGAACGTGTTATTCCATTCAATTCGATAAGACGACTAGCCAGTCTCTTAGTTCCATCTAGGAACGCATGATCAATAATTAATCAAGATAAAAATCAATGTTAATTAATGCCAAATTCGGGAAATAAACTTTGGAAAATAAATAATCTCATGCGCTGAGGGAAATGAATAGGAAATAAATAATCTCATACGCTGTGGGAAATAATTGGAAAATAAATAATCTCATGCGCTGAGGAATAAGATTGGGAAATAAATAATCTCATGCGCTGTAGGAAAAATGGAAATAAATAATCTCATGCGCTGTGGGAAATGATTGAGAAATAAATAATCTCATGCGCTGTGGAACATAATTGGGAAATAAATAATCTCATGCGCTGTGGAAAATGAATGGAAAATAAATAATCTCATGCGCTGTGGAAAATAATTGGGAAATAAATAATCTCATGCGCTGAGGAATAAGATTGGAAAATAAATAATCTCATGCGCTGTGGAAAATGATTGGGAAATAAATAATCTCATGCTCTGTGGAAAATGATTGGGAAATAAATAATCTCATGCGCTGAGGAATAAGATTGGGAAATAAATAATCTCATGCGCCTGAGGAATGAGATTCTTATGCGGCTGTGAGAAATGAGATTTTATGCGCTGAGGAATATGATTGAGAAATAAATAATCTCATGCGCCTGAGGAATGAGATTCATACGGCTGTGGGAAATGAGATTTCATGCGTGTGGGAAATGATTGGAAAATAAATAATCTCATGCGCTGTGGGAAATGATTGGGAAATAAATAATCTCATGCGCTGAGGAATAAGATTGGGAAATAAATAATATGCGCCTGAGGAATGAGATTCTTATGGGCTGTGAGAAATGAGATTTCATGCGCTGTGTGCGGCTGGGACTGTTCTTCTTCTCCGAATTTTTCTGAGAACAGAACCATGGAAGCCATTGCTTCCAAGCTCCATAAATCCTTCATCCCAAGCCCAAATATGGACTTCCATAGGTCAAAATTGGGTAGAACGAAATTCTCTACAACATGGAATCGTCAAAACTTGAAGATAACAAAGTTTACTAGATCAAAACCTAAGAAACCCAAAAATGTATCAAACTTAGATCTACAACAAATAAGCCATGGAAATTGAAAATGCTAAGTACTAAAGAGACTTAGAATCAAATAAGGAAGATGATGGAACAATAATAATGGGGATCCATCAGGAAGCAAGTTGGCACTTGCCTTGCTCTCCTAGGTTGGTGGGAGAGTTATGAGGAAGAAGAAGAGTAATAGTAAAGTAATGAAGAGAGAGAAAGGGGATGGACTTTTAAATGAAGGAGTGGTGGTAAGTGGGGGTTTATTTAGGTTCATAATGAACCAACATAATTAAATCAATCTGAGCCGAACCCATAACAAAGCTAAAGCAGAGTAAAAACAGAAAGTAAAGTGCAGAAATAAAATTGCAGGAAATTAATTAACATAAAATTAAAGAGATTTAAATACAGAGCAATACATGATAAATATAAAATATTTACATTTAAACAGTACATGCATTCTAAAAATACGTATTCTGGGAATAGGAAGTGACACGGTTAGGTACCCTATTGCATGCATCTATTATTTATTTGAGCAAATTTATTCAGTTTATATGGCATGATATTATGTGTCTTGTTACGTCCCTCTGAGGACCTGGTTATCTCGCCAGGTGTGTGCTATTATCTTTCGCAGGTGTTCTAGCTCTAGCCGTGTTCATCGCTATTTCTTCGAGGATGATTGCACTTGGATCGTCTTCGCTTCGCTCGCCAAAATTATTTTATTTTCCATGTATTTTTTTACTTGTTGGTAGTAGATTTGTCTTCGCCCAACATATTGTATCAAGACAATTCTTTATCATTATATGATAGCTTTTATTTTGGGTGGATAAGATTAGTTATGGTTCTACTGCATTTTACAGCTTATGTATCCATACGAGATTTCCATATATTGGAGTATATTTCGTATGAATACAGCTGGCATATCGATGTACCTAGTCCTACATATTTTGGAACTGGGGCGTTATATTATCTTTAGACTTGAGCAAATACACGAACACGTACTTTAGGAAATCATCGATGAAAGTAATAAAATACTTCATCCTGGCCTTTGTGGAGAACTGTTTGAAGTCACAGATATCTGAGTGTACTAACTCCAGAAGATCTGTACTTCGATTTACCCGTTTGAACGATTTTCTGGTGATCTTCGTCTGCACACAGACCTCACACTTCTCCAACTCCTTTTCCCACATTTGGAGATAAGCCATAGACTAGACATCTTGTTTATTCTTTTACAATGAACATGTCCTAGTCTATTATGCCACAACTCAAGAGAATAATCAGAAATAGAGACTATATTTATTATCTCAACTATAGTTACAAGTTGAAGTTTGAACATTCCTTCGGTACAAAAAGCCTTTCCAAAGTATGTTCCTTTATGAGACATAATCACATGACCAACATTAATGTCCATCCTCAAGCATGCGTTGCAGAGCAGACTTTCTGAGACCAGGTTCTTGGCTATATCTGGTACATGCTTCACCTCCTGAAGCATCAACAACTTCTCCGAAGTCAGTCGCAGTACCACGGTCCCCATTCCCTTCACTTCAGCTTGTGTCTGGTTCGCCACCATAACCTTCTCATATGTAGGCTTGTATGTGGTGAACAACTCCTTCTTTGAGCAAACATGACATGATGCCCCAGTGTCTATCCACCAATCTGTGTCAACACTGGCTGAGTTAACCTGCGTAATCATAGCAACAAAGTTAGCCTCACCTTGATCTTTCTGTTTGGGTTTTTCCTTGCAGTCTTTCCTCCAGTGGCTTTTCTTGCCACAGTTGAAACAAGTACCAGGTGCTTTGGACTTTGGCTTGAACTGAGTCGACTTTACCATCAGTTGGTGAACGTCCCTCCTTTGTTGTAAGGAGCATTCTGTCTCCTTTGGGAGTCTCCAGCTTGCACCAAATTGGCCTCAGCCATCTGTTTGGATAAGGTGTCCACTTTGATTTGAGCCCTCAGCTCGTCTTCAACATGAATCTAGTGCAAGAGGCGTTCAAGATCCACCTCCATCTTCTTACGGTACATGTCTGCGATGAAATTGCTCCACCTAGATGGGAGCTTGGCGTCAATACCCCCAACGACAAATGCATCGACCAAGGGCATGCCGTCATCCTCAATTTTCTGACGTAACTTGAGAAACTCTTTGACTTGAGGCAACATCGTCTTGTCGTCCTCAAATCGTATCTTCCAGACCTTTTCGGTCACGTGGATCTTGTTCCTGTTCTCATCTGCCTTGTAGAGATTCTCTACAGACTTCCAAACGTCCTTAGCATGGACCGTCTTGCTGTATGACTCTGCTAGAGAGTCCTCCATAGAGTTTAAGATAAGTAACTTGCAAAGGTTGTTATCTCTCAACCACTTGGATTACAGCGTAGTGGCCTCATGTAAGCCCCTAGATTTCAAAATAGTATTTTTATAATTTTAAATTACATTTATAATTTAAAATAAATTAATATAATTGCTAGGAATTTTTCTAGAGTTTTTATAATTTTTGAATAATTTTTAAATCAAAATATATTATTTTATAATTAATTAAAATATTTTAATATCAATTTGTAATAGATTTAATTGTTTCAATATCATTATGCAATTTGTCGAATTATTATTATATCAGTTTGCAATTTAATGATTTATTTTAATTACAGTTTGTAAATTATATTTGCAAACTGATAGGCATAGAGCAAATCTGCAAGACCCCAAACTTCGGGGACCTTGCTGCAAAACCTACAGTAACCCCCCCCCCCCCCCCCGACTTTCTCTCCTCTCTCACCTGCCCCCGACGACCGACGACCGAGTGGCGACCGCCATCGCGACACCGACCTAGCCCCCTTCTCACCGCCCTATCCTTCCTATATATAGCCCCAGACCCAAACCCTAACCCTAGTCTATTTTCCGACTACCATAGCCCCATCTCTACCCCATTTTACCTCACCGAAACGCTAACTCCGGCGACCCCTAGCACCACCTCCACAGCCACCTTCACCGCCATCGACCACCACCGAAGTGTTCGTCGAAGCAAGGCGAGTGCAGAGCCACCCCAGCACCGCGACCACAACGCCCCTAGCCGTCGGAAGCCCCCTCGACTTCAAACTCCGACGCTGGACACGAAGGTAACAGCCCTAAATCGTGTTGTGCGTGTCCCAAACTCACGCATGTTCGCCTGGACACGAGGAACCTAACAGTAGGGTTGGACACGCGTTAGCAGTGTCGTGCGTGTCGTGCTGGGCGTGGACACACGACACTGGGTCAGATCTCATTGCTCGTGTCCTTAACAGTCTGGACACGAAGTCGAACTGTTACTTAGATTAATGGGTTAAAAGCGTGCTAGCGGGTTTAAAAACCCATTAACTTAAACCATAATAAATATAACCCTAACCCATTCCCTAACAACTGACTTGGACTGACCCCCTGGCCAGCTCGAGCGCGCTAAAACCCCTTGTCTATGGCCGAGTTCGAGCCCCCCTTTTCCTTCTTTTTGTTTTATTTTTTTTTAGTTTATTATATATATGTATATATGTATATGTATTTATATATGTATATATGTATATGTATTATATATATATTATATATATACTGTTATGTATATATACATATACTGTATTGGTGTATAATATATATATTTATATTTAGTATTTTTATATATGTATGCATATTTATTATATGTATATATCCATTATATTTTTTTATGTATATATATATATATTATATTATATATATATATATATATATATATATATATATATATTAATATTGTTGTTGTATATTTATATATGTATTTCAAATTCTACTTTGTACAAAATATTATTATGTAAAATTTCACAAGTTAGTTTATTATATAATTTTATGACTTATATATTTTACCACTTTAAAATATATTATTTATATTTAAATTCCTGTTTTATTAATTATGACCAATTGATGTCCAAACCTAGCATGGGTATTTGGGCCCAATTGTGTCTAATATATTAAGAATCTGTACAAGTCATATTAGACTTGATTCATGGCTTTGGGTCCTGTATCTGGACTTCGGTTCAATTTCGAATACATGAAGAAAATAGTAAATAATTAATTAATTATTTTCCAGAAATTGTTACTTGCTGTTTTTGAATTTTAATATATATTTTAATTGTTGGAAAAAGTTGTATTTAAATACTATGTTAATTTAGCTAATTATTATAATTTGTCCAGCATTTAATAAGTACTTTTGGTATTTTATAAAAATATGAAAACATAACTTATTTTCAGGATACATATGTTTGCTGATTTTTAATAAATATTTGTGAAGGTTTATAAATTCCAGAAAAATTAGTATATATTTCTATAATTAACAAGGATCTTTCTGGTACTTTCATTTATGTAAAATTGAGCTTTTTTATATCTCAAAAATTGGAACACAGTGTACAGTTTGATTTATTTATTGAATAGTTACGACTTACAATAATTTGTGTTGTTTTGAGTTATTATAGTATTGAACCTCACCCCGTACTAGTGTAAAGACCCTAAAAAGTTAGTTTGGATATTGTGTCATCCCACATTGGTCTCCTATGCTAAAGTCATCATTTGGCTAGGTGTCCAGTCAGAAAGTTGTACAACTAGTGTCTTAGTGTTTAACTTAGTATAAAAACTAAGTTTATGTGTTATTTCTACAGTGACGAGTCACCAGGCTTCTATAACATTTCTATCACTGCTTTGTTTTGCTAAAGGCAAGTACTTCTACAAACATTACATACTGTTATAACAATGAACTGCGATTTTCAACCATGTTAAATGCTGATCCTTGGGGTAGCAAGTTAAATCTTCACATGTTACATTATTTGTAGTATCTACCATGCTTATACTGCTCTCAGTATCCACCATGCTTTATACTGTTCTCTATCACTCACATGTTAGAATATGGATTATGAGGAAACTAATAGTTGAGTACGTGATCATGCCCCATTCTCCGTATGTATTTACCGAGCAAAGTTTCATTTTATATGATTACTGCGCCGTAGGCCTTTATCTCAAAGCGGATTTGTGCGTATGTACATCTATCGCCGTATTACTTGTACGAAAGTACATTTCATTATGTGCCCCTACACATTGTACACCTATTAACGATCACGTATCTACTACAGTTTTAAACATTACATATACATCTGTCTCTATGACATATGTGTCCTTGCCATGATAGATTATGAGATACCATGATTCCAGTTTATTCCACTTATGTTTATTTCATGTTTCGTATATTTAGTTTGCTAGAATCAGTACTTGCTCCCATTCTGACAGGATAACGTTGTAGATATACTTACTGAGGAGGAGTTGCTCTGTGATTCCTATTATGGAGTTGCGACCGAGGACCAGACTTTATCTTACGAGGATGTACCTACGGGAAAACTCGTCTAGTTTGCGTAGTTACTCGAGGTTCCGAGAGTAGTCATATTGTTGGGCTATGTATTTTGTGACTGGACCTGTATCCAGCTTTACATTTTGGACTTGTACTTGGATCTTATTGATATACGAGACAGCTTTTGTGTTTGGGACATTTACGACTCTTTATTACATATAGAACTGTTAGCACATTTTAGTCTTATCTTGTTATCTTTAGAACAGCTTACTACGCTTTATCTCAAGCGTAGGCTGGATATGACTCGGCCCGTCCCAACAATTTGGATAGCGGATCGTGACATACTTTTAGTGGTGGCCCATGCAGGTCCTGACTAAATTGTTTGGTTACGTTATTGTACCAAGCATGCCTGCAATTAGAAACTTAAGGTAACTAGACAACATTAGGAATGACGCTTAGAACACCAAGAGGAATACTAGGACTGCAACATAGAAATGCATCACATCATATGCTCGCTATTACAATTAGATTTTTTGTTTATGATTGTTTACTTTAAAGAGTCCTTATAAGTCCCTTTTATTATTTAGATGGTGCTCACCCGCTCATCCCAGTATGTCACACCTGAGAATGGCACACTCCCTATCCAGTCGGTTGACCAGTTGACCGATACACCTCCACCTCCACCTACCACACTCCCCTACTCCATAAATCCACCAACCCAAATGCCTCCACCACCTTCCAAATCACAGTCCCAGCAGGACCCAATACTCCCACCACCACCTATCACTATACCTACCCAGGCTTCCGTCACACTCGACGGGAACCAACTACTCACTCTGATCCAGGGGTTCCTAACGACCCATCAGGAGTAGAACACCCTACTCCGTCAGAGCATGGAGCGTTCTGAAGAGCGTACCGTGGTCCCACCACCTGTAGAGCCACGACAGAGAGCAGGAACAATCAAGGACTTCATGAGTCTGAACCCCAAGGAGTTCTTAGGGACCGAGGGCATCGTAGTAGCAGATGACTGGCTAGACTCGGTAGAGAGAAAGCTCCTTGGAGCTAGGTTGCCGAATGACCTCCAGGTCGAGGCAGCGAGATTTTTGCTGATAAACTTAGCAGGAGTTTGGTTCCGGAATGAGCCGCTATTCGCGAGAGGGAAGGCCACTTGGGATCAGTTCAAGACCCAGTTTAAGAAGAAATTCTTCTCGACCACCTCTAGGGTAGCCATGGGGCTACGATTCTAGAAAATCCAGCAGGGGAACCGTTCTG
Organism: Iris pallida; assembly: GCA_029216955.1. Classification (NCBI taxonomy): domain Eukaryota; kingdom Viridiplantae; phylum Streptophyta; class Magnoliopsida; order Asparagales; family Iridaceae; genus Iris; species Iris pallida. Next base: position 1,324,153 of record JANAVB010040015.1, on the reverse strand, counting down.
TTGACGAGTATGCAGCAGAGTTTAGTCGCCTGAGCCGTTTCACTCCTAGTCTAGTTGCAGACCCAGAGGAGATGACGCGTAGGTTTGCCATGGTCTAGTTCCAGACATTAGCATTCTTATAGTGGCGAACGGTACGACTGACTACTACCAGAGCCTAGAGTTGGCCCGGAGCATAGAGGAGCGTCTTCTGTCTTGCAAGAGGCCGGCTTCTGTACACCTCGAGGGACCGTCCAAGCGTCAGACTTTCCAGCCGAGAGCACCGATGTCGCACCAGCAGACATACCGTCCCCCTACACCACATCACCCAACCCCACCAGTTAGAGCCCCGGGACCTCAGCCGCAGAAGGGAGCTCTGTGTATATTTTATCGAAGACCAGGGCATGATTACTCCGTCTACAGAAAGAGGTTGAAGCAGTGCTTAGCTTGCGGGTCTGCCACCCACCAGCTTCGGAAGTGCCCAGTAGCCAGGGTACCAGGTGCCAGACCATTGACTAGAGGACCGCCGCTTTCGACTTAGCAGCAGAGGTTTGGGCAACATCTGCAGTAGCAGAAGGGACCCCAGGTGAAGACTTATAGCCTAGCTCTTGAGCCGGAGCCAGAGCAGGTTCCGGAGCCAGATTATTTGGCTGACGTCATCACAGGTATTTATTTGCATGCTTTTCTAGCTCTATACTTGTTTGATTCCGGTGCATCATATAGCTTCCTGTCATTAGAGTATGTGCATAAACACCACTTAGTAGCTACACTTATCGAGGAGATGAGTAGAGTAATGACGGGAGGCGGACCAATGTCCATTAGAGTTATCTATCGATGCTCTATTACTATAGCCGGAAGAGAGTTTAGGGGATGATTCTTTGTGATGCCACTCCTCGAGTATGATATCATATTAGGGATGGACTGGCTTAGCTATGCCCATGCAGCTATAGACTGTCATGAGGGTAGTATTCTGTTCAGTCCCCCAGGCACGGCACCATTCAGTGTCAGGAGGATAGGGCCGGAGATCAGCCTAGAGCCGAACTGTTGTGCGACAGTTTGGGAGATAGCACTGCCACACCCTATCATTAGGAAGTTTATGGATGTATTCCCAGAGGATCTTCTAGACTTCTGCCTGACAGAGATGTGGAGTTCACTATAGATTTAGTACCGGGTTCATCACCAGTATCCCGGGCTTGCTATAAGTGAACTCCAAGGAGGCCATAGAGATGAAGGAGTAGATTGATGACGTGTTGAAAAAGGGTTTCATTCGATCTATGCTTCTCCAAGGGGAGCGCCAGTATTTTTTGTGCCGAAGAAGGATGGTACAGTCCGGTTATGCATTGACTACCGAGCTCTGAATTCTATTACCATCAAGAACAAATATCCGTTGCCCCGGATAGATGATTTGTTCGACCAGTTGAGTGGTACGAGAGTATTTTCCAGGATAGACTTGAGATCGGGCTACCACCAGGTGAAAGTGAGGGCTACAGACATCCAGAAGACGGCGTTCAACATGAAGTACGGACAGTACGAGTTTTTGGTGATGCCATTTGGTCTCACAAATGCGACAGCTGTCTTTATGAACTTGATGAATAAGACATTTTACCAGTATCTGGATAAGTTCATTGTAGTATTTATCGACGACATCCTGATATACTCGAAAATGCCGAAGGAGCACGCAGAGCACTTGCGGACAGTTTTGGGAATTCTGAGGCAGGAGAGGTTGTATGCCAAATTGTCTAAGTGCGAGTTCTTTTTGGACCGAGTGGAGTTTCTCGGTCATGTAGTTACTGGAGAGGGGATCTCGGTGGATCCCAGGAAGATTGCTGCCGTGAGACATGGAACGCTCCGACGTCAGTTTCAGAGATCAGGAGCTTTCTGGGTTTAGCCGGCTATTATAGGAAGTTCGTCCAGGACTTTGCTAGGATAGCTGAACCCATGACGAAACTGATGCGGAAGGACGCAGAGTACATCTGGTCAGAGGACTGCCAGGCAGTATTTGAGGAGATGAAGAGGAGGCTGACGACCGCTCAAGTTCTGACATTACCTTCAGGGTCTGGAGGTTTCACCATATACAGCGATGCTTCGGGAAAGGGGCTAGGATGTGTCCTACAACAGCATGGGAAAGTGATTGCTTATGCATCTAGGCAATTACAGACTCATGAGCGGAACTATTCTACCCATGACCTAGAGTTAGCTGCGGTGATCTTTGATCTCAAGTTATAGAAACATTACTTATACGGAAAGCGTGTGGAAATCTTTACTGACCACAAGAGCTTGAAGTATGTGTTCACGCAGAAAGAGCCGAACATGAGGCAAAGACAATAGTTGGAGTTGATGAAGGACTTCGACATCGATTTACAATATCACCCCGGGAAGGCAAATGTGGTGGCGGATGCGCTGAGCAGGCATCCGATGGCATGATATCTGATGATAGATCGACATTTGCAGGAAGATCTGGAGAAGCTCGGTATCGAGATAGTTTGGCCAGGATCAGTGATACAGATGATGGCGCTTGACATTCAATCAGGTTTGATGGAGTAGATCAAGGAGGCACAGTCTACAGATGAGAGCCTTCGCAGACTTCGAGCCCAGGCTTTAGCTGGATTGCTCGATGACTTCACCATAGCAGAAGATGGATCCTTGAGGCATGGCAGCCGGTTGTGCGTGCCGAAGGGAGAGCTGATAGAGGCAGTCTTATAGGAGGTGCACCGATCGAGATATTCTATTCACTCTGGTGCCAACAAGATGTACTGTGACTTACGGGAACATCTTTGGTGGCACGGGATGAAGAGAGATGTATCATATTTTATTTCGAGATGCCTAGTTTGCCAGCAGGTCAAGGCAGAGCGCCAGAGGCCAGCTGGTCTATTACAGCCGTTACCCATTCCCGAGTGAAAGTGGGAACACATTACGATAGACTTCGTCTCAGGGCTTCCTCGTTTCCAAGGAGGAAATGATACCATTTGGGTCATCGTGGACAGGCTGACGAAGTGTGCGCACTTCATACCCTTCAAGGTAGGGCTCTCCACCGAGAAGTTAGCGGAGCTATACATGCAGCAGATAGTTCGCTTGTACGGAGTACCAGTGAGCATCATGTCGGACCGAGACATCAGATTCACGTCCCACTACTAGAGGAGCTTGCAGGAGGAGTTGGGCAGTCGGCTCAGTTCAGTACGGCGTACCACCCGTAGACAGATGGGCAGTCCGAGAGGACGATACAGACGCTAGAGGACATGCTGAGGACTTGTGTACTGGACTTTGGCGGATCATGGAAGAACCATCTGCACTTGGTAGAGTTTTCATACAACAACAGCTACCAAGCCAGCATCAGTATGTCTCCTTTCGAGGCACTATATGGACGACGATGCCGTACACCGCTCTTTTGAAATGATATTAGGGATAGAGTTATGCTTGGGCCAGAGATGATCACGAATGCAGCAGAGAAGGTCGGGATGATCAGAGACAGGCTCAGAGTCGCTCAGGACATGCAAAAATACTGGACCGATGCTAGTCGCAGACCGATGGAGTTCGTTGACGGAGATATGGTGCTAGTGAAGATATTACCTACTAGAGGGACGATCCGGTTCGGACGAGGAGGCAAGTTGAGCCCCAGATACATCGGACCATTCGAGATACTTGGCAGGATCGGAGAGGTAGCTTACAGGGTTGCACTTTTACCCAACCTAGCAAGAGTTCACGATGTCTTTCATGTGTCTCAGCTGAGGAGATATGTTCCGGATCCCAGCCATGTGCTAGATCATTCAGAGTTGGATATCGGACCGAGCCTTGCAGTTACTGAGCAGCCAGTAGAGATATTGGACAGGAGGGAGAAGAGGCTGAGGAACAAAGTTATACCCTTAGTACGAGTAGCTTGGAGCCGTCACTCTCCGGGTGAATCTACTTGGGAGAGGGAGTAGGACATGATATATCCTTACTTATTCGACCTAACAGCTGCGAGGGAACCACCCGTCCCCGCTTGATACCTTAGAGGTTAGTCTTAATAATAAGCCTTAGTCGTTCTTTGCATTGTTTGTTATATTAGAATGTTTGTAGAATTTTCTATCCTTGTGAATTTCGAGGACAAAATTTTTCAAGGAGGGAAGATTTGTAAGCCCCTAGATTTCAAAATAGTATTTTTATAATTTTAAATTGCATTTATATATTTAAAATAAATTAATATAATTGCTAGGAATTTTTCTAGAATTTTTAATTAATTTTCGAATAATTTTTAATCAAAATATATCATTTTATAATTAATTAAAATGTTTTAATATCAATTTATAATAGTTTTAATTGTTTCAATATTATTATGCAATTTGTCGAATTGTTATTATATTAATTTGTAATTTAATAATTTATTTTAATTACAGTTTGCAAATTATATTTGCAAACTGATAGGCATAGAGCAAATCTGGAAGACCCCAAACTTCGGGGACATTGCTGCAAAACCTACAGTAACCCCCCCGACTTTCTCTCTCCTCTCTTACCTGCCCCCCGACGACTGACGACCGAGCGGCGACCGCCACCACGACACCGACCTAGCCCCCTTCTCACCGCCCTATCCTTCCTATATATAGCCCCAGACCCAAACCCTAACCCTAGTCTATTTTCGACCACCACAGCCCCATCTCTATCCTATTTTACCTCGTCGAAACCGTAACTCCGGCGACCCCTAGCACCACCTCCACAGCCACCTTCACCGTCATCGACCACCACCGAAGTGTTCATCGAAGCAATGTGAGTGCAGCGCCGCGACCACAATGCCCCTAGCCGCCGGAAGCCCCCTCGACTTCAATCCCCGACACCGGACACGAAGGTAACAGCCCTAAATCGTATCGTACGTGTCCCAAACTCACGTATGATGTTCGCCTGGACACGAGGAACCTAACAGTAGGGTTGGACACGCGTTAGCAGTGTCGTGCGTATCGTGCTGGGCGCGGACACACGACACTGGGTCAGATCTCGTTGCTCGTGTCCTTAACAGTCTGGACATGAAGCCGAACTATTACTTAGATTAATGGGTTAACGGGTTTAAATCGTGCAATCGGGTTTAAAAATCCATTAACTTAAACCATAATAAATATAACCCTAACCCATTCCCTAACAACTAACTCGGGCTGACCCCCTGGCCAGCCCGAGCGTGCTAAAACCTCCTGCCCCTGGCCGAGTTCGAGCCCCCCCCTTTTTCCTTCTTTTTGTTTTGTTTTATTTTTAGTTTATTTTATATATATATATATATATATATATATATATATATATATATATATATATATATATATATATATATATATATATATATATATATATATATATATATGTATATATGTATATGTATTTATGTATATATATATTATTATATATATACTGTTATGTATATGTATACATATATTGTATTGGTATATATATACATATATATTTTATATTTAGTATTTTTATATATGTATATGTATATATATATATATATATATATATATATATATATATATATAGATATATATATATATATATATATATATATATATATATATATATATATATACAAAATATTATTATGTAAAATTTCATAAGTTAGTTTATTATATAATTTTGTGACCTTGTATATTTTACCACTTTAAAATATATTATTTATATTTAAATTCCTGTATTTTATTAATTATGACCAATTGATGTCCAAACCTAGTATGGGTTTTTGGGCTCAATTGTGTCTAATATATTCAGAGTCTGTACAAGTCATATTGGACTTGATTCATGGCTTTGGGTCCTATATCTGGACTTCGATTCAATTTCGAATACATTGACAAAATAGTAATTAATTAATTAATTATTTTCCAGAAATTGTTACTTGCTGTTTTTGAATTTTTATATATATTTTAACTATTGTAAAAATCTGGAAATTTTTTTATTTAAGTACTATGTTAATTTAGCTAATTTATTATAATTTGTCCAGCATTTAATAAGTACTTTTGGTATTTTATAAAAATAGGAAAACAGAACTCATTTTCAGGATACATATGTTTGCTGATTTTTAATAAATATTTGTGAAGGTTTATAAATTCCAGAAAAATTAGTATATATTTCTATAATTAATAAGGATCTTTCTGGTACTTTAATTTATGTAAAATTGAGCTTTTTTCTATCTCAAAAATTATTGGAACACAGTGTACAGTTTGATTTATTTATTGAATAGTTACGACTTACAATGATTTATGTTGTTTTGAGTTATTATAGTATTGAACCTTACCCCACACTAGTGTAAAGACCCTAGAAAGTGAGTTTGGGTATTGTGTCACCCCACATTGGTCTCCTATGCTAAAGTTATCATTTGGCTAGGTGTCTAGTCAGAAAGTCGTATCACAACTAGTGTCTTAGTGTTTAACTTATTATAAAAACTAAGTTTATGTGTTATTTCTATAGTGACCAGTCACCAGGCTTCTATAGCATTTCTATCACTGCTTTATTTTGCTAAAGGCAAGTACTTCTACAAACGTTACATACTGTTACAACAATGAACTGCGATTTTCAACCATGTTAAATGCTGATCCTTGGGGTAGCAAGTTAAATCTTCACATGTTACATTATTTGTAGTACCTACCATGCTTATACTGCTCTCAGTATCCACCATGCTTTATACTGTTCTCGTATAACTCACATGTTAGAATATGGGTTATGGGAAAACTGATAGTTGAGTACGTGATCATGTCCCCTTCTCCGTATGTATTTATCGAGCAAAGTTTTATTTTATATGATTACTGTGCCGTAGGCCTTTATCTCAAAGGAAATTTGTTCGTATGTACATCTATCGCCGTATCACTCGTACGGAAGTACATTTTATTATGTGTCCCTGCACATTGTACACCTATTGACGATCACGTACCTGCTACAGTTTTAAACATTACATATACATCTGTCTCTATAAAATATGTGTCCTTGCCATGATAGATTATGAGATGCCATGATTCCAGTTTATTCCACTTATGTTCATTTCATGTTTCGTATATTTAGTTTGCTAGAATCAGTACTTGCTCCCATCATGACAGGATAACGTTGTAGGTAATACTTACTGAGGAGGAGTTGCTCTGCGATTTCTATTATGGAGTTGCTGCCGAGGACCAGACTTTATCTTATGAGGATATACCTGCGGGAAAACTCGTCTAGTTTGCGTAGTTACTCGGGGTTCCGAGAGTAGTCATATTGTTGGACTATGTATTTTGTGACTGGACCTGTATCCAACTTTACATTTTGGACTTGTACTTGGATCTTATTGATATACGAGACGACTTTTGTGTTTGGGACATTTACGACTCTTTATTACATATAGAACTGTTAGCACATTTTAGTCTTATCTTGTTATCTTTAGAACAGCTTACTATGCTTTATCTCAAGCGTAGGCTGGACATGACTCGGCCCGGCCCAACAATTTGGGTAACGGATCGTGACACCTTGTCACTCTCATTTTCTGTATTTCCTATATATCGTATTTATACCCGTATCTGGATTTTGGCATGTATTTTTATTTTTCTCAACTTGTGGAATTTCGGTATTTCTCGTATTTCGGATTTTGACATGGCTCAGTTTTAATTGGTTTGGGTTGGTTTGGTTTGGTTTAGTGTATTGGAACACCTTAGCCTATGCTCCACCCTCAACACACCACATCCCACCCTCTTTAAAACTCCACCAACTTTTTCTCTCTCCTCATAAACCTCCATTAATTTCTTCTTCTCCTTCCTCTACACAACACTCTTCTCCTTCCTCTCCACAACACCCACCCATAGGCAAGTGCACCTTGCCACCACATGAGAACCCTCTTTATTTGTCCATTTGCTAGATTAGGACATGGTGATCAATATTAGAACTTGGTATTTTGTGATTTGGAGTCTCCATTGTTCAAGATCTAAGTTTTCTCCATTTTCGGTTTTGCATGGTTTTGATCTATTTAAGTTAGATTTCTATGGGTTTTGATGTTTCCATGTGGAAGAGAGTTCAATTCCACCCTGGTTGGAACTTTAGAAATCCGGATTTGGAGTTCGGATGGCCAAGTTGTGATGCTTTGAAGTTTTTGGAGCCATGAGAGCTTCTTCTCAGCCATGGAGAAGAAGATCCTTTCCCCTGCGTGCGTGTTTTTACGCGTACGCAGCTCCCTGCGTGCGTGCTTTTGTGCGTATGCAGCTCTCTTGCGTGCGTGACTTTTCGCGTACGCCGCTCTCTTGCGTACGTGACTTTTCGCGTACGCTGCTCTCTTGCGTGTGTGACTTTTCGCGTACGCAGCTCTCTTGCGTGCGTGACTTTTCGCGTATGCAGCTCTCCTGTGTGCGTGACTTTTCGCGTACGACGCTCTCTTGCGTGCGTGACTTTTCGCGTACGCAGCTCTCTTACGTGCGTGACTTTTCGCGTACGCAGCTCTCTTGCGTGCGTGACTTTTTGCGTACGCAGCTCCCTGCGTGCGTGCTTTTGTGCGTACGCAGCTCTCTTGCGTGCATGACTTTTCGCGTACGCAGCTCTCCTGCGTGCGTGTCTTTTCGCGTACACAGCTCTCTTACGTGCGTGTCTTTTCGCATACGCAGCTCTCTTACGTGCGTGCTTTTGTGCGTACTTTAGCTCTCCTACGTGCGTGCTTTTGTGCGTACGCTGTGCGTGCCCTTGTGCGTACGCTGCACCCTGAACCCCTTGCTTAACCCTTTGGCTCTTAGAGTTTTGGTCTTATTTCTTTAAGCTTGGCTCTTCTATAGCCCTGTATATTGATATATTATTAGATATTTTACGCCCATTTTATATCCTTACGCCTTTTGTCATGAACTTGATTTTACTTAATATGTTTGGAATGACTATTGTACATGGCATTGTATGACAAGGAACTAGCATAACACGACAGTAACCCATAGTGGTGCACTCCTGACATGACCAACCTGACTTGATAGTGGCCCGTGGCGGCGCACTCCTGACTTGTAGCATGACTTGATAACTTAATGCTGTTGTGACGGCTAACTTAACTTGACTTGCCTTGACACCGTGGGTAGTTCTTTCTTGCTTGCTTGTTAAATCCACTTGTCCTGTCTTGCATCATGTCTAGGATGGAACTCCTGAGTACCACGGTCAGGAGTATCTACTAAAATGGATTAAGGTTAATAACTAGAATAACTCAGTAGTCATGAAGAGATGACACAGCTACAGGCAATCCCGTTACCTGGGCGCTCTTGGGATCTGTAGCCTGCCGACGAGTAGGGCGTATTTCCAGCACACTGTCATGTGTTGCACCTTCTAAGTCACCTAAGGGTACATGCGTTTCCTGGACGATGTACCCACCCGAACTCAACCCCTAATTTTCGACCTGGGTAACTTGGATGGTCTGCAGGGCTTGTGGCTGTGGAACAATCTCACTGCACCTTGTTAGTAATTAGGCCTGTGATAACCCTAGTTAGTTAAAGTAGTAAGTCGTAGTATCTGTTTGGCCGTGATTCATTGAATGAGGTATAACCAGTCTAGCCGTGTCTTGACCCAGTACAAGATTGTTTCCTGTCTTGATTTCTTACATTATTATCTTGCCGATAAATGGTGGAAAACCAAGTTCTGTTCAGATGAAGGGTTACAACCCCGGTCCTTGTTTGGTTTACGGGTTGTAACCTGGCTGTCGGAATAGTTCCATGGTTATCTCGTCGTATATCATCCTGACATGTTTTCGTAAATTCTAGTTTTAAATATTAGATTTTTCTTGTGCTAATTGCTGGCTTTTGTTCTTATTTCGTGGCCCCCTTGTGGCACTTGCTCTTTCTGGGGTTGACCCAGCTGGTTTTGTGTGGCCAGATTTCGGAGCAGCTCCCGAGGATCTTCCGAACCTCCAGCCCGATGGTGGCGACTAGAAGGAACCGGGGCTACGAGTGGGTTTTCTATTTTGTTTCGCTCACTCTATTGTAAAAATTATTCTTTTGAGGCATCTAACCGACGAGCACCTGTTAGCTCGATGCACTTTACTTACTGTCTGCCTACGGGCTATAAACATGATTAACAAATCCTAGGGTTGATCATGTATGACTTAACTCTTGCTAGTCCTCGCATTTTGTACGACTAGCTTCATGATCAGCTGAATATGTAATATTTGGGACGCCTTATTATTGTATATTTAATGATCATACATCTTGCGACCTTACTTACTTGCTTGTGATTGAGACATTAGGCTTGTTCATGACCATAAGAGACTGTTGGCTTGTAGTAAACCCTCATATATCTAGACAGCCGTGACCGTATATCGAGGTGGTTTCCATTTCAATATACGTAGCTGGCTATGTCTGCCCCCGCTCTCCAGTATTCTGGTTCTGGGGTGTGACATGGTTTAAGTGGTGGCCCATGCAGGTCTTGTCAATCAAGAAATGTGAGGGTTTACCGAATAGATGTCTCAATCAGTATTCGCCCTTGATCTCCGCCCGTATTTTCAAATCCCTGAAATTCTTGCCCTGATTACATGCTTGTATCGTTGATCTGTCCTGGCCCTTCCTTATTGTTTTCCTGTGTCATCTTCCTCAGCGGTACTGTACCTGACCCTGTCGATCAGCAAGGAGGAGCACCTCCCGTGGACCAGCAGCAACCTGGAGATCAAGCCCAGCATTCCGGGGTAGCCTCCAGAGTGATACCTACTAGAGGAGAGTCACCAGTTCGGCCCGTCCAGCCCGCAGAGCCAGATGATGGCACCTTGGTAGGTCTCATCAGAACCTTGATAGCTTCCCAGGATCGTCGAAGCGACGCCCTGCACCAGACAGTTCAAGATGCTTTGACCCGAGGCGGACATCTAGGGAACCAGACGGCGAACAGCTTCAAGCGATTGAACCCTCCTTTCTTCGACGGCAGCAAGGATGCGATTGCCGCGGATGCATGGCTTCAGGATACCGAGGTGATTCTGGAAGCAGCTAGGACACCCGAGAATGAGAAGGTGGCGGTAGTACGCCTGCAGTTGTTGGACTTGACTCGCAGTTGGTGGGCAGCACAAGCCATGGGATTAGTGGCACCCATTGCTTGGACAGTGTTTAGAGAGAGATTCCAGACGAAGTATTTCGATGTTGTGGCTCGGTACGACCTGCAGACCAGATTTACCAACTTGAAGCAAGGAGGCAGAACAGTTGACAGTTATGCATCGGAGTTTTCTAGGCTCAGTAGGTTTGCCCCCACCTTGGTGGCGACCGAGTTTGATAGGGCCCAGCGGTTCCAGCAGGGACTGCATTTGGAGATCTTGTTGGCGGTTGAGCAGTTCGAGCACCAGACGTTCGATGCAGTCTTGAGAGCAGCTAGGAGGCATGAGTATACCTCCCAGAGGATCGTGGATAGGACCGGAGGTAGGAAGCGGTCCCACAGTCAGATGTACCAATCATCAGCTCCAGCCCCGGCAGCTAGGGGATTGACCATTGGAACTCCGAGGCGGGCGGCCTCGGTAACATCGGTTCAGCATTCGACCCCGACGTACCCGCAGCAGCAGAAGCAGAAACAGACTTCCGCAATGGGATGTTCACATTGCGGGAAGCCAGGCCATGTAGTGGCGGATTGTCGCAGGGCGCAGGGATTGTGCCTGGCTTGTGGAGCAGCAGATCATAGGGTAGGGGCTTGCCCGAATAGGGGTGGTTCATCAGCATCCAACCCTTCTAGCTCTTCAGTGAGAGGACCGGCCCCAGTACCAGTTCAGCAGCAGCAGTATCAGTCTTCGAGGCCCTTGCCGCCTCAGTCTCAGGCATTCCAGCAACAACACCCCCAGCAGTATGCACAAGCCCAAGCTCAGACCCAGAATAGGCAGAGAGGTTTCCAGCAGAGGGGACCAGCAGCCAGGGGACAAGGTCAGGCCATGATGATGGCTATGGAAGAAGAAGTTGCACCAGGTGAGGTTGTGGCAGGTACTATTCTCGTCAACTCCTCTCCAGCGTCTGTATTATTTGATTCTGGTGCATCGTATTCATTTATGTCTGTACGATTCGCGACACGGATAGGATTGGAGCTCGAGTCATTATCAGTGAGGCTCAATATACTTACTGGTTATGGCCTTGTGGGAGTAGATCGAGTGTTTTCCTCGTGTCGGATCGTAGTTAGCGGTAGGAAGTTCCCCGCTAGATTCATAGAGTTTCCTATGGCAGACTATGATGTAGTCCTAGGCATGGATTGGTTGAGGAACCAGTATGCTAGGATAGACTGCCATATTGGCAGAGTTGTCTTTAGTATCCCCGGCGAGCCAGAGTTTTCGTTTTCCAGAGGCGCAGTGGAGCCATCTTCTCCCGCATTGCGGATGGCAGTAGCAGCAGTGCAGTTACCCCGGATAGTTGAAGAGTTTCCAGATGTCTTTCCAGAGGAGCTTCCAGGGATGCCTCCAGAGCGGGAGATTGAGTTCACTATAGACTTGATTCCCGGGACAGCACCAGTATCAGAGCGAGTCTACAGGATGGCGCCTTCAGAGTTGGAGATTTTATACAAGATGATTGAAGAACTGAGGACCAAGGGATTCATCCGTGCTAGTGGATCGCCTTGGGAAGTCCCGATGCTTCTTCTGAAAAAGAAGGATGGTACGTCCAGGCTATGTATTGATTATCGTACCTTGAATTCGGTGACAATCAAGAACAGATACCCTCTTCCGAGGATAGATGACTTGTTTGATCAGCTCAGAGGGGCTTCAGTGTTTTCGAAGATTGACTTGCGGTCAGGATACCACCAGATCAGAGTCAGAGAGCAGGATATCCCGAAGACAGCATTCAGATCGAGGTATGGACATTGGGAGTTCCTTGTTATGCCCTTTGGAGCGACCAATGCGCCGGCCATATTCATGGACCTCATGAACCGCATTTTTATGCCTTACTTGGATCAATTTGTGATCGTGTTCCTAGATGACATCCTGGTCTACAGCAAGAGTGAAGCAGAGCATGAGCATCATCTCAGAGTTGTCCTCCAGACGCTTAGGGAGCATCAGTTGTACGCCAAGTTCAGTAAATACGAGTTCTGGCTCGATCGTATTTCATACTTGGGTCACATCATTACCCGAGGAGGAGTGGAAGTGGATCCCCAGAAGATTGTGGCTATTGAGTCATGGCCGGTACCCAGCTCAGTGGCAGAGGTTCGCAGCTTCCTTGATTGGCCGACTACTACCGGCGGTTCGTTTCAGATTTCGCAAAGATTTCAGCGCCGATGACCCAGTTGACCCGCAAGGATGTGCCGTTTGTTTGGACAGCAGAGTGTCAGGAATCATTTGAGAAGTTGAAGCAAGATTTGATAACGGCTCCCATTTTCACCCTTCCAGATGGGACCGGAGGATTCACAGTTTATTGCGATGCTTCGGGCAGAGGATTGGGGTGTGTCTTGATGCAGCATGGGAAGGTAATATCTTATGCGTCACGTTAGCTACGTGATCATGAGAAGAATTACCCGACCCACGACTTAGAATTGGCGGCGGTAGTGTTTGCTTTGAAGTTGTGGAGACACTACTTGTACGGAGATAGAGTGGAGATCTTTACTGATCATAAAAGCCTGGAGTATGTTTTCACCCAGAAGGACCTTAATATGCGGCAGAGAAGATGGCTCGAGCTACTAGTGGACTACGATGTGGATTTGCAGTATCATCCCGGGAAGGCCAACGTTGTAGCGGATGCATTGAGCAGGAGAGCCGGAGTTTATTTCCTGACGGCACAACCAGAATTATTGGCAGATCTTCAGAAGATGGGAATTGAAGTGGTTCTTCCAACCAGCATGGCATTGATGGCCAGCCTACAGGTTCAGTCCAACATAGTTGAGAGAATCCGGGTGGCGCAGTCAACAGATTCCAAGATCCAGTGACTCAGAGCAGAGTGTAAAGCAAGAAGAAGGCCGGAGTTATGTGTCCATGAAGACGGTACACTTCGGCACGGCACTCGTCTTTGTGTACCCAGTGGAGATATCAGACAGGAAGTCATGGCAGAAGCCCACAGTTCACAATATTCTATTCATCCGGGTGGTACGAAGATGTACCGTGATATTCGTCAGCATTTCTGGTGGAATGGCATAAAGAGGGAGATAGCCCGGTTTGTCTCTCGGTGTTTGGTTTGCCAACAGGTTAAAGCTGAACATCAGAGGCCCGCTGGACTTCTTCAACCCTTACCGATCCCAGAATGGAAATGGGAACATATAACCATGGATTTCGTGACCGGATTGCCCAGATCTCCGGCCGGCAGAGATGCTATTTGGGTAATTGTGGACAGGCTTACCAAGGTGGCACACTTTCTTCCATTCAGAGTTGGACAGTCGACGGCGCAGTTAGCAGAGATGTATCTCAGGCAGATCGTCAGGCTTCACGGGGTGCCAGTCAGCATCACCTCAGACAGGGATTCAAGATTCACATCACACTTTTGGCGCAGCTTGCAGAAGAGTTTGGAAACTCGCCTTCAATTCAGCTCAGCTTATCACCCGTAGACGGATGGTCAGTCAGAGCGCACAATCCAGACTCTTGAAGATATGTTGAGATCCTGTACCCTTGACTTCGGTGGTTCATGGGAGAATCATCTGCACCTGGTGTAATTCTCGTACAACAACAGTTATCAGGCCAGTATCCAGATGGCACCCTTCGAGGCTCTTTATGGCAGGAAGTGCAGATCCCGGCTAGCATGGGACGATGTCGGGGAGAGGCAGATGCTCGGACCCGAATTGATTTCCCAGATGGTTGAAGTGGTCAGGAAGGTCAAAGATCACCTTCGAGTTGCCCAGGACCGCCAGCGCCATTGGGCCGGTGCTCATCGGCGTCCCTTAGAATTTGCTGTCGGCGACCATGTATTCCTTAGGATCTCGCCTAACGGTGGCGTCATTCGCTTCGGCGTGCGGGGAAAGCTTAGTCCTAGGTATATAGGGCCGTTCGATATTCTAGAGCGAGTAGGAGATGTATCCTATCGTCTCGCTCTTCCGCCGTCGCTAAGTGAGGTGCATGATGTATTCCATGTGTCCCAATTACGACAGTATATTTCGGACCCGAGCCACATCCTAGACCATTCGGAATTGGTTGTTGGTACCAACCTTTCGTATGAGGAGAGGCCCGTGTCTATATTGGACCGGAGGGAGAAGACACTCAAGAACAAGACTATTAAATTAGTCTGTGTTGCTTGGGGTCATCACTCTCTAGGTGAGTCAACGTGGGAGCGTGAGGACGACATCCGATCGCGATATCCCTACCTGTTTGACTCGTGAGGTATAATATCTTTCTTATGCCTTACGTTTTCCCTTCCTTGCTTGCATTGTATGATTGTATGATTGAACTGCCTAGTGTAACTTGTCTGTGCTTAATGTAACTTGTCGTGACAATCTCTAGCTCCTTGATTAAATTCCGAGGACGGAATTCTTTTAAGGTGGGTAGAGTTGTCACCCTTATTTCCCGTATTTCCCGTATATCGTATTTATACCCATTTCTGGATTTTGGCATGTATTTTTATTTTTCTCAACTTGTGGAATTTCGGTATTTCTCGTATTTCGGATTTTGACATGGCTCGGTTTTAATTGGTTTGGGTTGGTTTGGCTTGGTTTAGTGTATTGGAACACCTTAGCCTATGCTCCACCCTCAACACACCACATCCCACCCTCTTTAAAACTCCACCAACTTTTTCTCTCTCCTCATAAACCTCTATTAATTTCTTCTTCTCCTTCCTCTACACAACACTCTTCTCCTTCTTCTCCACAACACCCACCCATAGGCAAGTGCACCTTGCCACCACAAGAGAACCCTCTTTTATTTGTCCATTTGCTAGATTAGGATATGGTGATCAACATTAGAACTTGGTATTTTGTGATTTGGAGTCTCCATTGTTTTAGATCTAAGTTTTCTCTATTTTCGGTTTTGCATAGTTTTGATCTATTTAAGTTAGATTTCTATGGGTTTTGATGTTTCCATGTGGAAGAGAGTTCAATTCCACCCTGGTTGGAACTTTGAAAATCCGGATTTAGAGTTCGGATGGCCAAGTTGTGATGCCTTGAAATTTTTGGAGCCATGAGAGCTTCTTCCCAGCCATGGAGAAGAAGATCCTTTCCCCTGCGTGCGTGTTTTTACGCATACGTAGCTCCCTGCATGCGTGCTTTTGTGCGTACGCAGCTCTCTTGCGTGCGTGACTTTTTGCGTACGTAGCTCTCTTGCGTGCGTGACTTTTCGCGTACGCAGCTCTCTTGCGTGCGTGACTTTTTGCGTATGCAGCTCCCTGCGTGCGTACTTTTGTGCGTACGCAGTTCTCTTGCGTGCGTGACTTTTCGCGTACGCAGCTCTCCTGCGTGCGTGTCTTTTTGCGTACGCAGCTCTCCTGCGTGCGTGTCTTTTCGTATACGCAGCTCTCTTGCGTGCGTGCTTTTGTGCGTACTTTAGCTCTCCTGCGTGCGTGCTTTTGTGCGTATGCTGTGCGTGCCCTTGTGCGTACACTGCACCCTGAACCCCTTTCTTAACCCTTTGGCTCTTGGAGTTTTGGTCTTATTTCTTTAAGCTTGGCTCTTCTGTAGCCCTGTATATTGATATATTATTAGATATTTTACGCCCATTTTATATCCTTACGCCTTTTGTCATGAACTTGATTTTACTTAGTATGTTTGGAATGACTATTGTACATGGCATGGTATGACAAGGAACTAGCATAACACGACAGTGACCCATAGTGGTGCACTCCTGACATGACCAACCTGACTTGATAGTGGCCCGTGGCGGCGCACTCCTGACTTGTAGCATGACTTGATAACTTAATGCTGTTGCGACGGCTAACTTAACTTGACTTGCCTTGACACCGTGGGTAGTTCTTTCTTGCTTGCTTGTTAAATCCACTTGTCCTGTCTTGCATCATGTCTAGGATGGAACTCCTGAGTACCACGGTCAGGAGTACCTACTAAAATGGATTAAGGTTAATAACTAGAATAACTCAGTAGTCATGAAGAGATGACACAGCTACAGGCAATCCCGTTACCTGGGCGCTCTTGGGATCTGTAGCCTGCCGACTAGTAGGGCGCATTTCCAGCACATTGTCATGTGTTGCACCTTCTAAGTCACCTAAGGGTACATGCGTTTTCTGGACGATGTACCCACCCGAACTCAACCCCTAATTTTTGATCTGGGTAACTTGGATGGTCTGCAGGGCTTGTGGCTGTGGAACAATCTCACTGCACCTTGTTAGTAATTAGGCCTGTGATAACCCTAGTTAGTTAAAGTAGTAAGCCGTAGTATCTGTTTGGCCGTGATTCATTGAATGAGGTATAACCAGTCTAGCCGTGTCTTGACCCAGTACAAGATTGTTTCCTGTCTTGATTTCTTACATTATTATCTTGCCGATAAATGGTGGAAAACCAAGTTCTGTTCAGATGAAGGGTTACAACCCCGGTCCTTGTTTGGTTTACGGGTTGTAACCTGGCTGTCAGAATAGTTCCATGGTTATCTCGTCGTATATCATCCTGACATATTTTCGTAAATTCTAGTTTTAAATATTAGATTTTTCTTGTGCTAATTGCTGGCTTTTGTTCTTATTTCGTGGCCCCCTTGTGGCACTTGCTCTTTCTGGGGTTGACCCAGCTGATTTTGTGTGGCCAGATTTCGGAGCAGCTTCCGAGGATCTTCCGAACCTCCAGCCCGATGGTGGCGACTAGAAGGAACCCGGGCTACGAGTGGGTTTTCTATTTTGTTTCGCTCACTCTATTGTAAAAATTATTCTTTTGAGGCGTTTAGCCGACGAGCACCTGTTAGCTCGATGCACTTTACTTACTGTCTGCCTACGGACTGTAAACATGATTAACAAATCCTAGGGTTGATCATGTATGACTTAACTCTTGCTAGTCCTCGCATTTTATACGACTAGCTTCATGATCAGCTGAATATGCAATATTTGGGACGTCTTATTATTGTATATTTAATGATCATACATCTTGCGACCTTACTTACTTGCTTGTGATTGAGACATTAGGCTTGTTCATGACCATAAGAGACTGTTGGCTTGTAGTAAACCCTCATATATCTAGACACCCGTGACCGTATATCGAGGTGGTTTCCATTTCAATATACGTAGCTGGCTATGTCTGCCCCCGCTCTCTAGTATTCTGGTTCTGGGGCGTGACACACCTCAGCAACCCTTCGAGCATTTTTCATCTTCTAGAATTAAAGGCTCAGGATCTGTCAACACGTAGTCAACGCTCACGAGTTGAAGATTAAGGCTGACCTTTCTCTTCTAGGCGTTGTAATGCTCCCCGTCAAACTTCTCAAGTTTGTTAAAATTTGTGTCTAGAAGGTTTGCACGGCTGTTTCCATCGAATATAAATCTTGCTTTGAGATTGTTATTCCCCAGGCGTAAGTTTCGATAAAAAACTGAGAAATGAAACGATTGTAAAAATAACATTTCGTAGCAACTCTTCAAAGAAGGTGCACTACAAAGATCCTTGAAGGATTCTGGATAACGAAGATCTAAAAAGATTTCATTACCATAGCAAACGAATGTAATGCTTCTAAAAAGAAGGTAAAAATCGAATTGCTAGCAGCAGCAGCGACAAAAGCCCACAAGAAATTTCTGATTAGATCAGAGAAGAAGAGAAGGAAAGGAGAAAGAGAAAGACAGCTTTGCTGGGGTGATCAGATCACCGTTGCTCAAAGCAAGATTCGCCTATATACGATGCGCTTTCAGGAACCAGCAAGTTCTTAGAGAACTTCTGGAACGCTCGTCAGTCAATTTTTGAGACTTAAACGGGCTTCCTGAACTTTACTGACTCCCTTAACTCTCTTCTTTGGTGTATCTTAGAAAGGAGGCCAGGGGGCTCTATTTATAGAGTGGAGTGATACTTCACCATCTCTCCTATCCGATGTGGGACTAAAATACCAATACTCTAAAATAGAGTTTGATGTTTTACATCATCCCACAATCAACATAGTCGAGTGCTAGTCCATGCCTACCCTCCGAACACCTGGAGTGCGAGTCCGAGTCCGAACAACAAAAATCAACTTGCATTTTTGTTAGAATTAATTCTTTTTTCCTTCTAGAAAAATACTCCCACATGGCACACACTTGTGCCCCACCATACCTCATGTGCACACCTCAACACAAGCAATGCATTATATTGAGATACTCATCATTATTGTAGCCGATGTGAGATTATCTTTTCTAGTCTAAAGACAAAAACACCAACATGACATAGGTTAGAAGTTTAATGGTATACCATTTGTTTAACCTACAACAGGATATGGCTACTAACAATCTTAACATACCGCGACACAAGAGGGACACTACTTTTAGCAATTAGACAATCACTTTAATTTTAAATCAATAGGTCAGAACATACTTGTTGTATGTACAATTTTTAAATTAAAAAAAGAACATGAGCACAAAAGAGAGAAAATGTTAATATGGGTAAAAAAGCAAGAGGGAAAATATAACAAATTTAGATTAATATGGTTGGTAAGTAAATATTTTTTTTATTTTTAAATAATTATACTTAAATTATATATAAAAAAGTGTTATACCAAAAATGATGGCTGCAAAACGGATGCGAAAACGATGTTAATCCATATGTGGATAACAAATTGCTGTCTAACAAAAGCGTCAAGATAGAACAAATACAATAATTTCGTTACTATATAACATGGACAAATTTCAATCTTCATAGCTTTCAAAACTATACAAGATTGAATACAAATTATTAAACTTTTTGTCAAATAGTTCAACTCCTTCACCAAATTCAAGAAGAAAATAAAAGATTACAATAAAATTACTCATCCAAATCCGTAAGGATCCTCCTAAATGAAGAAGACAACTCTTCGAACAGATTTTTATTTTTCTTCCAATTGTATCTCCTAACAGGAAAGTACATATTTTTTCTTTAAGTTTTATGTGGACTTGGCCACTGTTGTGTTGATTCCTAGTTGCGGAATTGCGAATTGGTGGAGTAGAAGTTTTCATATTTTTAATTTATGCAAATTTAATTATATCTTAGAAAATTTAGAACTAAAAACCATAATGTTTGGGGATGTAACCGCAAAAAGGGCCATTCCCGGACAGGAGCCCATTATCCTCTCAACTCATCCGCAGCCTAACGCATCCTCACCGTCCACGTGTCCCATCCAGTCCAAAATCACACCAAAAAGCCCAAGGTGGGTCTGGAGAGTCGATCCCTGAAGTACACCCCCTCCACCAATAGCAGACCCCAGGAGAGAAGTATTCCTTTTTGCCCCCCTAACAATTGGCAATATTACATCTGTGTCTCCTCTGCTTCTCCTTCCTCTCTCACTCTCCAGCTAATCAAATTCTTCATTCTTTTCCTATAAATAGTAATCCTCCCACTCTCTCTTTCTCTCTGCTCTCTCCTCTTGTCGAAATTAGGGTTTCGTCTCGCCGGAACTGGTCATTTCTCCGGCGGAATCAGCGACTTTCCGTCGGGATTAGGTTTTTCTTCACGCCGATCAGATTCGAGATGTTGGGAACGAGCCTCCAGTTCGCGAAGTCCAACGGCGACGACCGGTTTTACGACGCGTCGAAGGCCCGCCGGAATTCACAGCGGCCTAGGAGCCCCACCGCCGCTCCGCCGGGGAAGAGAGCCGGATCGGAGGAGCCGGAGAAGGCCGCGACCGCCACCGTCTCCGTCTCCACTTCTTCGAGCAATTTGGACCGGTTCTTGGAGTATACGACTCCATCGGTGCCGGCTCAGTATTTCTCCAAGGTATAATCCTTTGATGATTTTTTTTTTCATATAGGCCCTTAAATACACGTTATTTTTCTTAGAAGTCCCTCAAATCGTAAGAAACACGAGTTATAACCTTGTATTTTAGGAGCTATGAGCAAACGTTTGGGATTTATGTAGCAATAATGTAGATTTAAGGGGCTTATGTGCAAAAAACCTTTTATGTTTCTGATGGCCTCAAGTTTCTGGTTTGATGGGTTTTGGATTGTTCAGATGAGGATGAGGGGATGGAGGAGTTGCGATGCAGAGCAAAGGCCATACTTTTTGCTGGCTGACCTCTGGGAATCCTTCAAGGAGTGGAGTGCTTATGGAGCCGGCGTTCCTCTCGTCCTTAATGGCAGTGGTTCCGTTGTTCAGTATTACGTGCCGTACTTGTCTGGTATCGAGTTGTACGGCCATTCATTGGTTCGACATGACACTTCTCGGTAATACCCGTCGATATAAACTTCTTCGTCAATGTTGTTTTGATTTGCCATTGTTTGATTGTATCGGATATAATTTTAATTGCCCGATGCATTTATCGTGTTCAATCAAGGGCGGAGCCAGAAAAAACTTTTTTTTTTTTTTTTTTTTTGGGGGGGGGGGGGTCTAGGAGGGAAAAAAAATCATGTTATAACTCAAAAAATAAAAAATATACATAATCTAACACAACCAACACCATAGAGGTTTCGAACCTTGGCCCTTCCTCACAGCCACTCCAACACTCAACCACTTGAGCTAAGACTTACATGTGTTAGTATAATGGTAGCTGCTAGTCTTTATTTCCATTTTAGCCCGGGCTATAGCCCAGCTTATGCTCCGCCACTGTGTTAAATGATTGCTTCTCTAAGCTCGGGGCTGTTTGTTTGCCTGTAAGTAGAAATCTGTTGCAGCATTTGCTGATGTAAATGGGGTTGCTGCAACAAAAGCAACATCAAATGGGGTATTTGCTGCAGCTTTTGTTGCAACAAATGCACCATCTACAACAAAACAAACACTGAAATTGTTGTTAATGCTTTAACACCAAATACAACAACAACACATACAACCAACCAAACAGCCCGTATTTTTATGAAATTTATTGGCTTGACTTACTATGCTGCACAGAGGAATTTGGTACAACACAACATGGAGAACCGACAGGGAAAATGCACCGGTTCCAGGCAAAACACTGGTTTTGGTATGCTACAATGTATTTTGGAGTGTTAGTCCATCATGAACACGACACCAATTTGGAGAGACCTTCTTCTGGACTGGTAATGACTGGAGTACAGACTTTTACTACATATAGAAACCATAAAACATGTTTTAGTTAGAACAAACATTAGGATAATCTAGGTTTATGAAAAAAAACCCTTTCCTTCTATGGGATTATCTGACTCAAGAGTGTACTAATTGGGAGCTTCACCCTTTGGACAAATCATTCTTGAATTGCTTTTACGGGTGGGTGCATGCATTTTAGGTAGCCTGAAGCGTGCAGTTGAATTTCTATTTGGATGTATCTTTCTCTTGGAAATACCGGACTTGTATTTTATTTCAAAACATTATCCATGTGCAATCTAGTATTTTTTGGTTGCATGTGGGATATGATTTGGGATGCTTGTCTCTTATTTTGTGGGAAATAGTCATTGTTGTAAATGAGGTCGATATCACTACTTTCCAAGTTAAGGCTATTATTATGGTAAATAAGTATGATCCTTATGTAATAATGATGCTAACAATGAAATAAGAATTCTTTTTTTATACCATGGTCTTACACTGGGGAAGGACGGTGCCTAATTTAGGATCCAGTAACTTCTCAATGATAAAAGTTGAAACAGAAAGTTTTATATTCAATAATAAAAATGCTTTTTTGTCCGCAAGGGGTGACCGTATTTTGGCCGGCACGCCATGTGTCAGCAGCCCATTGGCTCCCCTCCTAGGCCTACCACCAAAAATTTGGGCCAATGGGATGCTGACACGTGGCTTTGCGGGCCAAAGGGCTGTCACAGTTGAGGGCCAAATAGCAGTATCCTTTCGATAAATGTAACTCCAATAAGGTGAATGCTGGTTGATTTTGAGATTTGAGTACCTAATTTTATTGCTTCATGGAGTTTTTTGACATTGATAGGAGTCCGCAAAGAGCATTACAAGTAGGGCCCTCACATTAGTTCTAGGGTGAATCTTAAAGGATAGATGTTGTAGTGATTCTATTTGTAAGATAATCTTGAAAAACTATTTTTGTGAAGGTCTTTTCTACTATTTCAGGTGCAATGGTGACAAACATTGTGCTGGTGCCATCAAAAAATATTTCCTATTATGTGTTTATTGTTTTAAATCTTCATTACTTTCTCTTTTTTGCGTATTTATGTTTGGATAGAGAAGGTGCTGCAAACACTTTGCTTCTTTTTATTTGTTTGGGAGAAGGAAACTGATTCAAGATATGACCTTCCATTTAATGCACTTAGGCTATCTTTCCATTTCCTTTTCTCCACTTCAAAAAGTGTATGGAAAGTGGAGAGGAGTTGAGCTTTATATGTTTTTTATTCACTAGTGATTAGAATAGTTGATATCATTTGATGAAATGCCTTTTCCATCTTCCATCTCTCTTGCAACAAGCAAGAAATGGATGACATTTGGCAGGAAACTACTTTCTTATTGCCATAAGAAAATGAAAGGAAATAACTTTCTTACATTCACCTCAAATTCCATTTGCCAAGTAGTTCCTTAATGACATTAACTTGCTTCTATAAGTATGCAAAGATGATAGCAGAGCTGGGTCTTTTCCTACTTTAATGTTTGTAGTAAAGCTTATGATATCGTCTCAAAACTTTTTCTTCATGCATGTTGCTATTATCAATCTACATCATGCAATAACTAATTAACAATTATGTTTTGAGGTATTTTATCTGACTAGACTGCTGTGCAGCAGGCAACTCGGGGAGGATAGTGATGGCGACTGCTTCAGAGATTCCAGTAGTGATGGAAGCAGTGATTGTGAACTTGATAGCGGCTTGAAATATGCAAGGGATTGGGGTCGGAACCATATAGTGGACACATCCACAACTGGGATGGATAGGCTGTCTTTGACGGAGGATCGTATATCATTACAAGAAGGCTTTTTAAGTGATGATAGTGACTCTGGGATTCTCAAGGTTGCCTGCTCTTCCAGTACCTAGAAAGAAATCCCCCTTACAGCCGTGAACCCTTGGCTGACAAGGCAAGTTATTTCTCATGGTTCCTTTAAGCTTTTTGATACCTTGTTGTTGCTAATGTTATCTTCTCTCCTCTGTCCTCCAGATGTCTGATCTTGCACGATCCTTCCCTGAATTGAAGACATCTAGAAGTTGTGATTTATTGCCAGAGAGCTGGATTTCTGTTGCATGGTATGATTTATATATATCAAGGCACATGTTGATTTTCAATACAACCTTGATTGGCTGTTAGTTCATGGAGCTCCTGAAATGACACAGGTACCCTATATACTGCATACCTACAGGCCCAACATTGAAAGATTTGGATGCATGCTTTCTTACCTTCCATTCTCTTTCTACTCCAATGGCAGGTACATTGCATGTCTTTTCATTGTGTATGTTGAATCTTCAACTTCATTGTGTTACTCTTCCAAATTTCTCTGTACAACAGACTTCTTATTCCTGTTTGTTATCTTTCATCTTTCTTACCTTAAACCAAATATTGCAATGTACTTACTGATGAGGCTTTATAACGTTATTCATAATGTTCTCTTTATGGTCCGCTCTTAGGTTCATTTCTCCATTCCAACACAGTACGTCAGAAATCTCTCTTATATATTTGCACATTACATACTGTGACTTTTGGGACCCTAGGTGATGGCATAATGAGGACAAGTTCCCTTTATGGACAAAGACCTCTTTCTGATTAAAAAGATTATGCATACCTCCAATTTTTGTAACATACCTCTATGCTTAGCATCTACAAAGTAAAGTTCAGAATGATTATTTGAACCACTGGATTGGGTTCTTCCTGTCTTTTCCATTTATACTTTTCCTGTGAGTACACAGACCTCAGGCTCTGCCTTGAGACTTCCTGCCCCTTCTAAAAACTACTATGTACTTCAGTTAGCCTAGATGTAGTGAGTATTTTGTCATGCACGGAAAAGCATCCCTGCAGTTATCCTTGTGTAGCTCCCAATATGTCAATGTAGTGGGTAGATCATCACAGTATAGTGAAAAAGTAATTAACTTGTATGTTTGCCTGCTAGAATTGTGTTATGAAATAGTCTGTAGGATCAATTTTACCTGCCAAAACTTACTGTCTCAAACCAATAAGTTATGTTGTCTCAAACCAATAAGCTATGTTGTTACTATCTTACGATACACGACATGTATGTATGATACAATATAGTACCATTTTGTTACGTACATGATAGTTATTATCGTTTTATTTAATTTGAGTCATGTAATGTATACTTAAAAATGTGGATTCTGGAGCTAGATAGACCTGTGAATATGAAACAAATTAAAATTTTATGAGAAATATATATTAAATCATGTTCACGTATGGATTTTAGAAGTACAAACCTAAGCTCCTAGAGTTACTGTTTCATAAAATACCTGTTATGATAAGCTATACATGATATGATGCACAAGCTAATCAATACACTATGCAATATGCTAGTTGACAACCTAGCCAATAAGTTTCGATCAATTTTGATTGGAATTGGAGGTTTGTAACTACCAAAAATGACCGATTCAAAATCATGGAATACCCAAAACTGCCAAAAATGATACTCATAGGGTGTTCCGAAACAGATACCAGAACCAAGAATTTTTGAACCTAGCATTCAACTATCCTCTTAACTTGCTTTGAAAAGATTCTGATTACTTTTTCCTCGAGTCTTGAAATCTAAGAAACATTTTCTGGATTAGCATTTGATCTACCTAGTGCACCCTGGTGTTTAAAGGGAGTTCTCCTTGTTACCCATTTTACCATGCGGTTGCTGTAGTTAGCCCTGACTACCTGTAATTGTCAAATGGGAGCTTATGTTCATCTTCTCTCGATTAGAGACTCTGGATATTGGAATTCTGAGAAACATACACGCAGAAACCTCCATTTTTTACTTATGTTGCTCTTTATGCCTGTAATTTGTGCTTGCTAATGTAAGTAGCACCTTTATGATCTGTATAGCTGCATTGTAAACTAAATCTCCAACATGTATGTTCTAAGGACTTCATAGTCTTCAAAAACTAATCCTTGTATTTAGCTACTATCAACGATTGGTGATGGTAGTTTATAATAAGGCTTAATTGCTGGTGTTATATCATTGGTAGATGATGTTAAGATGTTCATATGGGCTTTCTACGCTGAAAATTATACAGATTGGCATCTGTAACCAACTTTACCATATATCTGGTGTAACTGAATCATTATAAGATATATCCACTATAAAAGACCAGCATATTTATTTACAAATATTGTCTTGAGAAAGAAATTGAAAGCACCATCTTGGGTGTATGCTAAGCTAAAATGTTCACAGATGAATTTTTAATAATGTAAGTGTAAAAGGCTATGATATTTGCTAATGTTAGAGGAGATTTATAACTTAGCAGGATGGAATAAAAAGATTCTAAGTCTAACAATACGTGGGGGAAAAAACTTATGTTTTTGTTTTTAAATTTCTATTGGGAGTCTTATACATGTAGCTAGGACTTGAAATGAACAAATGAAGCTTGAACGAATTCTGTAAACAAATGAAGCTTGAACGTGGGACTGAGCTCAAGTTGAGAAACTGATGTGCTACTCATAGAAAACCCACTCAAAACATTGGAGTTATCGAGCTGTGCTGGACTTGATAAGTCCAACACCCAAATGGGAGCTTGAAGCTAGCGCAAATAGATTTTGGTTCTAAACAGCCCCTCTTACGCTGTCACTTCTCACTATGCATTGTAGAGACCCTGTCATGCTGGCAAAGTAATCAGGATATAGATTTCTACTTACTGGATACATAACCCCAGTTATGAGTAATGTAGGAGGAAACTTCTCTATTTCTCTGTTATAATTACTGCTTCTAGAGACTCCCTCTATTTCCTATAATCATCGATCTCCCCTCATTCTGCCTCCAAATTAATAAAAGCTGGAAGTCTAGCATACCTATATTTTTTAGGTTCCCATATGCTGATGCCCAGCATTTCTGATGTGAATAACAAAACATCCCATTCCTTCTCTTCTCACAGTACCAGTTAATTGTTCTGCTTGCAGCTACATAACCATTAACATTCTGTTAATTAAAGGTCTCCATCTAAAGATCACAATTTTTTCTGATATATTTCTTTATTATTGAAGTCTCAAAATAGCTTAGCAGTGTTTATTGCTAATGAATTATAGTTATAGATTTTGTCTATTGCTGCCTTGTGATATTGCTAACTTGTTTATCTGTTGTGAGGCATGTAGTAGTGGCATAGAATTAATTGTCATAATGGTTGTTGAACATAGTACCTACGTGAGGATTATAAACCATTTAATATCGTTTTCTTAATAAACTGTTTAATATCTCTTATCATTTCATATCTAATATGGGCTTGATCTTTCAACTCAGGTGCTACTGCAGCTTCTCCTACCATTGCCTATCAGTTTGAAATTGGTGGGGTTTCAAATTCGAAGATCCCTCTTTGTTCCTTTGGTCTGGTATCCTACAAGTTCAAAGGTCCCTTGTGGACTCCTACTGGTGGATGCGAGAAGCAACTAGCAAGCTCCTTGTTGCAAGCGGCAGACAACTGGTTGCGTCTCCTTAACGTTGATCACCCAGATTACCATTTTTTCACATCACATGGAGCATTTCTGAGATAAAAGTTGGTGAACTCATGCTTTTAACTTCTCGTCTCCCTGCCAGGTCTCTTCAAGTGGCAGTCACACCACATTGAAAGTTTCAATGACGGTTGTCATTTTCTCTGTTATAAAACAATAAATTGTGAATTATAGGAACACCGAGTTGAGGCAAAAGTGTTGCTGTGTTCAGAGGACTCGGGGAAATAAAAGCCTTGGTCAAAATGTTTGTTTGAGAGAAGGCCTAAAAGAGGGGAAGAAGAGGGAGAAAAGCTGTTCTAGAAGGATGATAGTTCGAATGCAAAGCATGGATTAGTTGCCCTAATGCAAAAGGGTATGTAACTGGATGATTAGGTATATTTATGCTTTAACTTAATTTTATAGTTTTTTTTTTGGGTGTAGATGATGAAGAAAATGTAATGGAGGCAAAATTTGAGCATGCCCCTCTTGTGAGACAGTTTGCTTGCGTAAGAGATTACAAGCTTGTTGTATAACTACTATTGATGTTTAATTAAGATTTTAGTATTAGGTTACATTTTTTTGCCTTTGCTTTACTTTTTTGGGTTCAGTTATTCATTTAAACTGCTGCTTAGTATATATTTCTTGTTTTAGCATAATCTTTTTCTTACAGTCATGCTAAGAGCAGCAGAAATGGGTTCCATTTTGTTTGAAAGTAGGCTTCCCTTTTATGATTGAAGGTAACCCTATAGGGGGTGAATAGGGTGAAAGCAATAATACACTAATAAACATTTATGCAAATCACTATATAAAATCAGCAAACAAGTAATTAGAGATTTAGGAGTTCATAAGCGTAAAAATTGTGATGTATTCTGGTATTCTTCGTGGAAGGCAGTCCAGTTTCGAAAAATCTTGTCCGGTTTTAATCCAATATTGAATAATAGCATACACCACCAGTATGGACCACAATGCTAGTGAACTGCTTGAGTTAATATTTGAGCCCATTGTGGAACCTCCATGCCTTCTTTTCTACATTTTGAACCAAGGTGGACACAAAGCGACTCAACTGACTAAACTCTGAATTATACTCGCTCACCATCATATCACCCTAGCGAAGGTGAGTGAACTCCTGAAGCTCAAAATGGACTGATGCTGGGAAGAACTGCTCCTTAAATAGTCTACGGAACTCTGCCTATGATGGGGTAGTCTCAAAGTGTAGCTCCTGAGCTTTCCACCAGGGGTGGACCAAGTCCTTCAGCTGTATCCAAACTGCGATCACCCACTTCTCTATTGGTAACTCGGCTGCTTCCAACATATGCTCAATGTTCACCAGCCACTCATTGACCTCATAAGTATCCTCAGTGCCCTTGGAAGTAGAGGGTTTCATCCCACAAACCTTATTTTGGTGCCCTAATGCACTGTTACAGCCTCCATGCTCTTCCTTATATGATTATTTTGCTGCCATTGTAACTGCATCATTCCCTAAAAGAACTGGTACATAAATGCCTGGCCATCCTGTTGCGGCAAATGTGGAGGATATGGCATACAACATCTGAGGAGGAAATAGGGAAATGGCATCTAAAGAGGAAATAGGGGAGGTGGTTGCAATGGATCCTCCTGCATTTGTGCATGCTGCTTAGCCTGACCAAACTGTGTTTGATAGTGGTAATCTCCTTGGGGAGCCTCGGGTTGTTGGGAAGTCTGTCCCTAATGGAGCGAAGGGGTGGGAGTCAACATCAGTGACTTTCCAGGAATTGGCTCTTTTTGCAATTGTGTCACCCGATATACCATCCATCTGAGCAATACGTCCACTACAGAGGTTCATCTCCCTGGCCAATGACAAGGATATTATCAGAAAGAACAAAAATTAAACAAGATGCAATTTCAAACAGTGATTTAAGACAAGAATTGAATACAAAACGATGATCAAGCATGTGAATGAGACTCTATCAACTAATCCTATTTGCAGTCTCGCTTAACATAATAACATAACCCAAGGGATAAATCTGACTTGCATGGGTCACCCAAAAAATTATGTCATGTCCTAATCCCAAAATACGTTGGACCAAGCTATGCGACGACGACCAACTGAGATACGTATTTAAGGATTTTCAATTTTATGGGTCACCAATTCGTATTTATGTTGCAGCTAAAAGTGAACTCCATTCCACACTAACAACATAATCATATAAATCTCATCCATAGATACAAAATGACAACTAGTTTAAGTATGAAGCAAGTAGTCCCAATGACATATACAATAATAGTACTCTACTAAACTAGTGGAGACAAATCCATTACCAAAATGAAAACGAAAGTAAATGCAGAAATAAGATAACTAGATCCAAACCCTAGGAGAAGACGAATGAAACAAAGATGAAGCCATACCCAATCAAATGAACTCAGCTGGTAAAATCTCCCCGTCTTCGAATATTGTGTCAAGTCTCGGTCTGTAAGTATTCGAGTAAGGCTGATCGTCTACGCCTAGAAAAAGACCAGGTCCTTATAGGGACGCATAAGACACATAGAGACATTCCATTATGAAAATAAATACATAAGTCTAAAAGGTACACTATCATCTATGTGTATGCAAATAAGAAAACTTTCGCATGCGGGGCTCATCCAAGTCGCCAAACTATCATCAACAACAAAAATAAAATCTACATAGTAGCCCCTACGTCTAGTGACTGTCCTCCCTACCCAATGAAGCTACACGATCAACTCCTCGACACGTCAAGTCCCTAGTGAACATATCCAGTAAATATCCCTAATAGAAATAACGAGCATGAACTATGCCGACATACAACCCGGTTGTACCAAAGATCAGTCGGGTACGAGGGGACGTGTCCTAGGGTGATGTAACATATCTCCGTGTCAAGTGTGAGTGTCTGGGTTCTACGAGATATCAATATATCTTGAAAAAGTGCATTAGAAGTCTCCTAATTCCTAGGTCAAACATAATAATAAAATCAATGTCTACCATTGATCACACCCTGAGTTATGCTCGAATGCACATTCAAAACACAATGATAATCATAATAGAAAACAAAAATAAAGGCATAACATGTGATGTAAGGCCACGTTTGGTTCGCGGAATTGGAATCTTGGGAAAAGAAAGCAATTCTTTTCTTTTGTTTGGATGCCAAAGGAAATGAAGAAGAAAGGAATTTGATTCCCAAGAGGAGGAAAAATTGGAGGAAAGTGGTTCCTCCCACAAACCCAAGGATTCATTTCCCCCCTTTAAGAATTCACTTCCCTCTCAATTTACTTGGTTTTTCCAAACACCGAAAAGAAAATTGAGTGAAATTGTAATTTTCTAATGGAAAGAAAATATCATAGAATCAATTTTCTTTTCTTTCCTTTCCGTGAACCAAACGAGGCCTAATAGTAAATGGGTGGTACTTGCCTAGACTTTTGCTCTAAGAACGTGGGTCAAGTCCTGATTCAAAGTCCGAACAGGCTAAAAGGCCAAAGGAGAATGGGAGTCTATGCTTGTAAGGAAGGTATCGGTGGCTCACAAAGAAGATCGATGGCGGAGTGGCCGACCGATGTTGAATGGTTGTTCTCCTATGGTGGGGTTAGATGAGAGGATGGGATGAGGGAAATGATGGTGGGGATCATTATATAGAATGAATAGATAGGGATGACCATATGGAAAGGGTGGGAGGTTGGTCGCCTAATGTCCCTAGAGTCGTGCTCTGAGCACTACAAATGTGGGAGAGAGTCGTTATGCGCACGGAGGAGGAAGATAGTTGTTAACGGGTTTTGGGTTTTTAGCTTAAACACATATTTTAAAGAAAATTAATCTGGGTCGTGCTCGATATTAAATGGGGAGAGAAAGAACTGGGCTCTATATTAAATAGAAGATTAGGCTCTGGTTAACAATGGAAATTAAAGATATAATTATAGGGCCGCGTTTGGGCTGAGAAAAAAAAATAAGGAAATGAAGGGTTGGTATTTGTTAGAAATTAAATAGGAATAGAGTTAGGCTAACTAGATGAGAAAATAAGGAAAGAATTTGATTGGGTTATTGAAGACAATTAAGGGAAAAAGTAATATAAATGAAGGATGTGGGCTTGCTTGAGTGGCTAAGAATAATAAAAGAAATGGGCTGGTAAGTCTAGTATTTAACTAATAAATATATTATTAAAACCAACAACAATAATTAGGGATTAATACATAGTATAAATAGTTTAGGAATTGGTCTTGATTTAATTACTAACTATACTTATTATTCTATACTTGATTTGAGTTAATAATTTGTCACCCTCGGATTTTGTTATACGTATTTTGGTATACGTGTACGTATCTGTATTTGCAAAAATAAAAAGTTTATTCCAAACTTGTAAAAGAATAATACAAAGTACAATGAATTCTGGAGAAGTACAACTACAGCAATCTGATCAGAAGACGATCACTCTATCCCTTGGACTATGTGAACTTGAAGACTGTAGCATCTGGAGAATGCAGCAGCAATTTTGCAGGAGTTCTTGATCTCTGTGTGTATGTATCTGATGCTTTCACAATGATTGGAAACTCTATTTATAGAGTTCAGGAAATAACTGTTTTAGCAGTTATTCTGATGTGCGCGAAGCTGGATTGCGCCATACTGGGTTGCGCCAACCTCCTATTGCACCAACTTTCATTCGGTTATAAGTCGTGTACTAACTGTATTTAGACGTGTGGCATCATGTGATTGGGATGTGCGTGGTCGTGTACAGGATAATAGACACGTCTTGAGAGATTAGTGGCATGTGCGCCACGTCATCCTGCTTTAGAAATAAAAATTGTCTCAACTTTATCAGGTTGTGCGAGCTTCAATCAATGAGTAAAACTGCGCCTGATTGAGCCGCACCTAGATACGTGGCAGCTTTTGAGCAGAAGTCATTCAGATTGCGCCTAGGTGCAACTAAGAATTTTGTCTGGATTGCGTCTAGGCGCAACTTACAAAGTGTACAGGACAGTTGTCAACCAACTTCCCTCGAGCAGCATAATTTACGGGATTCGAAGAGATTTTCCTCGTTCACTGTGGTGTCAGTTGTCAGTGTTGTCAAGTAATGATGGCTACTAAATGTCAGACGCCACGTAGATTTTGGCACAATAGGACTGGACGCAGTCTGATATATGGCACAACCTATTCAGGAGCGCAGTTCATTCTCTCGGCTTTGGCGCAACCTAATTTTTGGGGCACAACTTGATCACTGGTTAGTAGATTCATGGCGCAACTTAATTTTTAGGCCCTACAAGACCCCCTTCAAAGTTTTCAAAACTTAAAAATCATTTCAAAGTTTTGAAATACTTTAAATTTATAAAAGTTTTGACTGAGTCAAGTTGCGCCAGTCTTTTGCCTGGTCATCATAATTAAATTTTTTTCTCGAAAACACTCAATCTCCTTTTCGTCTTCCCGAGTTTCATTGATGATTTTCAGTTTCCCATGAGGAATATGAAGAGTCAATTTAGTGATCTATATGTAGGGGCTGATTTTCATACTTTATTCTTCACTTCTGTAATTCCGATGGTGTCTAAGAAGGAGACAGAGGCCAATGCTGTTACTAACATCAAGTCTCCTGAAGCGAAACCCGACGTCATGCCTTCGACTTATTTGCTGGAGGCTGCTCGGCACTGAGGGCGAAGAACTTTCTAGACTGCTTTGGGTTAACCCCAACTGTCTTTAATCACTCGAGTGATGGGCCATCCTCTGAAGAGCGCGACGATTCGGAGGGATTCCTCAATCTAATGCGTCGCTCGGAAATCCGCAACATGCAAGAACTGGATGCCGCTCTTCGTCAGGCCGATGAAAACAAGAAAAAAGAATAATGTTTTTGTATAACAACTTTTATTCTCTCGTTTTTTGTCCTTGTCTGTAGGGGTCCACCCAACTTTTATGAAATCTAAAATTTCTGATACATTGTGTGGCTGTGATTTCAAATAGTGCACGTAGATGCGTTCCTTCAGCTGATTCAAATGCTTACTTTTTCGTTGAGGGACACATGGCAGTTATCACATGGCTTCCATCACCAATTGTTTAGTTCTTTTCCAAAAATAGGCTCCTAGAATGACGTGCCTGTTTCATCTTTAACCCCCTCTAAAAAGACATCCAGAAACGAAAGGGCCATTCATACTTTCTCAAAACAAATGATTTCACACAAAGTTTTACTATTTGTAAGTTTACTTGCGCTACTTTGTCCTGATGCTGCTGTACCTTCAGAAATTGGTAAGTCTCAACAAAGGATCAATAGTATATATATTTTTCTCTTTTGTGCCACTTTTGAAGATAAATACTGATCTGTATGTTGTAGACTTCGTTGATATGCACTACCTATTTATGATAATAGACGTGCACTATGGTCCAGTGCTTAGCTTTAATCAGAGGCGCGCACTGCTGATATGTGCCTGTTGATCAGTATGTTGTTTTGACAACACGCGCCTGTTTATCAGCGCATACTGCTGAGATGCGCCTGTGTTTCTGAGAATAGGCGCACACTGTTGATGCGTCTGAGCTTCTGAGAATAGGCATACATTACTGATATGCGCCTAAGCTTCTGAGAATAGGCGTACATTATTGATACGTGCACAGTTTTGATAGGTCTGACTTTTCTTTCTTTGTTCATATTTGCAGAAGTTCGGTTGGCAAGCTTCTTCAAAACTGGCATCGGTGACTTGGATGCTACGGAGAACATTCTTCTGACACTCACATCAGACAGCTCAGGACTCTCCGTGTTCCAAAGGGTCTTCCTCAGATGGTAGGAAGAGCCTATACACATGAGAGTTGGAGGTGGAGAGACAGAATTAGGAATCGTATCACAAGGGTGATCTCGTTCCTATTTTCCCTGGCAGGCCGTCTTCTCTCTACCAGTTGTATTGACAGCAGCTCATCTTTAGGCTGCTGTACTCTGTGGTTCTCCTCTCGTATTCTGAGAGAGAAGACCATAGTTGATTCCATTGTCTGGCTCGTTGCTTCAGGTCGAGACGACAAGGAACTGGCATCAACAAATAAGAAGATCCAAAGATGTAATAGACCTTCATGTTATATTTAGAATGAAAATTCGAGATGTAATAGATTTCCATTAAGATGTATCTATATTTTTAAAGAAGGAATAAAGAATGATTTTCTCTTCTTTTATGATCTAATTTTGATGTGGTGATAATGAAAATAGAATTTAGGGGAAATGTGGAGATGACAAGTTGCCAGTGTAAATAAACCAAATTCAGAAGCAGGGAGAATATGAATTCTCATTTATGAAAAGTGAGCAGTCACTTCGATTTTCGAGAAAGGACACTGAATGAATGAACAATTACTGCAACTTTCGAGGAAGAGAATAAATGAATGAACCATCATGTCGGTTTTTGAAGAAAGGAAAATAAACAAACAGTTATAAATGAACGAACGGTTATAAATGAATGAACAGTTATAAGTGAACGAACAGTTGGGTTTCTTTCAAAAAGTCGCATCGGTTCTCGATGTTGACTGTTTAATTGTTCTGTCTATAAATAGAACAAAACTTTCGTAGATATCGTCACTTTCTTTTCTTTTTGTACAAAATGTCTTCCAAAGATTTGCTCACTCCGAAGATTGAAGGAGAGATCGAGACGCCCTCTACTGAGCCTCCAGTGCCTCCTCAGAAAGAAAGAGGTGAAGGCTCAACTGCTCCTGTTCCAAGACGGGACTTGATTGCTGAGCTAGTGGAACCTGGAAAAACTGTCGAAGAAGAAGTATTGAGGATGGCTGCCTGCAAGTTTCTTGTGAGTTTAGACAATGAGATGTTTGAACTGTTGGCAAACTATGTATTTAATCATGAAGGATCAGGGCCTCCTCCCCGTCCCTAATATTTATGTAATTCCATGAATAAAATGAACTTTTATTTACATCATGTTTCTGAAATAAAGTACATTTTGTCTTTATACATAATATTTCTTGAGAAACTTGCCATTGATAGGCATCATAGCAACTCTGCCATCCATATCTGTTAATTGATAGGCTCCATTTGAGAAAACTTTGTTTACCACATACGACCCTTTCTATTTTGCCTCGAACTTGCCTTTTGCTCATATGTGTCATATGATGGAACTGGGGATTCCTAGGACCCTTCCTTTGGTGTGCGTATTGATCGATAGAAAGTTAAACAGATCTAATACGTGTTCTAACCTTTCATAGGCGGAAACTAGGGTTCACGAGTTATAGCTGCGGCGGAAAGGAGACAAGTAATTCCTGGCAATCTCGAGCGGACGACCCCAAGATCTTCTGCACGTATTCCTTCCTCGAGTTGGACGTCGTGTGGGCGACGATCTCCCAACCTTTTCTTCTCCTTGGCAGCCCTCTCTTTCTCTCCTTACGTGAATCACGAATTTAGAGAAAATTTTAGATTTCTGATCAGTAATCTGGCGGCCAGAGAATAGAGGATATATATAGGCTACGGCAGGGACTATGAGGAGAAATTAGGGTTAGGCCTACTAACGGATATGGATATCCCGTGTTCAGTCCGAACACACAATCCAGGTGTTACGACCCGCACCCACTGTGAGGGTACGAGAACGTAACAGCGCCCAGCCTACGCCGCAGTGTCGGTGGTAGAACGCTGTTCTAGGTCATGGACTATAACTAATATAATATAAATACTCTCCATAAGGAGGCCAACACAGAGGTACAACTCAATCACAATCTAGAGGCAGAATATAGCACGATAAAATAGATAAGAAAATCCTCAACTGAGGTGCAACAGAAATGAAATACAAGTCTCAACATCTCTAAAATATTACAACTCTGGAATCCAGGACAACAACTAAACATGAAAAGGAAACAATCTAAGCTATCTATACTAAGCAAGGTATCGTCCTCAGCAGCTGCCTGAACCTCTCCAGGGGTCCAGGTCACGAGTGTCATCTAGGCAAGCTCCAAGGCAAGGGGTGCAGGGTTCCTCATCATCCTCTGTAAAATTTTCAACAGGTCCAGTCAGGATGGGAGCGAGCACAATAAATCTCAACAGTTCATAGCAGATTAGAAAATATAATCATGCAGTAAAGTAAGATATAGATACTGAAGGAAATGCAGTATGTAAACAGAGAGAGAACTGTAATAGAAATATCTACTATAAGTAGAGAGCTACCAGTGACTAGTGATTTAGAGCACAAAGTCGACATGTGAACGGCTTGATTTGTACATGGTTATACTAAAGAGGCGTACATGGCTATTCTACTTTGGAATTGTTCACATGGCTATTTATACTCCCCCGTACCCCCAATTAATACACAAGGATCCAAACAACTTATGTTATGATTCTATGTAACAGCCCCCGAAGGGTGGTAAGTCTCCGAAAGGTGATAAGCCCCCAAAGGGTGATATGCCCCCAAAGGGTGATAAGCCTCCGAAAGGTGATAAGCCCCCAAAGGGTGATATGCCCCCGAAGGGTGATAAGCCTCCGAAAGGTGATAAGCCCCCAAAGGGTGATATGCCTCCGAAAGGTGATAAGCCCCCAAAGGGTGATACATAGTAGTCCCACAAATGGGATAAGGATTCAAAGAAGACTCTGTGATCATATGGGTATATGTCACAAGTGATCAAAGAACCAAAGAAGCATATGATACGCTATGTAAGTGAAACGCACAGAACATAGAGTACCCGATGCTCCCTGAAGGGATAACATCTCAAGAAGGGATCCGTATAGTACTAATCCGTGTGACCAACGTGACAGTATCAAGTAAAGTAATTTAATACAGGAAATAATTCTAAGCAGGATATGAAATGATCAGAGAATGTACTCGCCTGGTATCTGAATAGCTGTGAAAATATACTGTCCGAGATGAGGTACCTGGCTCCTAGTTAGAGAAACACAAGTCACAATAAGTCTAAAATGATATAATGAAGTCCTACTATGCATTCTACATGATTCTAGGTCAATCTAGGCTAAAGTCAACTCTTGGTCAACTCTGGTCAACCCTAGAAGTCAACTAGGACAAACAAGTCTAAACTAGGTCAAACAAGACTAATCTAGGCTAATCAAGTCTATACTAGTCTAAACTAGGCTAAACTAGCCTATTCTAAGTCTAACAAGACTGTACAAGACTAATCCAGACTCTACTAGGTCTAACAAATATACCCATAGGATAAGAGCCTAGGCTATAGGCTATACTATGCCTATAATACATAACACATGACAATATTCAAATCTAAAATACAACACATATTGATATATTATAATCTAATATAAAATTACACATATTGATATTTGATATAATATAGAATACACTAGCATATAGGCTACCTATATTCATATCACGCATATATTTATATGATACATATATACTAGTACACACACATGCATATATTATATTTATACCTTATATATATACATAGACATGTATAGGGAAACATATGTGTGTGTGTGGGAAGGAATGTGAGTGAGTGAGGGTGTGTCCACATGTGTGTGTGAGAGTGAGAGACAAGTGTGTGTCTAGACAAGTGAGTGTGTGTAAAATTACAAGAGGCATGTGTGTGTGTGTGTGTGTGTGTGTGTGTGTGTGTGTGTGTGTGTGTGTGTGTGTGTGTGTGTGTGTGTGTGTGTGTGTGTGTGTAACAGTCATAGGAATCTCAGGCTTGTGTGTAATGTAGGGTGTTTAAGGACATGTGTGTGTGGGGAAAAACCAAAATAGTGTATAAACTAGGAAACAGTGAGGGTGAGGATACCTGTGTGTGTATGACATGGTGGGGTGTTAGGCACATGTGTGTAAAGTCATTCAATGTGTGAATATGTTACAAACAGTGCATCAGTTGCCATTATCTACCCTCACCACTCACCATAACTTCTATAACCCATCACATTACAACCATATCTGATACTTGACTAACCCATCCTATAATATATATATCTAAGACTCAAAGCTACTACTAACCCAACTGAGACCTCACTAGAGGCCCAGGTGCTCAGAACTCTACCACTAGTATAAGGGTACCAGGTATGGTATCCTTCTAACCTCAGGCTAGCACCTAGGATTTGGCCAAGGCAGGGCATGTATGAATGGGTACAGGGCATCAAAGGAAAACTGAACATGTAATTGAACTCGATGGCTCAATTGGACACAATGGTGGAAGAACTCGATTAAACATGGGCTTAATGGAATGAACTTGAATGAATTCACCCCAAGTACTGAACAGGGGTTCAAGCACAACCCCCTTAACTGCTACATCAATAGGACAGAACAAGGTATAGTGTGGGATACATTAGAAATAGGGAATGTGACTTAGTGTGACAGGGAACTAAGGAAGGAAAGAAAAACAGTGAACCATTCTCTCAGATTTCGACTGAACCCATGTCCTGTGTGTAGTGCCAGTGTCATGTGTGTGTGAGCTCTTAGGATTTAAGGGGTGAATGTCAAGTGTGGCTGTCAATGACAGTTAGACAATTGTAACCCAAGACATTTGGCAGTTAAGAATTTCATTTCGAAATCAGTTGAAGAAAGGGAAAGGAAATCAATTCTCATTTCAGTTTGAACCCAAAATTCAATCCCAAGCAAATTTGAAAACCCAATACAACTTAACATGATCAGTATAATACCCACACATGCCATCAATCTCAGGTTTTTCTCAGATTTCAGTAAAAAGAAATCTTAGGTTCAGGATTAATGACAGTTTAATGATGAATCAAACATTGTTCTCAGGTATCTCATTTTTTTCCAAACAGTGTGTAGTGCATACAGTGGTTTAGTAGTGCTACTAACAGGAGGGGTGTGGCAATTCAGTGTGTGATTCTCAGACAAGGGATAACAGTTAACAGTTTAATCAAACAGTGCAATGTATAATTGTGTGTAGATGTGAGAGTTGAGAGAAAAACTGGAAATTGTATGTGTATGTGTGTGTGAACCAGTATGTGTGGCAAAGTGAGGAATAGCAGTGAGTAAGTTCAGTTTTCTGAACTTGAAAGGAGAACCCCAAACCAAATGCAAAAACCCAAACCAAAACTGACAGTTAACAAGAATGAATCAGTGATTCAACTCAAAACCGAATCCAATAACCTAATGCTCAACACAAATCGAAGTTAGCCTATCCATCATTCATCAATTATGTAAGTGAGCCAATTAGCCATCCACAACACAAACAGGAAAAAGAAAGAGTGAAATCGATTTTAGAAAACACCTACAGCCTCTGGTATCAGTCAAGTATCATGGTTCAACAAGGAATTCGAAAATTCGAATTCGAAACACATCTAATTAACAACAAGGGTTGGTAATGCAAGTACACATCATGTGCGTGCCATACAATATATATGTGTCCACCCAAGTGGACACAATGTGTCCAAACAGAATTTAAATCCTAAAACAAAACCTGGACACAGTGCAGCAGGACAATCATCGTGCACGCGTGCCGTGTCTTCGTGTGCACAGCACGAGCCAAACCAGGACACGTGCTCGTGTACCTAGGTTCGCCAGGACTAGGGCTAGGGTGTCATCATCCTGCACCGCATCGGGGTCGTGTCATGTTA
Source organism: Iris pallida (assembly GCA_029216955.1). NCBI lineage: Eukaryota > Viridiplantae > Streptophyta > Magnoliopsida > Asparagales > Iridaceae > Iris > Iris pallida. The sequence continues at coordinate 1,284,326 of JANAVB010040015.1, read as the reverse complement.
GAGTTTTACCCGCGTGTCAGGGCACGTTTTTAACAATGTGACGTGCAGTGTTAATTCGATGCGGGTAGGATTTCTCCCAATCTGCTCGATAGGATGAGCTAAAATTTTGTCAGTGTGGTGTCAGACACGTGGCCTAGGTGTCCACAAAATTTTGTGTCACGACGTGATGTGTCATGTCCGCTACAGTGCTCGAGAGGCAGGGCAACCGTGCGCGGTGTCGTACAGCGTGTCCACGGTCGTTTCCGACACGGACACGACACGAAAATACTTTCAGTCTTCACAAACATTAACATACACATATAGGCCTAGGTATCTATGTAATTAGTTTTTCAAAAATCGAAAATAAAATCCTTTGTGACATTTAATCAAACACCTATACACACATCATGACACGTGTCCGATACGGACACCAAACGGACACAAAACTTTGCAAAACCGATACCAACAGAGAGAGGACACCTAGGGCTTCCTAACCATGCAAAGAAAACAAAATTCTATAGAAGAAATAGGAAGTTACCTACATGTTTAATTTGCATGTAAAAGCTTCAAAAGGGGGTTTTCTTCTTGATGGCCAAGTCTTCCAAATTGGTCCAAACCTGAGATTTCTCTCCATGTACATGAAATAGAGCTGGATTAGGAACTAATGCAAAAGACTAGAGTAGAAAAGGAATTAAAATGAATAATCTATGGGTTGGGAAAGAATGGACAAACCTCTTTCTTCAAAACTTGGAGAAATTAATAAAAGAGGCAAGAGCAAATGGAAGAGGCATTAAATAGGGTGGGAAACCCTATGTTGGCTGCCATAGGCTGATTAGGGTTAGGGTTTGGCTACATGGCGTGGGCCTATGGGCTTTAAGTCTCAAGTCCTTAATCATGACTTATGAAGTCATAAGCCATTTTAGCCTAATCAACTTCAAAACTCTCTAAACAAGTTCTAATGACTTAAAACTCACTAAATTAGGTCAAACCAAGTTTACTTAACCTAACCAAGTGGTCTTAACCTAGGTTAGTCACTAGGTTAGTCTCCTAGTCAACACTAGTCAACCCTCATTCAAACAATTCTAAAATAAATTCTAAAAATTCTCATAAATTCAAATAAATTATAATAAATCCAAATAATCCTAAAAATGTTAAAAATATTCTAATCACATGGCTAGGCTCTAGGGTAGGCAGTCTCTACTGTTCACTAGCAAAATACCAAAAATTACAAGTCATGAATTTAAATAGTTTAAAAATAATTAAAAATCACTAAAAAAATCATAATATGAATAAATATAATTAAATAACAATTATAATACAAAATTTCAAAATTACCCTCTTCTGGAAAATTGGGTGTTACAATCCTACCCACCTTATAAAAATTTTGTCCTCGAAATTAAGATGGTAGCAGGCCTTCTAGGTCAAACACCCCACAACAAAGTCTCAAACATACCGTCAGATAATCATATGCGTCTGTCCAAAATTATGATACTCAGAATCTTTGTCATGCTAGTGAACAAGGCTACGATAATCACAGAGTCCTCGACTAAGACACATACCTCTAGAATCATGGTATTTAAAATTTTTGTATTACCGCATGCTTGGCAGCAAAAACCTTAAATTCCCACACCCAAGAAATACGTCATAAATCTGACTATATATCCTCACTATGTCAGCTAAACACGACTATCGAAGATTCTAGATTCCATAACTGGGTGACCTAGCCCATATGATTTATCTCAGAAGAAATCAAACATAATACAAGAACAACAGGACAAAATTGATAAATCAACAAGGAACAGAGGAATCAAAATTTTAAGGCAGTTATAAGAGGCAATTGCAGAATTTGAGTCAAAAGAACGAAACCTGTAACTAGATCTCCAACGGCCTGAGCATCCTCGACTGCCCTGGTGAAAGCTCGCCCTTGCTGGCCTCCCCTGGCCTGCTGCTGATGCTGCTGAGTCGGTAAGGGTAATCCCCTCTGCTAGCCTACCGGAGCCCTAGCTCTTGCTCTCTGAACCGTCTGTCCCGATGACTCGGGACACTCTCTCAGACGATGATCGGATCCTCCGCAAAGCAAACATCTGCCCAGCCTCTTCCGACATTCGCTCCAATCGTGCCCTGGTCTCTTGCAAAAAGGGCAAATGATAATAAGCTGCTGTCCCGGGGTCTGCTGCTGCCTCTGTGGCTGCTGCGCCTGCTGAAAGGGTACATGGTCTTGAAGCTGCCGCTGCTGAAGGTAGACCCTCGGCTGCTAGTTCTGCTGCTAAAACTGTAGAAGTAGCATCTGCTGCTGAAACTGTAGGGGTGGCATCTGCTGTGGATACTGTGGCTGAATCTGCAAGTGGGGCATCTGATACGGATACTGTTACTGAATCTGCAGGTGGGGCATCTGATGCGGATACTGCTGCTGAATCTGTATGTGGGGCATCTGATACGGATACTGCTGCTGAATCTGCAGGTGGGGCCTCTTGGCCGGGCCCGTACTGCCACTAGCTCCCTGGGTGTCTCGCATCCTCTTCTCCTTCAGCCCAAGATCGTCCTCCGCTGTCATGGCTCCTACCAGAATCTGCTCGAAAGTGGCGTCGCGGTCGCTCTTGGTATATGACCTGATCTTTCCGATCAAACCCCTGCGGAACCTTCTCGCCTTCCCGACCTCGGTAAGATCCTCGATGAATCTGCTCAAACGGCTGAACTCTCCAGCGTACTCCTCAACGGTCTGGTTCCCCTGAACCAAACTCTCGTACTGCGCCTCCAAAGCACGGAGTGCTGTATCAGGAAAGAATTTCTCCTTGAATAGTTTCTTGAATGCTGCCCAAGTCTGACCGGCTGTACCAACCCTTGGGTCCGTCTGGTACCAGGTACGGGCTAAGTCCTGCATCTGACTGGCGGCTGTCTCGATCTGTAATCCTGCTGGTATCTGTGCCAATCGGAATATCTCCTCAATGTGCTCTATCCAATCGTCAGCGTATATGATGCCCTCTGTACCCTTGAAGTCTCGGGGTCCCATCTTCTTGAAAGAATGGATGTCTGGAGTGCTCGGCTGATACGGCTGCATCTGGCCTCCCTGTGGCTGAGCAGCCACCAGCTCCACTGTCGTCCTGACCAACTGGTGAGTATCTTGTATGCTCTGTCGGATATCAGCAGACTGGCTCTGCTGTATCTGCTACTGAAACTCCAAGAATCGCTGGAGGAGGGTAAATACTTGAGCCGCATCAACTGTCCCTGAAGGTAACTGCTGCTGAGTCATATCTAGAATAACGGAGAAGACCTCCGGACAGGTGGAGGTGCACTCCCAAAAGCTGCAGAAGCTCCTATGTGAGCAGAAATAGGGGGTGCTGTGGTCCCAGCGTCCACGATCAGGCGAGGGGTGGTAGGCCTCTCACCAGCGTCTGCTGAGCCAGAGCGATGCGATCGTGTCTCAATCACCATCCTGGAGACAGATCAAACAAGGAATCAATACTGAGATAGAATCGATAATTCAAGGGAGGACAGTTATTCGAGGAAGCAATCTTCAGTAGGAATTTAGATGGCAGGAATCCAGTTAAGAGTTTTTTCTAATGTGATTGAGTACCTCAAAATAATCCAAATCCTACTGCAGGCTGTAGGGGTACTCTAGTTCGAATACCACTACACAAACTTGACCTGCATGGGCTACCACTAAAAACGTGTCACGACCCGCACCCACTGTGAGGGTACGAGAACGTAACAGTGCCCAGCCAATACCGCAGTGTTGGCGGTAGAACGCTGTTCTAGGTCATGGACTATAACTAATATAATATAAATACTCTCCATAAGGAGGCCAACACAGAGGTACAACTCAATCACAATCTAGAGGCAGAATATAGCACGATAAAATAGATAAGAAAATTCTCAACTGAGGTACAACAGAAATGAAATACAAGTCTCAACATCTCTAAAATATTTACAACTCTGGAATCCAGGACAACAACTAAACATGAAAAGAAAACAATCTAAGCTATCTATACTAAGCAAGGTATCGTCCTCAGCAGCTGCCTGAACCTCCCCAGGGGTCCAGGTCGTGAGTGTCATCTAGGCAAGCTCCAAGGCAAGGGGTGCAGGGTTCCTCATCATCCTCTGTAAATTTTTTAACAGGTCCAGTCAGGACAGGAGCGAGCACAATACATCTCAACAGTTCATAGCAGGTTAGAAAATATAATCATGCAGTAAAGTAAGATATAGATACTGAAGGAAATGCAGTATGTAAACAGAAAGAGAACTGTAATAGAAATATCTACTATAAGTAGAGAGCTACCAGTGACTAGTGATTTAGAGCACAAAGTCGACATGTGAACGGTTTGATTTGTACATGGCTATACTAAAGAGACGTACATGGCTATTCTACTTTGGAATTGTTCACATGGCTATTTATACTCCCCCGTACCCCCAATTAATACACAACGATCCAAACAGGTTATGTTATGATTCTATGTAATAGCCTCCGAAGGGTGGTAAGTCTCCGAAAGGTGATAAGCCCCCAAAGGGTGATATGCCCCCAAAGGGTGATAAGCCTCCGAAAGGTGATAAGCCCCCAAAGGGTGATGTGCCCCCGAAGGGTGATAAGCCTCCGAAAGGTGATAAGCCCCCAAAGGATAATATGCCTCCGAAAGGTGATAAGCCCCCAAAGGGTGATACATAGTAGTCCCATAAATGGGATAAGGATTCAAAGAAGACTCTGTGATCATATGGGTATATGTCACAAGTGATCAAAGAACCAAAGAAGCATATGATACGCTATGTAAGTGAAACGCACAGAACATAGAGTACCCGATGCTCCCTGAAGGGATAACATCTCAAGAAGGGATCCGTATAGTACTAATCCGTGTGACCAATGTGACAGTATCAAGTAAAATAATTTAATGCAGGAAATAATTCTAAGCAGGATATGAAATGATCAGAGAATGTACTCGCCTGGTATCTGAATAGCTGTGAAAATGTACTGTCCGAGATGAGGTACCTGGCTCCTAGTTAGAGCAACACAAGTCATAACAAGTCTAAAATGATATAATGAAGTCCTACTATGCATTCTACATGATTCTAGGTCAATCTAGGCCAAAGTCAACTCTTGGTCAACTCTTATCAACCCTAGAAGTCAACTAGGACAAACAAGTCTAAACTAGGTCAAACAAGACTAATCTAGGCTAATCAAGTCTATACTAGTTTAAACTAGGCTAAACTAGCCTATTCTAAGTCTAACAAGACTGTACAAGACTAATCTAGACTCTACTTGACTAAGCCATCCTATAATATATATCTAAGACTCAAAGCCACTACTAACCCAACTGAGACCTCACTAGAGGCCCAGGTGCTCAGAACTCTACCACTAGTATAAGGGTACCAGGTATGGTATCCTTCTAACCTCTGGCTAGCACCCAGGATTTGGCCAAGGCAGGGCAAGTTAGGGGTGTAAACGGGCCGGACGGACACGGACAGTCCACTGTCCGTGTTCGGTCCAAAAATAAAAATAAGTTCGGACGGACGGACACGGACAGTCCACTGTTCGAGTTCGGGCCGGACGGACACGGACAACCACTGTTCGTTAATTCAATCGGACGGTCCGCGGACAAATGAAATATATTACCAAAAGCTATTACTTTATCAAGATACCTTGATAGTTGGTACAAAAAATCAAGTTGAAAGAAAATACAATTGAAGGTTGTAGAATACAACAAACAGTAGTAAAAGGTTAACAAAAATCGAGACCGAACAACAAAAAATTGATGCAAAACCAAAATAATATGACATAATTGATGCAAAACCAAAATGAGTCTCCACTATCGGACGGTTCGCTGACAAATTCGGACCGGACATGGATATGACCGTGTCCGGGTCCGATTTTTAAACGGACCAAAAAAAATGTCCAAGTTCTGTTCGTTAATCAATCGGACGGTCCACGGTCGAACCATTTATCGAGCCGGACACGTACGGACAACGGACTACTTTGTCCATTTTACACCCCTAGGGCAAGTATGAATGGGGGCATCAAAGGAAAACTGAACATGTAATTGAACTCGATGGCTCAATTGGACACAATGGTGGAAGAACTCGATTAAACATGGGCTTAATGGAATAAACTTGAATGAATTCACCCCAAGTACTTAACAGGGGTTCAAGCACAACCCCCTTAACTGCTACATCAATAGGACAGAACAAGGTATAGTGTGGGATACATTAGAAATAGGGAATGTGTCTTAGTGTGACAGGGAACTAAGAAATAAAAGGAAAACAGTGAACCATTCTCTCAGATTTTGACTGAACCCATGTCCTGTGTGTAGTGCCAGTGTCATGTGTGTGTGAGCTCTTAGGATTTAAGGGTGAATGTCAAGTGTGGCTGTCAATGACAGTTAGACAATTGTAACCCAAGACATTTGGCAGTTAAGAATTTTATTTCGGAATCAGTTGAAGAAAGGGAAAGGAAATCAATTCTCCTTTCAGTTTGAACCCAAAATTCAATCCCAAGCAAATTTGAAAACCCAATACAACTTAACATAATCAATATAATACCCACACATGCCATCAATCTCAGGTTTTTCTCAGATTTCAGTAAAAAGAAATCTTAGGTTCAGGATTAATGACAGTTCAATGATGAATCAAACATTGTTCTCAGGTATCTCATTTTTTTTCCAAACAGTGTGTAGTGCATACAGTGGTTTAGTAGTGCTACTAACAGGAGGGGTGTGGCAATTCAGTGTGTGATTCTCAGACAAGGGATGACAGTTAACAGTTTAATCAAACAGTGCAATGTATAATTGTGTGTGTAGATGTGAGAGTTGAGAGAAAAATTAGAAATTGTATGTGTATGTGTGTGTGAACCAGTATGTGTGGCAAAGTGAGGAATAGCAGTGAGTAAGTTCAGTTTTCTGAACTTGAAAGGAGAACCCCAAACCAAATGCAAAAACCCAAACCAAAACTGACAGTTAACAAGAATGAATCAGTGATTCAACTCAAAACCGAATCCAATAACCTAATGTTCAACACAAATCGAAGTTTGCCTATCCATCATTCATCAATTATGTAGGTGAGCCAATTAGCCATCCACAACACAAACAGGAAAACGAAAGAGTGAAATCGAATTTAGAAAACACCTACAGCCTCTGGTATCAGTCATGTATCATGGTTCAACAAGGAATTCGAAAATTCGAATTCAAAACACATCTAATTAACAACAAGGGTTGGTAATGCAAGTATACATCATGTACGTGTCATACAATATATATGTGTCCACCCAAGTGGACACAATATGTCCAAACAGAATTTAAATCCTAAAACAAAACCTGGACACAGTGCAGCAGGACAATCGTCGTGCACGCGTGCCGTGTCTTCGTGCGCACAGCATGAGCCAAACTAGGACACGTGCTCGTGTACCTAGGTTCGCTAGGACTAGGGCTAGGGTGTCATCACCCTGCACCGTGTCGGGGTCGTGTCGTGTTAGAGTTTTAGCCGCGTGTCAGGACACGTTTTTAACAATGTGACGTGCAGTGTTAATTCGATGCGGGCAGGATTTCTCCCAATCCGCTTGATAGGATGAGCTAAAATTTTGTCAGTGTGGTGTCAGATACGTGGCCTAGGTGTCCATAAAATTTCGTGTCACGACGTGATGTGTCGTGTCCGCTACAGTGCTCGAGAGGCAGGGCAACCGTGCGCGGTGTCGTACAGCGTGTCCACGGCCGTTTTCGACACAAAAACGACACGAAAATACTTTCAGTCTTCACAAACATTAACATACACATATAGGCCTAGGTATCTATGTAATTAGTTTTTCAAAAATCGAAAATAAAATCCTTTATGACGTTTAATCAAACACCTATACACACATCATGACACGTGTCCGATACGGACACCAAACGGACACAAAACTTTGCAAAACCTATACCAACAGAGAGAGGACACCTAGGGCTTCCTAACCATGCAAAGAAAACGAAATTCTATGAAAGGAATAGGAAGTTACCTATATGTTCAATTTGTATGTAAAAGCTTCAAAAGGGGGGTTTTCTTTTTAATGGCCAAGTGCTCCAAATTGGTCCAAACCTGAGATTTCTCTCCATGGACATGAAATAGAGTTGGATTAGGAACTAATGCAAAAGACTAGAGTATAAAAGGAATTAAAATGAATAATCTATGGGTTGGGGAAGAATGGACAAACCTCTTTCTTCAAAACTTGGAGAAATTAATAAAAGAGGCAAGAGCAAATGGAAGAGGCATTAAATAGGGTGGGAAACCCTATGTTGGCTGCCATGGGATGATTAGGGTTAGGGTTTGGCTACATGGCGTGGGCCTATGGGCTTTAAGTCTCAAGTCCTTAATCATGACTTATGAAGTCATAAGCCATTTTAGCCTAATCAACTCCAAAACTCTCTAAACAAGTTCTAATGACTTAAACCTCACTAAATTAGGTCAAACCAAGTTTACTTAACCTAACCAAGTGGTCTTAACCTAGATTAGTCACTAGGTTAGTCTCCTAGTCAACACTAGTCAACCCCCATTCAAACAATTCCAAAATAAATTCTAAAAATTCCCATAAATTCAAATAAATTATAATAAATCCAAATAACCCTAAAAATGTCAAAAATATCCTAATCACATGGCTAGGCTCTAGGGTAGGCAGTCTCTACTGTTCACTAACAAAACACCAAAAATCATAAGTCATGAATTTAAATAGTTTAAAAATAATTAAAAATCACTAAAAAATCATAATATGAATAAATATCATTAAATAACAATTATAATTACAAAATTTCAAAATTATCCTCTTCTGGAAAATTGGGTGTTACACCAGGCCCATTAACAATAGCTCGATCCACTAATGAGCTATTGTTGCACTACCTTCCTAATCCCAAATTATGTTTGTGGGCTCCTTTTATTATATGCTCGTTTGGCTCCCTATGTTAAGATATCGTATGTCCGTCGATCAAATTAAGTTACTGACAACTATATTGATTCGACATCTTTTATCCTTAAGTAGTACCGCTCAACTTTATTTGTCATGTCGGATATAATCTACCTGCAGGGTTTACATAACAATCCTTATGAGCTCCTTAAGAGGACATTATCAATCCGATGTATCGGGACATGGATTCCATTTATAATCAACAGCCCATCATACATACAATGTTATTACCCAATTCATAGAGGTTGTTGATCCATAATGGATCTTCTGGCAAGATGTCATGTACTGCAAAATCAATGAAAGGTGCTCTCCAGTCCTCGCAAGTGATATTGACTTCAGTTAGATTGCTGAATTCAATGTCGTGTTGTTTTCGACACAAAATAGTTCTCTATTAGAGATAACAACCATCTGTTGCTTTTTGACTGGAACTGCCAATACTGCAGCTAGGTTAGCTAAGGCATCAGCTTCTGTATTGCATATGCGACGTACATGTTCAATGAAGAAACCTTTGAACGAAGAAGCTATTCTGATTGCTGCTTAATGGTATGGTACCAGATCTTGATGTCGGACTTCATATATGCCTCTAACCTGATTAACAATTAGCTTAGAGTCGCCATATACTTCGAGATATTCGATATCTAGTTATATGTATAATTGGAGTCCGATGAGCAAGGTATTATATTCTGCGACATTGTTAGAGCACGACTTGTCTAAAGAATAAGCCCTTTGAATAGCTAATCCATCGGGTGAAACGAGAATAATTCCCACTCCAGCCACAAGGGTACCTCCAGGTCCAATTCTAGAAGCTCCATCAAAGAACAACCTCCAGGTAAGAAATTCTTCTGAGATCATATTTGATTCCAATATTTCATCAGGAATTTCATCATAGACTTTAGATGTCTCAGGGACAAGATGAGCTGCTAAAAAGTCAGCAAGTGCTTGACCCTTCACAGACTTTTGAGGAACATAAACCATATCATATTGTGCTAGTAATATGGCCCATGTGGCAAGCCTAGAATTGAGTGTACTTGGCTTCTTCATTAAGACTCGAAGAGGATTGACCCGGGATATGACATGAATAGTTTGGCCTATGATGTAATGTCTTGTCTTCTGAACAGCAAACATTAAGGCTAAATATTCCTTCTCCACCGGTCTATAACGATGTTCAGCTCAAATCATCGTTCGACTAAGATAGTAGATGGCTTGTTCATGACCTTCCTTATTCTTTTGAGCCAGCAAAGCTCCCAACGAATAATCCATTGCCCGATCATATATTAAGAAAGGTATTCCTGAGATTGGTGGTACAAGAACCGGTGGACTCATTAAATACTGCTTTATGTCGTCAAATGCTCGTTGACATTCTTCCGTCCAAACGAAAGATACACCTTTCTTCATTAATTGAGTAAATGGTCTGCAACGTCCAGATAAATTTGAAATGAACCGCCCGATGTACGAAAGTCGAGGTGAAAGTCTATGCAAACTCGAACCTTTTCGGTCTTCTTCAGGACTGGGACGACGTTTGCTACCCAGTCAGGATGCTGTTCTTCTCTAATAAAACCGCAAGCTATAAGCTTTTTGACTTCATAATCAATTGCATCCATCATTTCAGGCTTGAATCGCCGTTGTTGTTGTTTGACCGGCTTGGCATTCGGCAAGATATTAAGCTTGTGAGTTACAATTTGAGAATCTAATCCCGGCATATCTTCATAACTCCAGACGAAGACATCAATATATTCACGAATAAGGTGAATTAACTCTTATTTATCATCCTCTAAGATATTTTTGCTAATGAAGATTGGTCGTGATACGCCCTTCTCTCCAATATCGATCTGGACTAGTTGATCCTCTGTAGGTGGTTCTCATTGTTCAAAACTAAGTTCCTACTGATTGTCCATCTTTTGCGCCCAAGGGTCCACGTCAGGAGCTTTTTCAATATCATCTTCATCATCTTCTGAAAATTTGACAGACACCATGTTAGAAGATATTATCACCCTATGAACATGACCAATACTGGTGTCAGAATTCTATGAAATAGAATCATGACCTGTATGGGCCACCACAAAAATATGTAACGCCCCAGTCCCAAAATACGTAGGACTAGAACGCAATCATGCCAGCTGTATACATACGAAGTATATGGACCCTCGTATATATACATAAGCTGTAAATGCAGTAACCAAGGTATATATAGCTGGCATGATTGCGTTCTAGTCCTACGTATTTTGGGACTGGGGTGTTACACCATGTTAGAAGATATTATCACCCTATAAACATGACCAATACTGGTGTCAGAATTCTATGAAATAGAATCAGAAGAGTTTGATCGTTCTTCTTCATCAGATTCAGAAGGTTCTGGAGTTGGGAGTGGTGAAGCATAAACTAGTCCCCGTTTCATTTTACTGTGGTATTATTGTGATTTTTCTCTTGGAACAAGAATACGAAGAGGGGTTCGCCTCTCTTTACCGTTGCTGAGGCCAATTTTGAAATCATAGCCCATTTTGCGGATGATTGTTTTGGATTGTGGACTATAGCGGCGTAATTGTAGCCTTCCAGAATCATCTCTATTATCGTTATAGAGCATAATTTGTGGTTTCTCTTTTTTGTTGAAGAATATAGGTTTTTCATCTTTCTTTCGAGACGATACTAAGAAGTACGACTCTTGTATTGAATCCAGTGATACCGTATTTCGAAGAGATGATACGACTTCTATTGTAAGTGGTTTAAAGCTATCTAGCATATCCAAATAACACTGAGTATAGTAAGAGACATTAGTATACTGCAAAGGAGATGCTTTATTGATTTTTACACCATCATTTACAACAGGGACTTTAGCCTTAGCAGGCTTAGTCAGATTGATGACTAGAGGAGGAGAAGAAGAATGAGAAGGAGGAGGGGGCTTCTTACAACGAAGATCGATTACAAGCGGCTCAGAAGAGGTGAGCTCCCTTTGTTCCCGACTATCATCTTTGGACTGCTTCTCATGGGAAGGAAGATAGATAGTCAGTGGTTTGGAAGACTGAGAACAAGAGATATGTCCTTTGACCGGGATCACTAATGTATCATTCGGCACATTTTTTGTTCTTCATCCGTGTCCATTGCTAGTACCACCTTCATGAATTTCTCCTTGTACATGCGAGAATCGTTGCAGTATGCTTCAACTCCTTTGAAAGGATTCAGATCTGCAACCTCTTTTTGGACTTCTCCATTACCATCCACATATTTGAAATATTGGTAGAGAGTAGAAGGTACAATATTGTGTTCATGGAGGAATGACCTTCCCAACAAAGCGTTGTATGAGCCATGATTGTCGATAACATAGAAAGTTACCTTCGTACGAAAATTGCTAATTTGAAGTTTTAGGCGTATCTTTCCCAAAGGTTCACTTCTTCCTTGATTAAATCCCAAGATGGTAGTGATAGTTGTTGAGAGGTTATGCACTGGGATCTTCAAAGCATCCAGTAAAGACTTTGGATTGATGCTAAGTGTAGACCCGGGGTCAATCATAATGCGATCGACTTTTATGGTATCTACATACCCCGTGAAATAGAGAGGACGATCATGACGATTATCTTCTAATAACATGTCATCTTGTGTAAAAGTAATATTGGGCATTAGTTCGAATACACTATGACAATGTTCACAACTGACTGGCTCCTTTTCAGGCTTCTTGAGAAGAGTAAGATAAGCGTCAGCCTGCATCAAGGCTTCACTTAACGTCTTTTGAGTTTCTTTTGAGAGACGTAAGAGTTCAAAGATTGACAATCTTGCTGGAGTATTGGCCAATTGAGCCAATATGTCAAAATTGTATGGCTTTCCGAATCCAAGTAATGAGGACTTCTTTAATGCTTTGTCAAAGCGAATAGGTTGTTTTCTCTTGTCTACTGATGTTGGTTTAGGAGGAGATGGTTCAACCACAGGCAGGGATGTAGATGGTATATTCTTGCCAGGAGAAGATGATGTAGGAGCATCATCAGGAGATGGAGCAGGATTCTCTTGATTTTTGGGATATTTCCGAAGATAGGGTTTCCCAGATCTAGTGTCCATTAGGATTTCTTCTTCTGTTACTGGTTCAAAGGATACCATGTTGCAGTTTTTAGATTTGGACTTGGTTTGCTTCTTTTGCTTAGAAGAGAAAGACATTTCAAACTCTGCTACCAGATCTGGATGAATCCACATGATCTCTCCTCTGTCAGTCCATAGTGAAACAAGACCTTCATTCTGAGGAGGTGGGAGATTTACGATCTCAAGAGTAGTCTTTGGAATGGGGACAACACCATCTTGTACAAGTTGTGGTAGGAAATTACTGAAATGTAGAGAAACCACATTAGCAGTCACCGTTTTATCGTCATGCTGAAGAGTAATTGCTCCAGAATTGACCAACTCCTAGATTTTGCCTTTGAGCACGTAACATGCTCTAGTGGGATGCCCTATAAATCTGTGATAAACACAATATTTAGGGTGATCGATTTTACCCACTTCTTCTGGCCGTTTTGCCTCTGGAAGTTGAAGCTTATTGCTTTTGATCAAGCAATCGAAGATGCTCAAAGTATCACCTTCATCGAAAGAATACTCTTCCTTTTGACGAGTTGTCTTCTGTGCTGGTGCTGATGGAGTGGGTGCTGTATGAGTGACGTTGACAGCCAAAGACTCCTTGCCCCTTGAGAGTGATGGCCAGTGTTTCTTTATTCTTGCGGTTATTCTGGCGATTATTACCCCCGGGTGTGGAATGTTCATCTTGGTTAGGATGAGTCATTTGAACTCCTAATTGCTTGAACTTTTCGGCACTAACCTCCGCCGCCTTTGCATTTACAATGAAAGAAGGCCAATCCTGGAATTGTGTAGATCCTGTCCACATACTGATAATAGGCAACAAGTTTGATTTGCAAGTGTCTATTGTTACAGTAGATGGAGTTCCTAAAGGCATTTTGAGTGCCTCTTGGCAGAATCATTCAATAAAACTCTCTGTGGATTTATTGTGCCTCTGTTTAATCTTAATGAGGGAAGACATCGTCATGTCGTTGACTCCCTCGTAAAACCGTTCTAAGAATATTTGCTTGAAACCAGCAAAAGTAGTGATGCAGCCATCAGGCAAGCTACGATACCAGTCATATGCTGCGCCAGCTAAACAACCGACGAACACTCTGGTAAGGAGAGCATTATTTGGATGTAATTGATCAGTCATCATCTCAAAATGATTGATGTACTGACTTGGAGAGGTACTGCCATCAAACAAAATAATGGTGGAAAGCTTGAATTTAAGAGGGAATGGAACTTCCTTCCATTCTGTAGGATACAGTTGCTTTATGCCCAATCTTTGTAGGCCATCCTTTTCCTTGAAGGCCTCAAACTGAGTGCGTAAAAGTTTCACAGCTTCATTAGCATCCCCTGATGTTTGGGAATTGGTGGGCTGATTAGAAGTGTTAGGAGGAGGAATAGCATGGTAATTACTACCCCAGCACTAGACTGACTGGGATCAGCTTGAATTGGCACAGAAATAACCTGAGGGGTTGGTATCCCTAGATTAACAGGTACAAAAGATGCCATAAGCTCCGAATTAGTAGCAGAATTTATAACCAGCGACACCGCATGTTGAGCCACGATTATAGTGTGCATGCTAGCAACCATTTCTGCCATGGTCTTCAATTTGTCCTCTAATACAATAATTCGTTGCTCTTGAATAGTTGAAGTAGAGGCATCTTGATCTTCCGCAATGGTATATGCCGTCACTTCTCTTGCTGCTATTGATGAGATAGTCTGTTCAAAACTTTTACTATCTGCATCAAACTCTAAAAAAGAGTCCTCTCCTACATGAGTGATGGAAAGATCTTCTTGATTAAAGACACCTTGGTTCGAATGTCAATTTCTTGATCTAGTGTATTGAAAGACACCTTCAAGACACCTTCAATAGATGCATGAATCCGATCTAAGTATTGCTGACTGGGATTACGGGATGCATTACGTCTTGGACGTTTCCCACCCCCAGTGCCTTGAGAAGTCATGTTGATAGAAGCATATAATAGCTCTTCTTCGTCTTATATTATATGTTCAGAAGTTGGAGCATAGTTCAGACGATCGAAGACAGATCGTCGAGCCGATTGGCAACAACAGTTGATGACGATTTCATGAAGGCAGTGGCGATCTGAAGCATGATTTGGAGGTGAGGGAGACATCCCTGTAATCTTCCGTCTTTGTGTAAGACATTGCTGGAGATCAGTTACAATTACAGGATGCGAAGAAGTCAGAGGAACATATTCCTTATTGATGTTAGGAACATGTCTCCTATTCTTCAGATGTTTAGTTTCCTGAGTGTACAAAGATGTACTCAACTCATTAGCATAAGTGGTTGGGTCCTTCTTTTCAAACTTTGGCTTCTGGTATAGGTTAGCCTTTGGTATAGGGTTTTTACGTTTCATCAAAGTTGATACTGGTTGACGCCAATTGAGATAAGCACATAAATCAGAAAAATTCTGATCCAGGTGTCTCTGTTTGTGATACCCTCAATTTTTCTTGCTTAGATCTTAAAATTTGCAAGGTAGAAAGGTCTTGACCAGACCCCATAGGGGTAGGTAAAATACCTCTTTGATCAGTATTCTTTCCGATATCAGAGATCCGAAGACCTCTGTTTAAAGGAATAGAATCTGATGTGTCTTCCTCTGAGTCATAGACTAAGGAAGTTTGAAAAAAGACCAAAGGGTGCTTTCCTTTATTTTGTAGAGGGTGCTTCTCCTTTGTTCTGTTATGAGACCATTTTAAGCACAAATTGCGCCCATTGAGGAAATGTCAAAGGACTCTTCCCTTTGTTATGTCTAGTACTGGCATTAGAACATTGATTCTCCAAGTTCAGAACTTGAGAATTAGAAGAGGGATTAGCCAAAAGACTAGTTCCCTTGGGTTGCGCCAAAGCAGCAGATTGCGTCTGATTTACTGATTGCTTGGGTTGTACCATAGTCCTACGGGCTACTGGTTGTACCCTAGTAATATAGGCTACTGGTGGCGCCTTGGCAGCAACATGGGTAGTAGACTGTGCGGGGCAGCAGGAAGAGTGGATTGTGTCCTGGCAGCAGAAGCAGGCTGTGCCGGAGCCACTGAGGCGGATTGCGCCTTGGCCACTGAGCACTCAAGTTGCGCCTGGGCAATAGCAACTACAAGAGATTTAGGAGTCCATACAGTCCTATTTTTGGCGATAGCCACAGTGCGCTTGTTGCTCTTGGCGTTGATCATATTCTCATAGGCTGTCTGGTTGACTTGAACAACCAGAGTCTTCTGCGTCTTGCCGATCGACGCAGTATCATATTCAGTTATCACCTTCTCGTCGGAGGAAAAAGTCGTCCCCAGCAGAGCCGCCATCTTGTTTGCAAAAATAAGAAGTTTATTCCAAACTTGTAAAAGAATAGTATAAAGTATAATGAATTCTGGAAAAGTACAACTATAGGAATCTGATCAGAAGACGATCACTCTATCCCGTGGACTATGTGAACTTGAAGACTGTAGCCTCTAGAGAATGCAGCAGCAATTTTGTAAGAGTTCTTGATCTCTGTGTGTATGTATGTGATGCTTTCACAATGATTGGAAACTCTATTTATAGAGTTCAAGAAATCACTATTTTAGCAGTTATTCTGATGTGTGCGAAGATGTATTGTGCCATACTGGGTTGCGCCAACCTCCTGTTGTGCCAACTTTTATTCGATTATAAGTCGTGTACTAACTGTATTTAGATGCATGGCATCATATGATTGAGATGTGCGTGGTCGTGTACAGGATAATAGACACGTCTTGAGAGATTAGTGGCATGTGCCCCACATCATCCTGCTTTAGAAATGAAAATTATCTCAACTTTATCAGGTTGTGCGAGCTTCAGTCAATGAGTAAAACTGCGCCTGATTGTGCCGCACCTAGACACGTGGCAGCTTTTGAGCAGAAGTCATTCAGATTGCGCCTAGGTGCAACTAAGTATTTTGTCTGGATTGTGCCTAGGCGCAACTTACAAAGTGTACATGACAGCTGTCAACCAACTCCCCTCGAGCAGCATAATTTATGGGATTCGAAAAGATTTTTCTCGTTCACTGTGGTGTCAGTTGTCAGTGTTGTCAAGTAATGATGGCTATTAAATGTCAGATGCCACGTAGATTTTGGCACAATAGGACTGGACGCAGTCTGATATATGGCGCAACCTGTTCAGCGGTACAGTTCATTCTCTGGACATCATATCAGTGGCATAACCTGATTTTTGGGGCACAACTTGATCACTGATTAGTAGATTCATGGCACAACTTGATTTTTAGGCCCTACAATCTTGGACCCGTATTTTGACTTGTCCTGGCTGGCTAGTCTTGGATTTTGCATTGGCATGGGTTAATTAGCATTTCATGGTTTGTGTGGTCTATTTTGGCCTTGGCATACATCGGGTTCGGTTGGGTTTGGCTTGGTTTGGTTCGGTTTGGGTTAGTATGCAAACCCCTACCTACCAACCTTCCTCATTTATTAATCCAACAACCCCTTCTCTCTCCTCATTCATTTTCTTATTAAATTCCTTCTTCTTCCTCACTACTCTCTCCACCTACCAAGAGAGAGGCTTAGGCAAGTGCAACTTGCTTCATGGAGGAACTCCATTTTTGTTGTTCCATTGCCTTTCTCACAAGATTCTAAGACACTTTAGTACTTAGCATTTTCAAATTCTATGGTTTATTCCTTGTTGATCCAAGTTTGTTGTATTTTCGAATTTCTTGGATTTTGATCTACTAACTTGGTTGTTTTCGAAGATTGAGAGTTCCATGTAGTAGGAATCTCGATTTTACGCAAGTTTGGCCCTTGAATGGTTAGGTCAAGTCTTGGCCGAGATGGGGTTCTTGAGTTCTTGAGTCCCATGGCTGCTTGCCTTGGCCTTGTGGAGAAGACGAGCCCTTTATGCCCATGTTTTAAGTGCCCGCGTAGTGTTCTCCCTTAATGCCTACGTTTTACGTGCCAGCGTAGTGTTTCCCCTTTTACGCACACGCACTTGCATGCCAGCATAATCCGTTCTACGCCGAGTTCATTCGAGCTCTACGCAGGGGCTGCCCCCGCTCGCTCGAGTGCTCGCTCACGTAGAGTGCTTACGCGCGTAGAGTCTCGCTCGAGTGCTCGCTCGCGTAGAGCCTCGCTCGCGTGCAGCTTTGCTCGCGTAGAGCTGTCTTCCCTTGTTCTTGCCCACGTAAACCTATTTTTACGCTCGGGGCTCCTTGGCCTAGCGTAGTCTCGTTCGCGTAGAGGCTTGAGCCCCTTGGCGTACCCCGCTTTTCCTCTTATGTTCTTGTACCTTTGACATGGGCTTGATAATCACGAATTGGCACATAGCATGGTATAACAAGTAATTTGACGTGTCATGACATGGCATGATATGACAAGTAAGTATGGTGAAAACTATTGAATGCTGTTGCGACGGCTAGCCTGACATGACAAGAATGAATGGCCTGGACACAGTGGACGATTGTGTTTGTACAAATAAACCAGTATTATCTTACATCATGTCTAGGACAGGGACCCCTAAGTACCACGGTCAGGGGTTCCTACTGAAACTGATTAAGGCTAAATAACTAGAATAATCCAGTAGTCATGAAGAGATTTTCCAGCTACAGCCAATCCCGTTATCTGGGCGCCCCATCATGGGATTTATAGCCTGCCATCGAGTAGGGCACATTTCCAACACACTGTCATTTGTTGCACCCCCCAAGTTACTTAAGGGTACATGCATTTTTTGGACGATGTACCCACATGAACTCAACCCCTAAAGTCGTCCGGATAACCTGGTTGGTCTGCAGGGCTTGTGGCTGTTGGATCAATCTCATTGCATCTTGTTAGTAACTAGGCCTGTGATAACCCTAGTTAGTTAAAGTATCAAGCTGTACTTATTGCTTGGCCGTGAATGTTGGATGAAGTTTAACCAGTCCAAGCCTTGTCATTGTTCCAGTACCTGGCTACTTCGGAACATGATTGCTTATGATTACCTTATCAATAACTGATCAGAATGATTTCTCATCCACATGACATTTATTGCTCTATTTAGATTTCATATCTTATTATTATCCTTCTAATTTTATGTTCTGATATGCTGGTTTTAGTTCTTAAGTGAAGCCTCCTTTGTGGTACTTTCTCTTTCTGGGATCTGACCCAACTGGTTTTGTATGGCCAGATATCGGAGCAGCTCCAGAGGATCTCCCTACCTTCCAGCCAGATGGTGACCACCAGGCGTAACCCTGGCAACGAGTGGATTTTATTTTGCTCTCCCAATCTATTGTAAAAATATTCTGTTGAGATGTTTAGCCGACGAGCACATGTTAGCTCGATTGTACTTTACTTATTGTCTGCCTACGGGCTGTAGCATGATTAACAAATCCTATGGTTGATCATGTATGACTGAAACTCTTGCTAGTCTTCACATTTTGTATGACTAGCTTCATGATCATCCAAATATGTAATGTATGGGACGCCTTACTATTATATATTTGGTGCTCTGACATCTTGTAACTGCTATTACTTGCTTGAGATTGAGACAATAGGCTTGTTTATGACCATAAGGGACTGATGGCTTGTAGTTAAACCCTCATGTATTTAGACAGCCGTGATCGTATAGCGAGGTGGGTTGCACTTCAATATACGTAGCTGGCTGTGTCTGCCCCCCGCTCTCCAGTATTCTGGTTCTGGGGCGTGACGTGGTGGCCCATGCAGGTCTTGTGAATCAAGATATGTTAGGGTTTACCGAATAGATGTCTCAATCAGCACTCGCCTTTGATCTCTGCTCGTATTCTCTAAATTCCTGAAATTATGACCTGATCACATGTTTGTATCTTTGATCTGTCCTGGTCCTTCCTTATTGTTCCATGTGTCATCTTTTTTAGCGGTATTATTCCTGGTCCTGCCAATCAGTCGGAAGGAGATCAACGAGTACCCCCGAAACAAGAAGATCAAGCTAAGCACTCAAGAGCAGCTTCCCGAATCATGCTTTTCGGAGGTCCAGAACCCCCAGTACAGCCAGCCCAGCCTGCAAGACAGGATGATAAAGTCTTGGTTGGACTCATCAGGGAGTTGCTTGCATCACAGGATCGTCGGGGTGATGCATTGCACCAGACAGTACAAGATGCTACGAACAGAGGTAACAGTACGGCCAACAGCTTCAAGCGCTTGAATCCTCCCTTCTTCGATGGCAGCGAAGATGCTATTGCCGCAGATGCTTGGCTGCAGGACACTAAGATTATTCTAGAAGCAGCCAAGACCCCAGAAAATGAGAAGGTGGCCGTGGTGCGCCTGCAGTTATTGGATCTAGCACGCAGCTGGTGGGCGGCGCAGGCTGTTGGATTAATGGTACCTATTGCCTGGACAGTATTTCGTGAGAGATTTTGGACCGAGTATTTTGACGCTGTAGCTCGGTATGATCTACAGACGAGGTTCACTAATTTGAAGCAGATGGGCAGGACGGTCGATGGATATGCTGCCGAGTTTTCTAGGCTCAGTCAGTTTGCTCCCACCTTGGTGGCGATCGAGTTCGACAAGCTCAGCGGTTCCAGCAGGGACTCCACCTGAAGATTTTACTGGCAGTGGAGCTGTAACGCCCCAGTCCCAAAATACTTAGGACTAGGTACGTATCCATGCCAGCTGCATACATATGAAGTATACTCCAATGTATGGAAACCTCATATGAATACATAAGCTGTAAAATGCAGTAAACCAAGAGTTTAGAATTGCAGATGACTCCGGATGCTGTAACAAACAACACGAACGAGTTTAGAATAAAAGATATGCCCAGGAAACACCTGTCCAAAAGTTAAATTCTGGAACAGGGGTAAATTCATAATTTTGGGTCAAAACGATGTCAGCCGTTGGACCCGCTTTTCACCGAAATGCGTGCCAATATCTATGATCTCTAAAGTCGTCAAACTACATGTCTACAGATTTGTTTCGATGAGGCGAACCCAACGGTATGTCCAATTTTGGATTTCGGCGGGCCGTGCACAAAATCGCCCGTTAAGTTGGATTATGGGCCCGCCAAAATAGCGTCCCGATCAACCTTATCAGAATTAAACCAAACTTGGCTCACAGGACCAGAAAAATATTTCGAGTCCAATGGCGCAAGTTTCGTCGCGATTTGATGAGTGTACACGAAGTTGTGACTTAATTTGCAAAGGGTCGATACAGGGGTATCTCGACGGATACGCACTGATTTCGTCGCACACATGCAACGAAATCGGGTTTCGTCAGTTCCCACACGTCGACAACATCTATACGCGCCTTTTGATGCCTATAGTGCACGACCACGTCGCCCGGTTTGTCGGGGTGCACGCCGTATCGGGTGTTTTTCTACTTTTTAAAAACAGAATTTATAATTTTTCGTGAAACTTTAACAACGTGTAACTTTCTACATACTAGATGAAAAGTGAATTCAGAAGGTGCGTTACAATCTCGGCTATGTTGTCTTTGACTGTCTTAAATTAGTTTCTACAAATCCTATTGTACAGACAAGTTGGTGTTTTACAACAGTTTTTAATATTCCAGAAAAGTAGTTTTTCTCCAACTTCATCTCGATTTTTTGAGCAAGTTGGATGGCCATGTCGAAATCCCCCTGGGGGATCTCGAAGAGGGTCATGTGGGCTTTCTACACGAATTTACGGATCGAAAATCGGAGTAGAATTGACCGAGAAATTGATCGGGGAAGTGGGATGCCTTAAAGTTGGAATATGTTGTTGTTGTTGTTGTTGTCGTCGTCGTCGTTTCCGTCGCCGCTGTCGCAGGGTGTTGCTGTGCTCGCGGAGGGGAGGAGTTGGCCGAGGGTGGAGGAGAGAGAAGGAGGAAAGTGGAGGAAGAGATTCGGATTTTAGGTTTTTTTTTTCTTCCAAAAGTTATATATATATATATATTTTATATATATATATATATATATATATATATATATATATATATATATATATATATATATATATATATGTGTGTGTGTGTGTGTGTGTGTGTGTGTGTGTGTGTGTGTGAGGGAAGGGGTTTGTAAAGGGGGTCGGCCTCTATATGGTTGCTGCTTGCTTCTTTGTGGAGGGCGCACAAAAGCTTGCTAGCGCTGCTGCCTGCTAGTTGCTTTGGTGCATGTGGTCGGCTCCCACATGGTGGGGCCGACCACTTAGTTATATATTTTTTCTTTCTCAAATCTTTTCTTTATCTTAAATCTTTTAATACTTATACCTATCTATACGTATATATGTATATATCCATAAAAAATCTATTTAAATCCAAATAATAATTTAGATGTCACATATCCAAATATTTAATATATTTAAACATATCTACATATATATATATATATATATATATATATATATATATATATATATATATATATATATATATATTCAATCCTTAATAAATAAACTCAAAATAATAATAATATTTAAATCGGAAAACATGTTTATCAAATCTCCACAAAATAACTTTAATAATAATAAATTAATAAGATTGTTCCAATGAGTGCACTTACACTGCATACCCTTTTCCGGGTCCACAAAATGTACTATTTTATATAATATTATTTAAATAATAAAATACCAATAATAGCACAAATAATTAAATAATTAGAAATTTTACATAAAGTTCTAAAATAATTTAGAAAATATTTGTACATACCTAAAATGTGCCTACAAGGCCACAGTTGGTCACACTACATGCTTACATGGGATTGGGTTCGGTCCGGGCCCTAGTTCGGACTGAATTGGACAAACCGGGTCATCTAAAAATCAATATATAAAATAATATTTAATTAAAATAATTTAAATAAGTCCATTCACCACTTGGCCTAGTTTTCCTAGTTTGGACATCACCGTGGCTAGGCTTCCCCCGGCATGACTGGTACACTAGTCAAAGCACACTGCTACATCTTTCGTGCCAAAATTCATGGTAGTCTTGTGTTCCAAAATTCAACAATGGCTAAGGTCATTTCTAATGAAATAAAAAATCATAATTTGCATAAATTAATTTTTAAGTCTAATAAAAATAATAAAAAATAGGGAATTTTACATCCTACCCAACTTACAAGAATTTTGTCCTCGAAATTTAGGATTAATAGGGTAGATAGGGTTGAGGGATAGGAAGAGTTCGTCAATACCAAAATACAATTAAATTTTGGAGGAGGCGATAAAACGGCGTTCAACACCACCATGCAATAGAAAATTGTGGAGTCGATATAAACAAAAATATATCATGGTTATGGAATTCAAATAAGGATTGCCAGTGAAGGTAACAAAATTTTGAATATTCAATTTTTAGAGAACAGTAAGGAATTGAGTAGACCAAAGAGAATAAATTAGACATTTAGGAAATGTGATCCCTTAAGGAAAAACTGGATACTAATCGTCTTGGTCGAGGGTTTGATTAAGTGAACAATTAGAATCTTTCTCGAGTACTTAAGAATAATTGGGAGGGCACGACAACAATTCTAGGGTTGAAAAAATGAGGAGTAGTTAAAGGCGAGGATATAGCCATATGAGTCGGTCGGTGGCTATCTATATTTGTGTATAATTAACCGATTGGACAACAAAAGATGATACCTTGAGTCTATCTTAGCAAGTACAGTACCTTGTCTTTTCAAAACAAGTAAAAGACAAGAACAACAAAGGTTTCAAAGACGGTGTTATGTATTGAGTACGAATTACGGGGTTCATAGTCGGCGAAAATAATTCAAAAGAGAATTGCCAAGGCTGTCGCGGATAAGACTCTAAGGCAAGTTTACTATGTCTTCATCCACGTAGAATAATATGTGATAAGCGAACCAAAGTGCAATAGGTTGATCAGACCATCATGCACCGGTTCTGATTAGACAATATGTTAGTGGGTGCACCCAATAAAATATGTCATGATCAAGCTTGATAACGAAATAAGCTTGCAAAACTAAAGCTACATTAGCAGCATGAAATAGTCAAAATATGAGCAAGGGAGGTACTGATGAAAAAAATTTTAAATAATCCAAGATCTTTTAAAATCAAGGCTCGCCCGAAGTTTGGGCCTATACAGTTGGCTTGGTTGAGTAGCTAAGTTAGGGTCCTCTGAAATTATAGTCTGAGAAAACTTATCAACATGGGTCACAAGGACAAAGACCTTGTTGGGCCATGAGGAATTCTACCCAACTTACAAAAGTTAAACTAGTAGGGTGATGGGACAATGAGTCAAGCAATCAAGATAAAGCACAAGTTTAAACATTTAAGGAATTAAGTAGAACAAAATCACATATTGGGTCGAAAGAATTAAGTCAAGGTTGAATCCCTATCCGTGGTCGAAAAATATATCGCTATCATGGTAAAGATTATAGTTTGGCCATTTTGACCATAAGTTCATATCAAGAAATAGAGTACAAGGAGATGGGTTTTGGTGGGACATGATATATCTACATGAAGGTGGGCTTGTCTAGGTCTTACATATGAAATTTGTTGGAAGAAAAAGTCTAGTGTTATGCTCCAAATATCCAAGTCATGGTAAGGGACACTAAAAGTTATAAAATAGAAAGTGGGAGTTCACGAGGTGATAATTAATGCACAATAATAAATGAGATCAAGTTAAAGCATGAGATAAAATTAATTAAGGAATCCAGTAAAAATAATTTAGGAACACAATTTCGGGGAGAAGATAGTCTCCTAGATGAATACAGTTAAGGAACCATTAACTCATTATTCAAATTGCAAATGGGTTAGAAGGTCGCAATTAAAAGATCTAGAATTGAAGGAAGGTCGAGGTGGAAATACAGTCACATAGCTGGGTAGATGACTAACAACACCTGTGTATATACTACAATCATGGTCATAAGTGACATGGCAATTAGTGTGGAATACTTCTAACTCATTAGGGCTACCTTTGTGGCCTACCATTAATATTTTAACTCGTGTTTCCTCCAACAATTTCTAAATAAATATAAAAAATTTAACCACCAAAATTTGTACTCACTCCAAGCCGTTCAAATTTATCATGACAAAAATTTAAATTACTTTCATAAATCTCAAAGCAAATTTTATCATGTTACTACTGACTTTTCAAAATTTTACATTTCCACTCCAACTTTTAAACTCAAGAAACTCATGAATCAAAAAAAAAATTATATCACTTCATAACTTTAAAACTCCAAAAATTTCTCCAATAACCCTCAAGATAAACTTTTAACATATCACGAATAATCTAAAATTTACAGCTCAATATTTTAACGCACTCATCACATAACTTCTATTTCTAAGTTATGGTAAATTCCTTTAATCAATCAAAATAACTTTTCACCACATCTTTAGTAACTTTTCCCAAAGATTGCAATATTAGCAATCTAACTTTAAACTCAATATTCAAATGATCTTATCAGTCATCGAATCAATTTTTTCTTCCAAAATTTTCAATCAATCTCGAATAAACCTTTATTGTGTCACAAATCAAATCTATATATTTTTCTTCTTCTATCATTAATCCAAATCTTAAACTCAAAATTTTAAATAGGAGTTATCAATCGTAATTCTTACAACAGTTTAAAGTAGATCCTCAATTTGGTTATATATCCTTCAAAATATTTTTAACCAAAATTCTTAATAGCCTTACTCCAAACTTAAAATTCAAAATTTTACGAACTTATTAATTGGGAACCATACAACCCAATTTAAAATCAAGCTTTATCAACAGTCCTCATAATCTTACAGTAGCATTTAAATTTCAAAAATTCTTTTCAACTAACTTTATATCTATTCAAGGATGTATAGCTATAATCCAATAAATCACAAATATCAAATCTTGAAAATCAATCAATTTCTTAAACCAAGTATGAAATTCTATAAATCCTCTGGTGTTTACTATTTAGAAAATCAATCAATTTCTTAAACCAAGTATGAAATTCTATAAATCCTCTGGTGTTTACTATTTAGAAATCTCAAGGTTAAAACTTTCTGTAGTAATATCCTACTTTACCAATTACTAATCATTAAATCACACTAAAAATTCTTTTTAACTCAATTAGAGTCTTGAATGTATTCCAATTGCCAATATAACCATTCTAACCTTGTATTTGACCTATGATCATATATTAGTGTAGTCATCTTCCTAGTTGACACTAAGCACGAAAATAAGAATCAACGGTAGAAAGGAATCAAGCAAGATACAATTCAAGGAAGTCGAACAAGAGTTTGGAATTTGAAGCCAAGGGAAGAGGTCAAGCTGTATGGATGAGATTCCTAGATTCTAATTCTATGTTGCAGGCTCACATCGGTACAATTACATAACCGAAATGACAAACTCGACCTTCATGGGCCACCACAAAAACATGTAACGCTCCAGTCCCAAAATACTTAGGACTAGGTACGTATCCGTGCCAGCTGCATACATACGAAGTATACTCCAACGTATGAAAACCTCGTATGAATACATAAGCTGTAAAATGCAGTAAACCAAGAGTAATCTAATCTCATCCATAAATAAAGAATAAAGATATCATATAATCAAATGTAATAATTCTTTGTACAATACGTTGGACGGAGACAAATCCACTACCAACAAGTAAGAAAAAATATACATGGAAACTTAAATAATTTGGCGGGAGTAGCAAAGAAAGACCCAAGACACGTCATCTCCGAATGAATAGAGAAGATCGCGACCTTGGCTAGAATACTTGCAATATCACAGAAGCACACACCTGGAGAGATAACCAGGTCCTCAGAGGGACGTAACAAGATACATAAAGAACATGCCACATAACTGAATATATATACCATGTCATAAGTCACAAGTAAAGTAAATAGTCTCACTCGTAACAAGATCCAATACCTCATCATCGAAACAGTGGACTACCCCTACAACCAAACAAGGACAAGGGGTAGCACACTATGCCACGATGAGACATTGTCCCAAGCTACTAATGGGACGGGGTGATATGACATTTGACGAGGGTTACCTGACCATTCTAATGTGTTTATGCAATAAGAACAAACCTTCAACGCATGGGCACTCTGGCTCAGTAGCAGTATTCTCAGGTATGGTCCCATCAGGATACCAGGGACCTCAAAGCATAACATTCATCGAATGTCAGAGGCCAGCAGTAAATCATGTATCAGGAGCCAGGACCGTATCTTCCGTGAAGATAACTGGCAATAGGGAAGTGCATACTTGGCCCATACGTTAAGGAACTGTTTTTCCCACCCAATGCCTAATAGAGTCATATCCATGACTCATATACCTCTACTAACTGCTAAGTCTCCTAAAATGCCTCTATTAGCAGTTAGCCCTAATGCATGCGCATGGAGGATCAGCCCACACGTAAGAACCTCTACATGCTACTCATCTGACACATCCTCGTTGTACAACTGTGTCAAGGTATATGCAATACACTACAAATGTAGTCTCTTAACTCTAAGTCCACATGCAATCAAAGGATAATAACAAAGTATATCTAATATCACTGAGCAGACAGTAAATCAAGAACAGTAAGAATTGGAAATAAATGAACAGTGATATGTAATAAAATATTAACTGAATATAAATAGTATAATGGCAAGGTATCTTGCCTGAGGTTATGTGCAAAAGAGAATAATCCAGTAGCTCGAACAGACAAATAAACAAAGCAAGAAAAGCCAAATCCCGCAGATGACTTCGGATGCTGAACAAACATCACGAACTAGTTTGGAATAAAATATATGCCTAGAAAATGCCTGTCCAAAAGTTAAATTCTGGAACAGGGACAAAATCGTAATTTTGGGTCAAAACGATGTTGGATCCATTTTGCACCAAAATACGTGCCAATATCTACGGTCTCTAAAGTTGTCAAACTACATGTCTACAGATTTGTTTTGATGAGATGAACCCAACGATATGTCCAATTTTGGATTCCGGTGGACCGTGCACAAAATCGTCCGTTGAGTGGGATTGTGGGTCCACCAAAATAGCGTCCCGATCAACCTTCTCAGAATTGACCAAACTTGGCTCACAGGACCAGAAAAATATTTTGAGTCCAATGGCGCACGTTTAGTCGCGATTTGATGAGTGTACACGAAGTTGTGACTTAATTTGCAAAGGGTCGATACGGGGGGTATCTCGACGGATACGTACTGATTTTGTCGCACACATGCAACGAAATCGGGTTCCGTCAGTTCCCACACGTCGACAACATCCATACGTGCCTTTTGATGCGTATAGTGTGCGACCAAGTCGTCCGGTTTGTCGGGACGCACGCCGTATCGGGTATTTTTTCTACTTTTTGAAAACAGAATTTACAATTTTTCGTGAAACTTTAACAACGTGTAACTTTCTACATACTAGATGAAAAGTGAATTCAGAAGGTGCGTTACAATCTCGGCTATGTTGTCTTTGAATGTCTTTAATTAGTTTCTACAAAATCTTATTGTACAAAAAGAAAAGTGGCAGACAAGTTGGTGTTTTACAACAGTTTTTAATATTCCAGAAAAGTGGTTTTTCTTCAACTTTGTCTCAATTTTTCGAGCAAGTTGGATGGCCATGTCAAAATCCACCTGGGGATCTCGAAGAGGGTCATATGGGCTTTCTACACGAATTTACGGATCGAAAATTGGAGTAGAATTGACAGAGAAATTGATCGGGGAAGTGGGATACCTTAAAGTGGGAATCTGTTGTTGTTGTTGTTGTTGTTGTTGTTATCGTCGTCGTTTCCATCGCCGCGGTCGCGGGGTGTTCCTGTGCTCACGGAGGGGACAATTTGGCCGAGGGTGGAGGAGAGAGGAGGGGGAAAGTGGAGGAAGAGATTCGGATTTTAGGTTTTTTTTTCCAAAAGTTATATATATATATATATATATATATATATATATATATATATATATATATATATATATATATATATAATATATATATATATATATATATATATATATATCCTTCAGAAGTGATTTTTATTGATTGACAGGATCAAAATGACAGTACATACATCAAAAGATAATGAACTAGAAGTAGTCTATAGGCATCATAGTCTTGTGCTTGCATCTAGATAAAGCCTTCGTCACTTGTCGACGAACTTCCTTCTGAATCAGAGCTTCCAGAAATTTGAAATTCTCGTACCGCCATTTATTTCTATTCTTCCAAAGTACCCAAACTATTGCCCTGACTACAACTTCTTTCAAATGCAAATTGGGTCCTTTCCACCAATCTAGAAACCGATGTAGCAGATTGCAATGTTTCATTTGGACTTGAAAATCAATGCTAAATACGGACCAGGTAGTGAAAGATAGTTCCCCATCACCAAGTATATGTTCGACTGTTTCCTCCCGTGGTTCATTGCAACAATAATATTTCAAAGGTAAACAAAATCCCATCTTACGAATATATTCATCAGTTGGCATCTTGTGATGTAATACCCTCCATAGTAAGATTGACCATTTGATTGGCATACATGAACTCCAAATATGTGAGAAGTGTGGTTGCCGTAAGGAAGCAATCCTTATCGCCTTCCATGCTTTAGAAACTGAGAATTTACCTGAAGATGTCGTTGTCCAAATCCAGTCGCCATTGTCCTCCTGAAGAATATGCTGGTTTGCAATGTCACGACCTTTGAGAAGCCGTTTCCAAACATATGAGCATTTCTGAGGAGCGCCTGCTTCATCCAATGTCTGGAATTTACAATACCGAGCCTTCATATACTGTTGCCATAGCCCATCTTTAGTCTTTAGTTTCCACCACAATTTAGCCGTAAATGCATCCATTGTCTCCTGTAGGGACCTCACCCCTAATCCAGCTTCGACATTTGGCCTAGCCATTGTCTTCTAACTCGACCATATAAATTTCTGTGCCCCATCAGTAGATCCCCAAAAGAATCGTACAAACATGTCCTCTAGACGATTAATAACCGTCTGAGGAGGGTTACACGCAGCTATAGTGTACATTGGAATTGAACTGAGCACAGATTTGATAAGAATCAATTTACCTCCATATGATAATGTCTTCTGCTGCCAACCTTCCAATCTCCTTCTTACTTTCTGAATAAGGTCCTCATATAATGAAGCATTCCTCATGCCAACTGCCATCGGGCATCCAAGGTATGTGAAAGGGAGATTTTTGATTCCGAAGCCTGTAATATGGTGGAGCTCTTCCTGTCTATCAAAATTTTCAGAAACATATAATGATGACTTGCCTGCATTTACCTGTTGGCCTGAAACATGCTCATATCTCCGCAATAAATCATGAATTAGTTGAACTGAACGGACATCACCAGTTGAGAAGATTAATATATCATCGGCAAATGCAAAGTGACTAATCGCCGGACAGCCACTAGAGGAGTAGTAATGAGAAAAAGATGATAGTTCTAGAAGTTTGTTCAAGTTTCTAGATAACACCTCTGCAGCAAGTATAAAAAGAGCTGGGGAAAGCGGATCACCCTGACGAACACCCCTGAACTCTTTGAAAAATCCGGATGTCTCTCCATTGATAATTATAGAATACCACACATTATTCATCAAACGAAACACCATACTAATCCACTTCTCGTCAAAGCCAAAACGACGCATAACAGACATCAGGAAGCTCCAATCTAATCTATCGTAGGCCTTGGTCATGTCAAGCTTCATAGCTATATTGCCACCTCGATGTTTGGTATTCATCAAGCTAATCAGCTCCTAGGCTAGCAATATATTATCCACAATCTCCCTCCCCTGGACGAAACCACTTTGTTCCAGCGAAATTAGCTTCGGTAGAATAGGACCCAATCGTCTTGCCAACAATTTAGACATAATCTTATTCACCACATTGCATAAGCTAATAGGCCGGAAATCTGACATCTGTATAGGGTTAGTGCTTTTTGGGATGAGAATCAACGCCGTACTCGTGATGGCCTTTGGCAGTTCAAAACCTGCAACAAACAAAGAGACTGCCTCAAGAATATCATCAGCAACTATACTCCAACACGTGGTGAAGAATAAAACCGTAAAGCCATCAATGCCCCCTGCACTGCCAACATCCATACTGTGTATGGTCTCGTAAACCTCCTCCTTTGTGGGCTCGGCTATAAGCCTTTCATTGTCTTCAACCGATATAAGGTTAGGAATAACCTGCATGAAGTCATCATCTGTAGTAGTAGGCGAGCTTTTATATTGCTCTTCGAAATAGCCATTGGCCACCTGCCGTATATCCTTAAGATCCTGCTTGCGGACTCCATGATCATCCACAATATGATGAATACTTAATTTACGCTTCTTATTGTTAACACAATCATGGAAATATTTCGTGTTACGATCCCCTTCAACATCCTATCGTACACGAGCTTTTTGTTTCCAAAAGGAGTCGACCATTGAATGCCTTTGCTTCAGGATAGCTGTAGCTCTTTGTAGATTACTCCTCCTTATACTGGATCGATCATTGTCATATTCCAATTCAGCCTTCAACACATTATCCTCCGCCTTAGTAACCTCCTGAAAAATGTTTCCAAATGTGTGATGACTCCAAGCGGAAAGAGCTTTTCTGCATGCAGCAAGTCTCAAGCTAACCCTAACAAGCCCATTGGAATGATCAACTGATCTCCATGCCTGTTCAACCACTTGCAGGAAATTGTCATGCTTAACCCAAAATGATAAGAATCGGAAGCTACGACGGCCGCCCCCCTGATTCGATAATAGCTTAACAAGAAGTGGCGCATGATCAGACTCAACCCTATTTAAATGATCCACCATTGTCAGAGGTGCAATAATCAGCCAATCCGACGTCACCAGCATCCTATCAAGTCGTGAACCTTGCTTATCACCATCGTTTGATTTAAACCAAGTGTACATGCTTCCTGAGTATGGAAGTTCAAGTAATCCTGCCGCCATTTGGAAATTGAGAAACTCCTGAATCGAGATCTGACATGGGGGTCTACCACCAATCTTTTCTTCCGAAGTTGCCACAACATTGAAATCACCCCCCACCGCCCATGGGTGATGGATTCCAGACCTCAGCTGAATAAGTTTGTCCCATAGCTCTCTCCTTCCTTCTTTCTTACCATGACCATGCACAAACGTGAACATAACTGGAGTCTGAAGAGACCCATTCTGAAATGTTACTGTAACAGCCTGATCAAAATTATCCAACAGCTCGAGCGAACATCCCGCTCTCGCCATTACCCATATATTTCCTTTATCATTAGTGAAAGCTAAGGGAACCCAAGCTTAAGTTGATAATGAAAAAGTTGATTATTAGTGACCTTCGGTTCAATCACCGCTAAGAGCTGAACTTTATGCACCCGGCATAGATTTTTCAACCTTTTAAGAGCCATTGCATTTGCCACCCCCTAATATTCCAACATAGAATGTTAAACATTAGAGGGGGCAAGGAGTTTACCGGATTTAATGGAAGTGACCGATCGCAAGACACGATCCGTCGGCTCTGGTAGTCGTTTGATCCATTTTCGAACGACCTTCGGCAAGACAGCCTTCCCGTTCTCTCTGGCTTCTTCAGCTTCTGCCTCATCCGCCCAGCTGTGGATCTCCCCTTCCTCTTCACTCTTTTCGGACTCCACTTCATCTATATCCTCAGCTACAGTAGCAGCTTTAGGGTTTCCACCCGTTTCATTCAGGAGGTCAATCTCCCCCCTTCTTCAGTTGGCTCCCTACCCGGATCCATCCCATCCGAGTTATTATGTGGCACTTGCTCCGGAGCAGCCTCATCTCCTTTGGTGGCCTCTGTCCCATCATCCCCAGGGACCAATGCAACATCAGTCAGTGGTTGGGAGTCATTCGCCAGGCATTACTGTTGTGTAGCATCCACAATTGGGTCTTGAGTGCTTGGCTCACCAATGACTTCTCTCTGAAGAATGTGTGTAACAACTGGTGCATTTTTCTTCTGGAATCTGGGCGCAGGCTCAACTTCTTTACCCTTATCCTTCTGTTTGATCTTGCAAGTATCAATTAAATGTCCTTGATGGCGGCAATGAGCGCAATAAAGAGGAGTAAATTCATACTCAATTAGCTGCCAAAAACTGCCACTGGGCAGATTTAATTCTCAATCGAGTCTGAAGTGGCTTAGAAGAATCAATCTCCATGAATATTCTGGCCATACTTGGACGTGATAGTTCCGCCGTCGCTTTATCAATTTTCAGTGGGTGTCCAAAGACCGAAGCAATTGCAAAAAGAGCATCTTTCGCATAGAGATGATGTGGAAGGTTCGGAAGAGTAACCCAAACAGGTATTTTTGGTGATTCATGATTTGGCGAGAAGTCAGGATCCCATTTGAACACCCTTATTGGAGCACGAGCAATGTACCATACTTCTTTAGATCTGAGTCGAAGAAAATCAGATTCAGTTGAAGGCCTGATGAGGACATATTTCTCGTCGATAACTCCTGCCTTTATAGAGCCGGAGAACTCAAATCCAGATAGCGCCTTTCGAATCATCTCGATCGGCGGCCGTGTATGTGAAAACTTCCCCACTAAAGCAAACTTTAGCGGATCTGACAGAACGATTTCTTCCTCCACCGAGAAGGAGATGGAAGGGGCACCTTTGAATGATGTGATCTTGCGAGGAGGAAGTGTTGAGGCCACCACAGGCGGCCCCATCACTGCCTCAGCGAAGGACTTGGCGGCCATAAACCCAAAACTAACCAACCAGAAGGACCACCGACTGACTGGTTCAGATGGCCCAGGGAGACGCCGGCCCGGCCAAAGGCCACGCCGGTGTCGGTGGACAAAGATCTAGGGTTTTTCTAGGGCGGCAGCGCAAGGCTCCACAATCATCTTCTGATATATATATATATATATATATATATATATATATATACATATATATATATATATATATATATATATATATATATATATATATATATATATATGTGAGAGAAGGGGTTTGTAAAGGGGGTCGGCCTCCATATGGTTGCTGCTTGCTAGTTGCTTTGGTGCATGTGGTCGGCTCCCACATGGTGGGGCCGACCACTTAATTATATATTTTTTTCTTTTTAAAATTTTTATTTTCTTTATCTTAAATCTTTTATTACTTATACCTATCTATACATATATATGTATATATATCCATAAAAAATCTATTTAAATCCAAATAATAATTTAGATGTCACATATCCAATATTTAACATATTTAAATATATCTACATATATATATAAATTCAATCCTTAATAAATCAACTTAAAATAATAATAATATTTAAATAGAAAAACATGTTTATTAAATCTCCACAAAATAACTTTAATAATAATAAATTGATAAGATCGTCCCAATGAGTGCACTTACACTGCACACCCTTTCCCGGGTCCACAAAATGTACTATTTTATAAAATATTATTTAAATAATAAAATACCAATAATAGCACAAATAATTAAATAATTAGAAATTGTACATAAAGTTCTAAAATAATTTAGATCATATTTGTACATATCTAAAATGTGCCTACAAGGCCACAGTTGGTCACACTACATGCTTACATGGGATTGGGTTCGGTCCGGGCCCTAGTTCGGACTGAATTGGACAAACTGGGTCGTCTAAAAATCAATATATAAAATAATATTTAATTAAAATGATTTAAATAAGTTCATTCACCACATGGCCTAGTTTTTCTAGTTTGGACATCACCATGGCTAGGCTTCTCCCGACATGACTGGTACACTAGTCAAGGCACACTGCTACATATTTCGTGCCAAAATTTATGGTAGTCTTGTATTCAAAAATTCAACAATGGCTAAGGTCATTTCTAATGAAATAAAAAAATTATAATTTACATAAATTAATTTTTAAGTCTAATAAAATAATAAAAAAATAAAAAATAGGGGGTTTTACAGGAGCAGTTTGAGCACCAGACTTTCGTTGCAGTATTGAGAGCAGCGAAGAGGCATGAGCATACCTTCCAGAGAATTATGGACAGAACTGGAGGACGGATGTAGTCTTACGGCCAGATGAACCAGTCTTCAGCACCAGCCCCGGCAGCTAGGGCCTTGACCATTGGAGCTCCGAGGTGGGCGGCTTCCGTTACGTCGACTCTGTATTTGACCCCGGCATATCCTCAGCAGCAGCAGCAGAAGCAGTCTTCCAACATGAGTTGCACTCATTGTGGGAAGCCAGGGCATGTGGTATCAGAGTATCGCAGAGCACAGGGTTTATGGAAAAGCGGACCACAGGGTTGGGAACTGCCCGAATAGGGGAAGTTAATCTTCTTCGATCTTTTCTAGTCCCTCGGTTAGGGGCCAGCGCTAGTACCAGTTTTACAGCAGCAATAGTACCTATTTTCGAGGCCCTTGCTGCCTCAGGCCCAAGCATTTTAGCAACAGAACTCCCAGCAGTATGCACAAGTCCAAGCTCAGATCCAGAACCGCCAGAGAGGTTTCTAGCAGAGGGGACCAGCACCCAGAGGGCAAGGTCAAGTGATGGCTCTGACCGTGGAGGAGGAATTAGTATCAGGTGAGGTAGTGGCAGGTACTATTCTCGTCAACTCCTTTCCAGCATTAGCGTTATTTGATTCTGGTGCATCGTATTCATTTATGTCTGTATGATTCGCGACACGGATAAGACTGGAGCCCGAGTCATTATCAGTAAGTCTCAATATACTTACTGGTAACGGACTTGAAGGGGTAGATAGAGTGTTTTCTTCGTGTCGGATCATATTTAGCGGTAGAGAGTTTCCCGCTAGGTTGATAGAATTTTCGATGGTCGATTATGATGTAGTCTTAGGGTTGGATTGGTTGAGGGACCAGTATGCTAGAATAGATTGCCATATCGATAAGATTATTTTTAGTATCCCTGGTGAGCCAGAGTTTTCATTTTTTCGAGGTAGAATAGAACCTTCTTCTCCAGTATTGCGGATGGCAGTTGCAGCAGCAGTTCGATTTCCCAGAGTCATAGAAGAGTTTCTCGATGTTTTCCCCGAGGAACTTCCAGGTATGCTACCAGAGAGAAAGATCGAGTTCACCATAGACTTGATCCCCAGAACAGCACCAGTGTCAGAGAGAGTCTACCGGATGGTACCATCAGAATTGAAGATCTTGTAGGACCAAGGGATTCATCCGTGCTAGTGGATCGTATTGGGGAGCCCCGATTCTTCTTGTGAAAAATAAGGATGGTACGTCAAGATTATATGTTGACTATCGTACCTTGAACTCAGTGACAATCAAGAACAGATACCCTCTTCCGAGGATAGATGACTTATTTGATCAACTCAAAAGGGCGTCCGTATTTTCGAAGATTGACTTACGGTCAGTATACCACCAGATCAGAGTCATAGAGCAGAACATCCCGAAGAAGGCATTTAGATCCAGGTATGGGCATTGGGAGTTCCTTGTTATGCCCTTTGGAGCAACCAATACGTCGACTGTATTCATGGAGCTCATGAATCGTATCTTTATGCCTTATTTGGATCACTTCATGATTGTGTTCGTAGACGACATCCTGGTCTATAGCAAGAGTGAAGCGGAGCATGAGCAGCATCTCAGACTTATCCTCCAGATTCTCCGAGAATACCAGTTGTATGCGAAGTTCAGTAAATGCGAGTTCTGGCTCGATCGCATTTCATACTTGGGTCATATCATCACTGGAGGTGGAGTGGAAGTGGATCCCCAGAAGATCGTGGCTATTGAGACATGGCCGGTACCCAGCACAGTTGCAGAAGTTTGCAGTTTTCTTGGCTTGGCCGGCTACTACCAGCGATTTGTTTCAGACTTTGCATGGATTTCAGCATCTATGACCCAGTTGACCCGCAAGGATGTGCAGTTTGCTTGGATAGCATAATATCAGGATTCTTTTGAAAGGTTGAAGCGAGGCTTGATGATGGTGCCCATTCTCACGCTTTCAGATGGGACCGGGGGATTCTCAGTGTATTGTGATGCTTCAGACAGAGATTTAGGATGTGTTTTGCTGCAGCATAGGAAGGTAATAGTTTATACGTCACGTCAACTTCGTGATCATGAGATGAATTACCCGACCCATGACTTAGAACTGGCAGCAATAGTGTTTGCACTTAAGCTTTGGATGCACTACTTGTATGGAGATAGGGTAAAGATTTTCACCGACCACAAGAGTCTTAAGTATGTGTTCACTCAGAAGGATCTTAACATGCGTCATAGTAGATGGCTAGAGCTACCTGTGGATTATGACATCAACCTGCAGTATCATCATGGGAAGGCCAACGTTGTTACAGATGCATTGAGCAGGAGAGCCGGAGTTTATTTTCTAACAACACAACCAGAGTTGTTAGCAGATCTTCAGAAGATAGGTATAAAGGTTATCCTTCCTACCAATGTGGCATTGATGGCCAGTATGCAAGTTCAGTCCAGTATAGTTGAGAGGATCAAGTTAGCTCAGTCAGCAGATTCTAAGTTTCAGCGGCTTAGGACAGAATGTGCAGCAGGACGAAGACCAGAGTTATATATCCATGAGGATGGTACACTTCGACATGGGAGGCGTCTTTGTGTACCTAGTGGTAATGTCAGACAGGAGATCATGGCAGAAGCTCACAGTTCTCAGTATTCGATTCATCCGGGCGGTACGAAGATGTATCGTAATATCCGACAACATTTTTGGTAGAATGGCATGAAGAGGGAGATAGCCCGGTTTGTCTCTCGATGTTTAGTTTGCCAATAAGTTAAAGCTGAACATCAGAGACCGACTGGACTTCTTCAACCTTTACCGATCCCAGAATAGAAATGGGAGCACATTACCATAGATTTTGTGACTGGATTACCTAGATCCCTAGCTGAGAGAGATGCTACCTGGTTTATAGCCAACAGTCTCACCAAGGTATCTTATTTTCTTCCTTTCAGGGTTAGTCAGTCGACGGATCAGCTAGCAGAATTATACCTCAGGCAGATAGTCAAGTTGCATAGAGTACCAGTCAGTATTGTGTCCGACAGAGATTCAAGATTCACATCGCACTTTTGGCAGAGTCTTCAGAAAAGTTTGGGGACTCGTCTCAAGTTCAGTTCAGCTTATCATCCGCAGACAGACGGTCAGTCAGAGCACACGATCCATACTCTTGAAGATATATTGCGGTCATGTACACTCGACTTCGGTAGTTCATAGGAAGATCACCTGCATCTCGTAGAATTCTCCTACAACAACGGTTTCCAGGCCAGTATCCAGATGGCACCCTTTGAGGCCTTGTACGACAGAAAGTGCAGATCTCCGCTAGCATGGGACGATATAAGCGAGAGGCAGATGCTTGGTCTAGAGATGATCACACGAACTATTGAGGTGCTCCGGCAAGTCAGAGATCATCTTCGAGTTGCACAAGATCGCCAGCGTCATTGGGCCGATTCTCATCGGCGTCCCCTTGAATTTTTTATTGACGACCATGTATTCCTTAGGACCTCTCCTACCCGTGGCACTATTCGTTTCGGCGTACGGGAAAAGCTTGGTCCTAGGTATATAGGGCCGTTCGACATTCTAGAGCGAGTAGGTGATGTGTCCTATCATCTCGCTCTTTCGCCGTCGTTACACGAGGTGCATGATGTTTTTCATGTATCCCAATTACAACGGTATATCCCGGATCCGAGTCATGTCCATGATCATTCAGAATTGGTTGTTGGTACCAACCTTTCGTATGAGGAGAGACCCGTATCCATATTGGACCGAAGAGAGAAGATACTCAAGAACAAGACTATCAAGTTAGTCTGTATTGCTTGGGGTCATCACTCTTTGTGTGAGTCAACATGGGAGCGTGAGGATGATATCCATTCGCGATATCACGATCTGTTTGACTCGTAAGGTATAATGTCTTTCTTATGCCTTATGCCCTCAACATTCCTTGCTTGCATGAATGATTGCTTGATTGATTGTCTAGTTATAACTTGCTTGTGATTAGTATATCTTGCTCGACATCTCTAGCCTCTTGATTAAATTCCGAGGACGGAATTCTTTTAAGGTGGGTAGAGTTGTCACCCTCTAATTTTGTTATACGTATTTTGGTATACGTGTACATATCTCGGACCTGTATTTCGACTTGTCCAGGCTAGCTAGTCTTGGGTTTTTGCATTAGCATGGGTTAATTAGCATTTCATGGTTCGTGTGGTCTATTTTGGCCTTGGCATGCATCGGGTTAGGTTGGGTTCAGCTTGGTTCGGTTTGGGTTAGTATGCAAACCCCTACCTACCACCCTCCCTCATTTATTAACCCAACAACCCCTTCTCTCTCCTCATTCATTTTCTCATTAAACTCCTTCTTCTTCCTTATTACTCTCTCCACCTACCAAGAGAGAGGCTTAGGCAAGTGCAACTTGCTTCATAGAGGAACTCCATTTTTGTTGTTCCATTATCTTCCTCACGAGATTTTAAGACACTTTAGTACTTAGCATTTTCAAATTCTATGGTTTATTCCTTGTAGATCTAAGTTTGTTACATTTTTGAATTTCTTGGGTTTTGATCTACTAACTTGGTTGTTTTCGGAGATTGAGAGTTCCATGTAGTTGGAATCTCGATTTTACGCTAGTTTGGCCCTTGAATGGTTGGGTCAAGTCTTGGCCGAGATGGGGTTCTTGAGTTCATGAGTCCCATGGCTGCTTGTCTTGGCCTTGGGGAGAAGATGAGCCCTTTACGCCTACGTTTTATGTGCCCGAGTAGTGTTCTTCCTTTACGCCCACGTTTTACGTGCCAGCGTAGTGTTTTCCCTTTTACGCACACGCACTTGCGTGCCAGCGTAATCTATTCTATGCCAAGTTCATTCGAGCTCTATGTAGGGGCTGCCTCCGCTCGCTCGAGTGCTCGCTCGCGTAGAGTGCTTATGTGCGTAGAGTCTCGTTCGAGTGCTTGCTCGCGTAGAGTGCTTGCTCGCGTAGAGCCTCGCTCGCGTACAGCTTTGCTCGCGTAGAGCTGTCTTCTCTTGTTTTTGCCCACGTAAAGCTATTTTTACGCTCGGGGCTCCTTGGCCTAGCGTAGTCTCGTTTGCGTAAAGGCTTGAGCCCCTTGGCGTACCCCGCTTGTCCTCTTATGTTCTTACACCTTTGACATGGGCTTGATAATCACGAATTGGCATACGACATGGTATAACAAGTAATTTGACGTATCATGACATGGCATGATATGAGAAGCATGGTGGGAACTATTGAATGCTATTGCGACGGCTAGCCTGACATGACAAGAATGAATGGCCTGGACACCATGGACGACTGTGTTTGTACAAATGAACCAGTTTTGTCTTACATCATGTCTAGGGCAGGGACCCCTGAGTACCACGGTCAGGGGTACCTACTGAAACTGATTAAGGCTAAATAACTAGAATAATCCAGTAGTCATGAAGAGATTTCCCAGCTACAGGCAATCCCATGCCCCATCATGGGATTTGTAGCCTGCCGTCGAGTAGGGCACATTTCCAGCACTCTATCATGTGTCGCACCCCCCAAGCTACTTAAGGGTACATACGTTTTTTGGATGATGTACCTACATGAACTCAACCCCTAATGTCGTCCGGATAACCTGGAAGGTCTGCAGGGCTTATGGCTATTGGATCAATCTTATTGCATCTTGTTAGTAACTAGGCCTGTGATAACCCTAGTTAGTTAAAGTATCAAGCCATACTTATTGTTTGGCCGTGAATGTTGGATGGAGTTTAACCAGTCCAAGCCTTGTCATTGTTCCAGTACCGGGCTACTTCGGAACATGATTGCTTATGCATACCTTATCAATAACTGATCAGAATGATTTCTCATCCACATGACATTTATTGCTCTATTTAGATTTCATGTCTTATTATTATCCTTCTTATTTTATGTTCTGATATGCCGGTTTTAGTTCTTAAGTGAAGCCTCCTTTGTGGTACTTACTCTTTCTGGGATCTGACCTAGCTGGTTTTGTATGGCCAGATATCGGAGCAGCTCCAGAGGATCTCCCTATCTTCCAACCAGATGGTGACCACCAGGCGTAATCCTGGCAACGAGTGGGTTTTATTTTTCTCTCCCGCTCTATTGTAAAAATATTCTGTTGAGGCGTTTAGCCGCCGAGCACGTGTTAGCTCGATTGCACTTTACTTACTGTCTGCCTACGGGCTGTAGCATGATTAAAAAATCCTAGGGTTGATCATGTATTACTGAAACTCTTGCTAGTCTTCACATTGTATAACTAGCTTCTTGATCATCCAAATATGTAATGTATGGGATGCCTTACTATTGTATATTTGTGCTCTGACATCTTGTAACTGCTATTACTTGCTTGAGATTGAGACAATAGGCTTGTTCATGACTATAAGGGACTGATGGCTTATAGTTAAACCCTCATGTATCTAGACAGCCGTGACCGTATAGCGAGGTGGGTTGCACTTCAATATACGTAGCTGGCTGTGTCCGCCCCTGCTCTCCAGTATTCTGGTTCTGGGGTGTGACATAATTCCTAAGAATAAATAATTTTGGAAGGGGGTTATAGTATCAAACAGAGACTCACGGTTCACATAATATTTATGGTAGTAACTTCAACAAAACCTAGGCACCAGATTGAGTTTCAATTCAGCCTACTACCCGCGACGGATGGGCAGACGGAGTGCATGATTTAGTCTTTGGAGGATATGCTTAGATCATGTACTCTTGACTTTGGCAGTTTGTGGGAGGATCTCCTACATCTAATAGAGTTTTCTACAGCAACAACTTCCAACCAAGTATTCATATGGTACCATTCAAGGCGTTGTATGGTAAGAAGTACGTATCTCTGTTAGCTTCAGATGATATTATAGAGTGGATGATGCTTGGACTTGAGATTATCATACAGACAGATTACAAGGTTAGACAGATCAGAGAGCACTTGAGAGTTGTGTAGGATCGTTAGAGGCCATGTTGATCAAAATAGTAGACCTTTTGAGTTTTGTACCGAAGACAATGTTTTCTTTGGATTTTGCCTACCCACAAATTATCATATTTGGAATGCTGGAAAAGTTAGTCCGAAGTACATTAGGTCGTTTGATATCCTCGATTTAGTAGGCAATATTTTTTTAAATCTCTCTGCTCTTCTACCGCCGCTCCACGAGGTGAATGATGTCTTTCATATATCTCAATTACGTCGGTCATATCATCGATCATTAAGAATTGGTCATTGGTACCGACCTGTCTTATGAGAAGGAGCGTGCTTCTATCGTGGACTAACGAGAGAAGGTACTCAAGAACTGGACTATCCAGCTAGTTTTTGTTCTCATTTGGTAAGTCGACATGGGAGTGCGAGTATGATATCCGAGCTCGATATCCATATTTGTTCAATTCATGAGTTATATTTCTCCATATATCTACATTGCTTCTTTTCTGTCTTCCTTTTAGCATTATTTTTTGTACTCACATATTTTAACTCTATTTTGTTATTCCTGTCTTTAATCACATGTTTAACCTGCTTAAATTTGGTATTGATAGTTTATCCTGTTATTGCATGCTTGATATACTTTTCTTTTGATTCCTGACTTTTTGAGATTCACCTAAGTTTTTCATGTGTCATGATCTTGATTGCATGCTTGGCCTTATTAAAATTTTGAGGATGATTTTTTTCCTAAGGAGGGTAGTGTTGTAATACCGATTTTCTGTATTAATATGTTATACGGATACGCATGTGTATTCCAGTATTTCTATTGTATTATGTATTTTCGTTTATTTCATAATTTTGGTATCCTGATCGAAAGTTAGAGTTTTCTCGTGATCTTTTCATGCCAATAGTATGTCGCGATTCTCACAAGCCGAGCTCTTGATATCTTCCATACCATGTTCAGCTTATATTTTCTAACTTGGCATTTTCTAAATTTTCTCGATTAGCGTGTATCGCGTATCGGAGGAGATAGATCATGCAATACTCGTAGGGGTTTTCCATATTGAATAATGACCTATGTAACAAGTAATAATTTTATGGTTTGGAGTTTGATCTGAGCCTATAGGTCACTTTTCTATGGTTGATAGAGACTCATGGCACTGCCATGTACCCTAGGTAGAAACCATGAGTAGATTGGCAACCAGAATCGATGGTTTCCTCATCAATTTTACGTTGCTAGCAGTATACTTTCAGTATACCGCTGATACCGCTCTTAGTGGGAAAATAACCCTTGTATGTATATTTCAACCGTTGGATCGAGATTCAATGGCTGAGATCTATTTGGGAGGAAGGATATAAGAGAATTAACTATCTCCTCTCTCCTCTCTCTCTCTCTCTCTCTCTCTCTCTTATTCTCCTATAAATTCTCTTTTCCTCTCTCTCTCTCTCCTTCTCTCTTGAGTGAAATCCTCAGGATGGGAGCCTCACTCTTCACACTTCTTCTACGACATGTGAGCTCGAGATTCGAGGAAGCGAAAGCTCGTGCCATTGGGCTAGTTTATAGGTGGACACGAGCACAATTCTAGTATAGATTGATTGGTCGCATCGCATACGCGTAGGCAAATACATCTTGCTCGATACGAAGGCTCGTCCTTGTGTTTTCCTTGGTTTCATCTTAATTTTTGTAGTACAAGTTATAGTAGATGTCATAGTTTTGATCGGAATGAACAACCCGTACTAGCATAGCTTTCAGATATGGTTTTGGCCGAGAAACATCTCCTTGATACTTGTTTTCCTCCGTGTCGAGAATATGACACAAAATGTCGAGAATATGACACAAAATGTAATCCAAATGATACACGAGTTTCTTAACACTAACATGAAGCACTAGTAACTAGGAGTGCAACGCATCTTTCAAATTTTGAATCAAGAGTGTACGTGCCAAGATACGACACATTTTATGTAAAACGGTAAAAGGATCAGACTGTTCTGGCTCTGTTCTGACCCAAAATAGCAGAGGCGGTACATCGTCAGTATACCATGGGTTGTTATTCTGCAAAGACTGAGAAGCTTTTATGCTGTCAAAACTTATTAAGTTGGCAATGTACTACCGTTATACCACTTGCTCTGTAATAAGCCAGGACAACCATGTAATTATTTCGAATCACGTGTCAGGCGTCACGTCCTGATCCTGCATGACCGAAAATCGCAACTGGGTATGATGTCGTGCAAGCTTAAATTGTACTTGTACAGGGCAAGCACGAAAACATGAACAATGTAAGCGATCTCAAAATCAAAGCCATTGTCGTAGAATAAATAGAAAGTCGATACATTACAAAAATGAATCTCTTTATTGATAATATTGCATCAGAATATAATGACGAAGCCAACTCTTCCTCTCTCTTAATATAATGAAACATGCCACAAGGCTTACAACTCAAGAACTATACAATACAATGATATTTCATACATTATATCCTCTATATACAAAAAAAATCATCCAATAGTCGATCTTCTACAAGTTGTCAACTGAGCCCCAATGCCTCAATATGTCTGAGCAAACTCCGCACCTGAGAAGATCTGGTGGGGGTCAGTACATTGCCATGCACTGGTGACCTCTCGCCAACTCAACCAAACCAATACATTGAATTAGTGAGTGTAAGTAACATTATATAATCTCTCTAATCTTGCCTTAGGATTAATTACATGACATAGCATACATGTGTCCAAAAGTCATAAATGTATCACTTAATAGAGTTGATCTAACCCAATAGTTACCGTCCTTTCCTATCAATATAACAATATCATAAATAATGTACAAGTATGTCACAAACGTGTCTCTGCATAAGATATTCATTAGCTTCCATAAAATACATGAACATGTCAAGTGCACATTCTGCATCAAGTACTAGGCCGACAAGCAGATGACATTAGCATCCAGCCTAACTATATGATGCTCACTGGCAACACACCATCCTCGACCATAGCTTGGTTAGACGATGGTCCTTTCATAGCGAGTAGCCAGCCCTAGTAAAGTTCCTGAATTACCTATGCTAATACGTTAGCACAACTACACTGGGTCCTTCTACGTCGACACGATCTCGGTGTCCCGATAATTCGTTCGAGGAGCCAAAAACCTTAGGCACAAGTTGTCCATGACCATGCAAATACGTGAATAGTAAGACCGTAA
Source organism: Iris pallida (assembly GCA_029216955.1). Classification (NCBI taxonomy): domain Eukaryota; kingdom Viridiplantae; phylum Streptophyta; class Magnoliopsida; order Asparagales; family Iridaceae; genus Iris; species Iris pallida. Next base: position 1,239,598 of record JANAVB010040015.1, on the reverse strand, counting down.
CACATAAACATGGTATAAAATTAAAATAACTATTCAACACATCACTACTCGTCATATATTACGACACACCTCTTCCGTATTACCATATTCCATGAGCCATCGCTCGCAATATTCTTCACAGTCTAAGGATTCTACCTTGGTGACCTAACAGTCCCGAACCTTTCCATGTTCTCATTCTTCTGAACCACATACTCTAGTCCACAAAATATCGTAACCATAGTGCTCTATTACACATGATAATGTAACAACAGAACTATTCTCAACATGGCACATAACTAAAACTGTACATAAGTCCACATCTATAATAACAAGTTAATAATCCATGTAATATATATCTACATTACACAAGTCTATATCAACAGTTTAACAATTCCATGTTCTATAGCATCAAGTTACAAAAATGAGATTACTCGCTCTTATCTATCTTGGTTCTCTCTTTTTATTAGCATGCAATAACTTACAGCATAAAGGACTAAACATGTAGCATCATTTCATTTAGTATGAAGGTAAAAGAGCGAAGGATCATCTAAACCACCCACCTGAAGAAATGCATATCTGCCCTGACCGAACAGATTTTTGAATAAATCCTCTGCCTGAAACCAAGTCCAAACGGCTCTTTGAGCTAGAAAACAATCTCAATGTGTTGCACGGAGCACGACATCACATAATAACCACTTAGAAAAGTTTCGTCATCGAAACTTACAAGAACAAACTACTCATCCTGCTGCATCAACTATCCACTGAAGAAACATCTACTTAATCTCTGAATCAAACTTCCATGCCAACTCCATGGAAGAATAACCATCCAAATATGTAGATCAAAACTAAAGAAATCTCAAAGCACCTTCCATTCCTGATCAACACTGCTCAAATCCTCTTGTGCACAACAAACACATCTGCATCAACTCTCTTCACTCATGCATATGCCATCTCTTCCAATCCATAGACGTACATAAATGCTTAATATATGAACTCCATAAACTCCATGAAGCAGCGTCCTTCATATCCAACTTAAATACGCCTTGCCAAAGATCACTCAAATATAACATTCCATCATTCTTCAATCAATGCAAACTCCTCATGCCTTAGCCAATTCTTTCGAACAACTTATGCCACTGAACTCAAACCATTCATTTCCAAAGCTCCACCAGCAATCTCTACATCATCAACAATACATCGCACCGAACCGCACTCACAACACTAAAAGACCAGTTGATAACTAAGGCAAACCTACCTAAGCACCATATTACTTAATTCTAAATCAAAGGGATATAACCAAATCAACTTAGATCTGATTTCCATCAAGCCATCACATTACAATTCATCCATCGATATCAATCCATCTCAAATCTTCCACTATATAATGAGGCTTCAAAACAGCTCAAAAGTGAGCCGTCTAAGCCGTCATTATATCACGGTCCATTTTATTTCTAAAAAAATATGTAAAAAATTGTTGAAAAAAGTAAAAATTTGTCAACATGAAAAATCAAACTCAACCAAACAAAAAAAACCTTGTACCTTAACTACAGGAGTTAGAAGAGATATTTAAATACAATTGGATAATATTCGTATTATACGTTATTATACGTGCAAAGCACGTACATTTACTAGTCCTTATAAGCATTGCATGAAACTCATATCAGTGTTTCTACTTACCCAACCATTATCAATACACTCATGGCCAAATCCAACCGATATTCCCATTCAGATCCTAAGCATTTCTCCTCAAACAAACTAAATAATTCCTAAAACACCAAATTCGATTACCAACCAATCTTCCAAATCTGACTGCATTAAGGTCCCAATCACAATTACATTAATGCTCAATTCTTGCAAAATCTCACTATCTCATAATTCTGAATCGATCCACGTCCTATCTCCGATGAATCTCTAAATCCAAGAAACAACAATCCAAATTCGAATCACTTATAATACACAACTCAATCGTACTCATCCAAACATAATCTTAACAACCAAGTAATTAGTCGTCGTCGAATTCCTAAAGGTCGATCTTAATTCATCGCTAGCTTGTAACCACATCAAAAACATGAATCCATATCATCCATCAAATTTTACACAAATAACATATAATCTTGAACCATCAAAATCCAAACCACACCAAAATCAAATCCATGGATCACACAACAATCCATTATCTTCTTTCAAGCACGGGATTTTGAATCATAATCTAATTCATCAACAAAATTTCATCCATCATCTCTGTCATGACCCGCACCCACTTTTTAGATACGAGTACGTATCCAAGTCTAGCCTATGCCACAGTATCGACGATAGAATTCTGTCTAGATCTTAATATTCAAAATCTACAATGTTTATCAAATAATCTCTTTATTTGCTCATTCACAATAACTAAATCAAATTACATTATCCAAAGTTTACATTTGATTATAAATACAAGATCTCATTAATACAAAATAATTCATTAAACTTTCTAATCAAATCCATCTAATAATCACTAGGATCATCCTTCAAAATATACTCGTATCTCTCCCAAAGATCCAATGCTGTCACGACCCGCACCCTAGAGTAAGGGCACGAGACGTGAATACGTCCAGCCTACGCCGCAGTGTCGGCGGTAGAACGCTGTCCTAGGTCACAACATCTAACAATGTATATATCTAACAGTTTATACTCCCCGAATGGGGGTGACATAGCAATAGAAACTCAATCACAACTAAGGAAGATATAGCACGATATGAATAGAACTCAAGGAAATGAAATAGATAAAACGATAGTCTAAGATAATCCCAGCAGTACAAGTCTCAGATAAAAGAATATATACAAAACTGATCTCCAATAGAGTCTAACTAACATAATCCAACTACATAAAGATAATAGTCTAATATCTAATCTAGGCAGTCGGGGGAAGGTCCTCTGCTACTGCTGGATCCTCCTGAGGGTCCAGCTCACAGGTGTCATCAAGGGCTGCCCCGTAATAGGTGTCCAGGCAAGCCTCCTCCTTGTCCTCTGTAATATTTCAACAGGTCCAGTCAGGACAGGAGCGAGCACAGTACATCTCAACAATTCATAGCAGGTTAGAAAATATAAACATGCAGTAAAGTAAGATACAAGTACTGAAAGAAATACGATATGTAAACAGGAAGAGAACTGTAATGTAAATATCTACTATACATAGAGAACTAGCAGTGACTAGTGAATCAGAGTACGAGATAGCACATGTGAACAGGACAGATTTATACAGGATGTCGAGGTGCACAGGAATCTACACTACAAGGAATTGTTCACACGACTACTAGCACTCCCCGCTGACAGACCATGCACCTCGCTACGAAGTGGGACACCTCCCGCTTCATTCCTGACCACCATACATGCTCCCGCAGATCTCGGTACATCTTGTTGGCACCCGGGTGTATAGAGTACTGGGATCTGTGGGCCTCCTGCATAATCTGCTCTCTGAGCTCCCCGCTAGGCACACATAGCCTGGCACCGTACCTCAGGGCACCATCCTCTGTAAGTGAAAACTCAGGATCTCCTACACCAATACTGATCTGCTCTCTGATACTCTGAAAAGCCACATCCTGAAACTGGGCCGCCTTGATCCTGTCCACCAAATCCGACTGAATCTGCATCCCCCATAGCTGCATCTGCACTCCCGGCACGATCACCTCAATCCCAAGGCTTTCCAAGTCGGCAAGCAAATACCGATCCATGGTCAAACACATGGTTGTCGGATACCTGCTCAAGGCATCGGCAACCACGTTGGCCTTCCCTGGATGATACTGCAGTACAATGTCGAAGTCCTTCATCAACTCCAACCATCTGCGCTGTCTCATGTTCAACTCCTTCTGAGTGAACACATACTTAAGGCTCTTGTGATCTGTGAAGATCTCCACCCGCTCACCATACAGATAATGCCAAGTCGTGGGTAGGGTAATTCTTCTCATGGGGACGTAACTGCCTGGAAGCATAGGCAATTACCTTCCCATGCTGCTGCAACACACAACCCAGCCCCTTCCCTGAAGCATCACTATAAATAGTGAATCCACCTGACCCTGAAGGCAACGTCAGAATCGGAGCTGTCGTAAGCCGTTTCTTCAACTCATCAAAAGCTGCCTGACACTCCTATGACCAAACATACTCAGCATCCTTCCGGGTCAACCGTGTCAACGGCTCTGTAACCCGGGAGAAATCCTGCACAAATCTCCGGTAATATCCTGCCAGCCCCAGGAAGCTCCTGATCTCTGCAACTGAAGTCGACGCTGTCCATGCCTCAACTGCTATAATCTTCTTGGGGTCAACTGAGATACCATCTCCAGTCACAACGTGCCCCAAGAAGTCCACCCGGTCCAGGAAGAACTCACACTTGGAGAGTTTTCCATAAAGCTGCTCCTTCCTGAGAATCTCCAGCACTATCCTCAGATGCTCCTCGTGCTCCTCCTCAGTCTTGGAATATATCAAGATATCATCTATGAACACTACCACAAACTGATCCAGATACTGATGGAACACCTTGTTCATCAGGTTCATAAACACAGCTGGTGCATTGGTTAGCCCAAACGGCATAACCAAAAACTCGAACTGCCCATACCGCGTCCTGAAAGCGGTCTTGGGAATATCCTCCCCCTTCACCTTCACCTGGTGATATCCCGACGTCAGATCAATCTTGGAAAATACCCGAGCTCCGCTCAACTGGTCAAATAGATCGTCGATCCGCGGCAGTGGGTATCTGTTCTTGATCGTGAGGTTGTTGAGTGCCCTATAGTCAATGCACATGCGTACTGACCCATCCTTCTTCGGCACAAACAACACTGGTGCACCCCATGGCGACGAACTCGAGCGGATGAAGCCCTTGTCCTGTAGCTCATCCACCTGCTTCTTCAGCTCTACCAGCTCGCTATTGTTCACCCGATAGACATGCTGAGAAATGGGCTCCGCTCCTGGAACCAAGTCTATCGAGAACTCTATGTCCCTATCTGGTAGCAGTCCCGGCAACTCCTCCGGGAAAACATCCATGTACTCTGCTATCAAGGGGTGTGGAATCGTCTGCTTCTCGACCGAGACTCCACAGAAGACTCTGCTGTCCTGCTCTGCCTGACGTCTGGAGTACTCGAACTCTGGCTCCCCCGGCGCTCTGAACAGAACTCTACCCCCTCTGTAATCAATGCTGGCGTGGTGCCTGCTCAACCAATCCATGCCTAGTACTATATCGTAGTTCGGCAATGGCATTACGAGCAGGCTCACTTCCAACTCACGGCCTCCCAAAACTACTCTCCGACCCTTACAAACATCACTCACGAGGATAATACCACCCCCGGTCGTGATCTTGTAAGTCCTAGGCAACGATTCAGCTATGATACCGCGTCTAATCGTAAAAGATACTGAAATGAAGCTATGTGATGCACCAGAATCATACAATGCAAATGCTGGACTGGAGTCGAGAAGAATCGAACCTGCAATCAGCTCTCCAATCACCTCTGCATCTCCAGCTGCCATGGCGAAAGCTCGCCCCTGCTGGCCTCCCCTGGCCTGCCGCTGGTGCTGGACAAACCTCTGCTGCTGGGTCGGCATGGCTGGTCCCCGCTGCTGACCTGCTGGAGCTCTGGATCCACCTCCCTGAGCTGTTCGTCCCTCAGACCTAGGACAATCCCTCATCTGGTGGTCTGCTGCTCCGCAGAAAAGGCACTTCCCGAGCCTCTTCCTGCACTCATTCCATCCATGCCCTGGCTTCTTGCAGAAGGCGCAACTGACTGTCTGCCTGGGTGCCTGATGCTGCTGCTGAGCCGGCCTCTGCTGAATCGGCTGCGGCTGAAACTGCCTGGGCTGCTGGTGCTGAAAATGAGGCCTCTTGGCCTGGCCCCAGCTGCTGCTGCTGCCCCCAGCTGGGTCTCTCCCTCTCTTGAGCCTAAGCTCAAGATCATCCTCTGCTAGCAGTGCGCCCGTCAAGATCTCCTCAAACGTAGCATCTCTGTTCCCCTTGGTCAGGGACTTCACCTCCTTGACCAGACCCTTCCGGAACCTCTGGGCCTTCGCCGTCTCGCTCAGACCCTCAACAAACCTGTCGAGACGGCCAAACTCTTCCGCATACTCCTCAACTGAGAGGCTCCCCTGGACCAAGCTCTCAAACTGTGTCTCCAAGGCTCTGACTGCTGAATCTGGGAAGAACTTCTTCTTGAAGAAGCCCCTGAACTGCTCCCAAGTCTGCCCTGGTACCCCCATCCTGGGGTCCGACTGATACCAGGTGCGAGCAAGATCTCGCATCCGGCTAGATGCGGCCTCGATCTGAAGGTCTGCCGGGATCCTGGCCAAGCGGAAGATCTCCTCCATATGCTCGATCCACTCGTCGGCATATAGGATCCCCTCTGTCCCCATGAAGTCTCTGGGGCTCATCTTCTGAAACTGCTTGATCCCTGGTGTCCTCTGCTGCTGTACCACCGGTCGAGCTGCGGCTGTCGTGACGGCCAACTCCATGCCTCGGTCCTGCCGAGCCTGCTGTCGGTCCATGAACTGCTAAAAATATGCGAACATCTGAGCTGTGTCCACATGTCCTGGTGGCGGTGGTGGCTGGAAAGGATCCTCTGGATAGACCGGGTCCTGCCTCCCAGTCGGTGGATGCATATCCCCTGCTGCGGCTGCCGAAGTCTCAACACGAGCTGAGGTGACAAGAGCTGCAGTCCCCTGGCCTCGCCGTGCTGGCTGAGAGGTAGCAGTCCCCTCTATAGCATCCTCATGGACGGCACGCTGCGAATGAGTCTCTACCATCCTGAAGATAGACAAACAAGAGTATCAATTTCTGAGAAAGAAGCGAAATAACAAAGGCGGACAATTATAATTCAAAGGATCAGCAGACAAACGGATTTAGATGGCAATAAAAGGAATTTTTCTAAAGTGATTGAGTAACCTTAAAATTTATATCCTATATCCTATAGCAGGCTGCAGCGATACTCTAGTTCGAGTACCACTACACTTCTAGTCTAGACCTGCATGGGCCACCACTAAAAACGTGTCACGACCCGCACCCTAGAGTAAGGGCACGAGACGTGAATACGTCCAGCCTACGCCGCAGTGTCGACGGTAGAACGCTGTCCTAGGTCACAACATCTAACAATGTATATATCTAACAGTTTATACTCCCCGAATGGGGGTGACATAGCAATAGAAACTCAATCACAACTAAGGAAGATATAGCACGATATGAATAGAACTCAAGGAAATAAAATAGATAAAACCATAGTCTAAGATAATCCCAGCAGTACAAGTCTCAGATAAAAGAATATATACAAAACTGATCTCCAATAGAGTCTAACTAACATAATCCAACTACATAAAGATAATAGTCTAATATCTAATCTAGGCAATCGGGGGAAGGTCCTCTGCTACTGCTGGATCCTCCTGAGGGTCCAGCTCACAGGTGTCATCAAGGGCTGCCCCGTAATAGGTGTCCAGGCAAGCCTCCTCCTCGTCCTCTGTAATATTTCAACAGGTCCAGTCAGGACAGGAGCGAGCACAGTACATCTCAACAATTCATAGCAGGTTAGAAAATATAAACATGCAGTAAAGTAAGATACAAGTACTGAAAGAAATGCGGTATGTAAACAGGAAGAGAACTGTAATGTAAATATCTACTATACATAGAGAACTAGCAGTGACTAGTGAATCAGAGTACGAGATAGCACATGTGAACAGGACAGATTTGCACAGGATGTCGAGGTGCACAGGAATCTACACTACAAGGAATTGTTCACACGACTACTAGCACTCTCCCGTATCCCCAATCAATACACAAGGATCTAAACAGGTTATGTTATTGCACAGGATATCACATGGGGGCCCATATAGGGTGCACATGATAGTATACATGGGGGCTCCGTGAACATGAGAGTACAAGATTCACAGGAGTGCACATGTAAAATAGAAGCACAGGAGTACATGATGTAAGTGAAACGCACAAGCACAATGTACCCGATGCTCCCGAGGGGGATAACATCGCATGTAGAGATCCATATAGTACCAATCCGTGTGACCAACGTGACAGTACAAGTAAAGTAATCTACTGCAGGTAATAATTCTAAGCAGGATATGAAATGATCAGAGAATTTACTCGCCTGTAACTGAGTGTCCGGTATGAAACGTACTGTCCATGGAATGGTGTCTGGCTCCTAATCAGAACAGCACAAGTCACAATAAGTCCAGAATATCAAAATGGAGTCCTACTATGCATTCTATATGATTCTAAGTCAATCTAGGCCAAAGTCAACTCTTGGTCAACTCTGGTCAACCCTAGAAGTCAAACTAGGTCAACCAAGTCTAATTAGTCTAAACTAGGCTATCTAGGTCTAACAAGTCATGCTAGGCTCTAACAAGACTATACTAGACTACACACCATATTTCAAGTATCTAAAATACCTATGTATATTCACATATACATAGACACAATATATATATACAAGTATTAGATTACTCTATGCATTCTTAGGCTAATATTATATGTATAGGCATATAGGCATTCAACACACAAGTATACATGTCTACATGTTGCACATAAGGTATTTTCACACTACAATAGGCATTCCTATCTAAGGGTGTTTAACATATACATTTAGGGGAAAAATGTGTGTGTGATACATAAGGTTGTGTGTGTACAAGACATGACAGTGCAATACAAGTGTGCAGGAACAATAAGGAAAAAGGGAACAACCCACATACTCAAACTGGAACCCAGTTATACATTCATCAACCCAGGAATAGGATAGTATGCAGGAAACAAAATAGTGAAGGGAAGTACTCAGGAAACAGTGTCAAAGTGTGCAGGAAAACAGTGTGGAAGTGCAGGAATTATAAGCTTGTGTGTGTGGTGAGGGTGTACAACAGTGTTCAGGAATTATATGCAGGCAACCAGCGTACAGTGTGTGCAGAAAACATGAAATCAGTGAATGAAAAGGGCAGAACAGTGGAGAGAATGTGTGTTTGTGTGGTGTGCTATCAAGTATAACTAAATGTCAAAAGGATGTGTATGCCATGTGTGCAGGAAATATAACATGAGAGAAAATGAGGGTGTCATGCAAGTTTCAGGAAACAAACAGTGAAGAGGAGGCTGTGTACGTGAGTGTTCAGGAAATATGCAAGCAGGAAATACTCTAGTGTGCAGGAAAACAAGGATACAGTGTGCAGGACATATCAAATGTGACAGGAAAGTGAAATCCAATAATGGACTGCTAAAAAGAAGGAAGTCAATTTACTGACATTCAGATTTCAGTCACCCCTTAACCAATACAACATGTTCTCAGGTTTGATTAAACAAATGACAGTTAACTACAACTAAAAATAGGTTTTACATTCCCAGGTTTATCAACTTACATTAGCATCCAGTGACAGAAAAATCAAGAAGAGGAAATCAACCCATGTACCCATACATTTCAGAAATTTAAAGACAGTTACTGCACAGGGTTATAATACCCACAACCCAGAATTTATACCCAAATGAAATGAAGTTAACATTGCTTTGGAAAAGGAAAAAGGTTATAAACTAACTCAGGTTTTTGCATGACCCAAGTCAGGAAATCAGTGGCAACTTACTGAAATGCAGGTTTTGCAACCTCTCTGATTTCAGAGATCAGTAAGTTCATAGATGGACATTGCATACAAACATGATATATTAACCCTTCTATCTATTTAACAGCCTACCTATAATCACCACTTCAACACCAAATTTAACCCTGGTAAGCTAAAACATATGGGAAACACAATTAAAGTTCAAACTTAGTAATTTAACATCAATATTAGGATTAAACTCACTGAATAACATCACATTAAAAACTGAAACTAACAGGAAATTTCTTAAGTATCAGAACATGTGTCAGGATACTCCTCCCACACCATTTGAATTCAAAATTCACACAAAACTTATTTAAAAACATGCAATCACTCTACACACACCACATACTATATATTAGGACCTAAAATAACTAATTAATACAGGAGTTAAACCACAGGAAATGAATCTATACTCAGAACCAAACCCAAACAGTGTACGTGCACAGCCTTCCCCGTGCACACGGTTTTTTGTGTCCGACACGACACCAACCGACGCAAGACTTGGGGAGTGTCATGACAGACACTGCCCCTTGCTTCGTGTCGAGTTTCAAGTGTCCACGTGTCCTGTGCAGCCCGCACGAGCATGCTGGTAGCAGGGAAGCTACAGTGCTCGTGCGCGCGCCACAGATCCGCGCGTGCGCGTGTCCCAAAACGACACGACGCGACACAGGAACCACCCCAGTGTCCCAAAAACGTATAAGCGACTACAAATCGATGCTTCCTATTCAAACACAATTCAAAAAATAATACAAAATGCTCACTGAGGCATTTTGTCAAACACCTACGGCTAGGAGCTGAAACGTGTCCAAAACGACACGAAAACTCCGACACCAGGGACGAAACCTATCCAAACCCTAGGGGGACCCTTAGGGCTTCCTATTGGTGAAGACCACATGAAGTTTCATGGAGAAAAGAGAAAGATACCTCAATGTGAAGTTTCAATGGAAAAAGCCCTTTGTTAGCTCCTCACTTGGTATCTCAAATCCTCCAAACCAAATCCAAACTGAACCAAACATTGATAGCAGCAAGAAAATCATCATCAGAAATCATTGCAACAAATTTGAGGAATTTAGGACCTATATTAGAATTTTAATGAATTATTCTAGGTATGAACTCACCTCTTTCTAAACTTGAGCTATTCTTCTAAGGAGGGAGGCTAGCCCTAAAAACTAGGAGGATATTTATAATGGGGAATCCCTATGTGGATATGGTGGCCGGCCATGTGGGTTAGGATAAGGTTGAGTCCATGTGTAAGGCTTGGGCTAAGTTCACAAGCTAGTTAAGGCTAAACCTAATCAATGTTCTAAAACCATAAGTCATGGCTTATGACTTTCTAAACCTATTGCTAATTTGACTAAACCAAGTCTTAGGCTAGGCTTGACTAGAGTCACTTGACCTTAACCATGGCCCGCTAACTAGGGTTAGTTCCTAGGTTGGTCTGCATGAGTCAAAACTGGCCAAAAATCAAACTAGTCCAAATAAATCCAAAATAATTTCTAAAAAATCCCATAAATTCTAATTAATACTAATAAATTTAAAAATATCCCAAAATGACAAAAATACCCTCACACTAGGAATGTGGTAGTGACAAATGCATAGAGTAGTAAGCGACTAAATGGAAAAATAGATTTCCATTCAGAAATGGAACGAGTACAATTCAAGCATGCAGTTCCAAATATATGATAATGACTACAAAAAAAGAATAGAAATGGCATATATGATGAAATAAATAAACTGAAATTATGGCATAAAAAATAAAGAAAAACAGTTAACATGAACTACAAGGACAAGTAAGCTTGGAACAAGAAAACGTAACCTTCTAAGTGATTTGAAGTACACCTTTCAATATATGATCGGGCTAGGACATTACACCGCACGGTCTACATCAACTATGCATGCAAGATGACATGAAGCAAGGTCTAAGGTCTGATCACTTATCTACTTAGTACTTCTCCCTCCGACTACTACACATGGACCAAGTCACGACAATAGGGCACGAACATGATAATATAAGCATGATAAAACATGATATCATGACTAAATTCATATGCCACTAATCCGTGTAACGAGCGTGTAAAGAATCAAGTACAACATCACTAATTATGCAAATATAGTAAATATCAATATTAGAAACAAACAAGAAATGTACTTGTCTGTCATCTTGAGCTGGTAAAACAAACAATTCCATTGAGTTCCATAATAGTCCTATTAACCAGAGTCGATATGAAAAAATTCGGATTCGCAAGGAAATAGGAAACGATTTGATTAGTCACGATTAGAAGCAGTCTAATCTAAGAGGAAGATTTGATTTAAGAAAAAGGTAATTGTTATTTAGTAAATATATATACATATTTATCTAAAAAAAGAATTTATAATTATTTATAAACTCTAATTAAAATAAACATATGTAAAAACTATGTTTTAAAAGTATTTATATATATAAGTCCTTTAGCGGTATAATACTCAATCTAAATTCTTTAAGAATATTAAATATTTAGAAAAAAAAAATATTTGTAGGTTTGAAACTATTTGCAAATGGACATAAATTCCCATTTGGTTCTTATTTTGTTGACCTTCAGCCCAAAACCCTTACTTATTTTTTTCCTTACTTATATTTTTTTTCCCTTATATATATATATATATATATATATATATATATATATATATATATATATATATATATATATATATATTCTAAGCCCATAACTAAGTCTGGACGAGAAGTTTAATCCAAGCTCAATGACCTATCAAGCACAATTGATTTTAAAAAAAAGAAGAACAACCCATCACAATATTTTAATTCCCAGCCCAGGCCTGATATCATATATACATAAAAATCTAGGTTTTTAGAAGGCCCATGGCTCCAAAAATATTTTTAGAAGAATTTAATTAATCTATCAACTCACATAATAATCACAACCAATTTCAAGCCCAAACAATTAAACCCCAAACCTACTTATTATTTATTGAACCCAAAAGAGAAAAAACAATAGAATTTTGCTGTTACTGATCCCTAATTATAGAGAGAGAAAGAGGGAAGGATTGAGGAATACCTCACCGGACTTGGTACTGGTGGCGCACGACAGCGGGGAATCGCGACGTTAGGAATTCGAGCTCGGCCTAGCACTGGCTCCGTAGACAGAAGCGGATCGTGATACAGCTGGGGTACTCCGGTGGGCCTCGACAGAACTGCTAACGCTGGTTGGGCGTTGGCTTAGCTGCGGGGATGGCTTGGGATCCGACGCCGGGCAATTTGGAGGCGACGCAGGCTCTGGTCTGCCGACGCTAGGCAAATCTGGAGCTACCGGGGGGAGTGGTGGACGCGACTACGATGGTGGCGCATGATGGTGATAGTTAGGAGATAATGATGGCTGCATCGAGGAGTCAGGAAAGAAGGCTGGGTGACAGAGTGATCAAACGTGGCAGTGGTAGAGTTGATCTGGGTAGGTGGAGGACGCAGAACAGTGACGGTGGCTCTGGTTGAGGATGGTGACGGATGGGGCCACGGGTATTAGCTTGGGTTGTGGTGACTGGTGGTTTGGATGGAACGGTGGGTGGGGTGGAGAAGGAAAGCATACAAAGATGGCGTTGGTGATTGGTGATGGTATTATGGTGACAAAGGAGGAGGTTGGGAAAGTCGTGGCGGTTGCAGTGATGGCAACAGAGGGTAGTAGTCTGTGCTCCGGCGAACTGATGGTTGACGAGGAGCAGGGAAGAGAAGTATCTGGGGATTCGGCGATGAGGCGGTCGTGACTGCTCCCCGATGAGGCAAGGACGAGGAGCAGCGGGTGTAGGGTGTCGCCGACGGCTGTGAGTGTTAACTCCGGTGGCTAGTTTAGGTTTAGGATTACGATTAAGGTTTTAGTTGTTGTGTCGGGTGTGTCTAGGTGTTTGGACACGAGAAATTGGTTGTAATTTGTGGACTTTGGGCACGCGTCGTGTCGGACACGGAGATGGCTATGTAATTTGCAGTAAAAAATAGTGGAAGAAAAATGATGGACACGTACATGATGCATGACACAATTGGATGGTTGCTATGGGTGATGGTGTTTGATTGTGGCTAGTGAGATAGAATTTATTTGGAGAAAATTTTAGGAAAATGTCCTCCTTAAATATGTGAAAGGCCTAAATAGATAGGGATTGGGATGCTTAGTGGATAAATTTTCTCCTTTTTATTTTAAATCAAATTAAATTTTAAAAATAAAGTCACTCTAATCGTAATACTTTAGATGATTACAATAATAATTTAAAGTCATATTCAATTTTATCAAATAATTTCAATCATATAAATTCAAATTCACAATCAAATAATTGATTATCATAATAATTTGAAATAATATTCAGTGTCATCAAAATATTGTAAAGTATATTTTTTATAAATCAATTCTGTATTTAAAAATAAATGGACAAACCCTTTTTATTATTGAAAACTACTTATGACTTCCAAAATCATTCTTGAAACCAAATTTAATACAAATCCAAAATAATAACTAAACATCTTTTATAATTCCAATAGTAGAATTTAGTAAAATATTTTTATTAAAACAAATTAGTAGTTTCAAAATATTTAATTTTAAACTAGTTTTTGATAATAGAAATAATCACAAATATCTTTCACAAAGTTTTGACAAAAAAAATACTTTTAAACACAATAATTAAAAGAAAATAAATAATTAAAAATAATGATAATTTTGAAAATCTAGGAGGATGGTTTATAAATCTATCCACCTTAGAAAAATTTTATCATCAAAATTTAAGGACTACTAAGATAGAAAGACTTGGTTGATTGGTGAAAAAGATAGTAACAATTTATGACAAGAAAATAATGATCAAATAGATGAAAAGAAAAAGAAAAATTCTTTAATAAGAACATTGATCAACTAAAGTAGAAATGGAAGAAGTAAATATATATGGCTTAGGGTTGGAAACTTATGCTATGGTTTTGAATCCTAAAAGGTTCTAAAATGTTCTTTAAGATTCAATAGAAGAAAGACCTATAAATAGAATATGAACGAAGACAAACGAATTTTAGATAAGTAGAAAATACAATCAGCGGATCTGGTTTAAAGGAGTCTCCCATATATGACATCTAACTATATATTCATCACTGTTATAAATCTTTAACCTTAAGAATATTTTTAGAAAATCTCCTTGATTTAAATCCTTAAAATTTTAAATCATTACTCAATACTTATCATAATATTCCAGATTATGATTTAACAAATCGTCAATATTGTTTTATCAAATATTTCACTCTTATCTAACTTAATTGATATTTATCCTCAAATTTAAACTCCACAAAATTTAAATTCTTCCAAAATTTTAAATTTAAATCCACTTTTTCATGACTTCCTCAAAATTTAAAATTTTAAAATCAAAACACAAAATTTTAAAAACTTCAAAATTTAAACTCTTTAAAATTTAAACTTAAATATATTTTGTCACAACCTTCTCAAAATTTCAAATTCAATAATCTCCAAATTCTTATCTCTATTTCATTTATCATCAATTAAGTTGAAAACCATTTCCTTTAAAATTAAAAATTCAACCTTATTAAATTAATCAAACCACATAGAAATTTAAGCCTCAAGGATACCAAAAAGCAAACAATTTTCATCTTCAACAATAACCTCAAAGACTCAATTCGTCAATCGATAACTCTACCCACCTTTGATTCGAGTCATTCTATCAAAAATAATATTTTCACATAAAATTTTTCCAATTCATCAAATAGGGTATCTCAAAATTTGTCATATATCACTATCTTAATCACATAGCCTATGTAACAACCTTAAATACTCAAGAAATCAATTCAAAATAAATCCAAGGGCTGCCCAAGGTATAACTAGTCCTAGGCCTAGTCATTTTTCCTAAAAATAAATCAACATAATTGTGAATGAGCATCTGCTAGTCGCAGGCTCGCAGCAGTACGACTAATATGATACTACCATGAGTTCGTACAATTTGTAAAAACTGACTTGCAAGGACCACCCAAAAAACATGTCACGATCTGCACCCTCTTTTCGGATACGAGTACGTGTCCAAGTCCAGCCTATGCCGCGGTATCGGCGGTAGAACGCTGTCTAGATCTCAATAATCAAAATCCATAATATCTGCTTATCAAATATTCTCTTTATTTACTCATTCACAATAACTAAATCAAATTATATAATCCAAAGTTTACATTTGATTATAATACACGGTCTCATTAATAAAAAAAATAACTCATTGAACTTTCTAATCAAATCCATCTAATAGTCTCTAGGATCGTCCTTCAAAATATACCCATATCTCTTCCAAAGATCCAATGCATAGAGTAGCAAACGAGTAATCTGAAAAATAGGATTCCTGTCAGGAATGGAGCGAGTACAACTCAAGCATGCAGTTCCAAATATATGATAATGACTATAAAATAGTGAATAATAATGACATACATGATAAAATAAATAAACTGAAATCATGGTATGAAAAATAAGAAAAATATTTAACATGAACTATAAGGACAAGTAAGCATGGAACAAGAAAACATAACCATCTAAGTGATTTGAAGTACATCTTCAATATGTGATTGGACTGGAACATTATACCGCGCGGTCTACATCTACTATGCATGCAAGATGACATGAAGCAAGGTCTGATCACATATCTACTTAGTACTTCCCTGTCCAACTGCTACACATAGATCAAGTCACGACAATAGGTCACGAACATGATAATACAAGCACGATAAAATAGGGTATCATGACTAAATTCATATGCCACTAATCCGTGTAACGAGCGTGTCAAGAATCTGTAGAGCCTAAAAATTAAAAGGTGCCACTCATTAAAGCCTTCAGTCATCTGATGGCGCGAAACAAATCAAGTTGCGCCGAATCATCAAGGTGCGCAGCTTTAGATTGCGCCATCACCAGGTCGCACTGGAGTCAGGGTGTGCGAAGTAACACGTGACGCACTTCCTCGAGAAGCTGTAACGACGTCATCATTACCCGATAACTGACAGCACAGAGATTAAGAAAAATCCCTTCGAATCCTGTGCAACGCGGCGCTCGAGAACACTTTGTCAGTATGTAATTAATGCTGACAGCTAGTTGGCGTAAGTTATTGAATGGCGCAAGAATTAATCAGCACAATACAAAAGACCTAGTCAAAAGGCAATAGTCGTTAAGTTGCGCCTATGTGCAGCCTGACAAAGTGGCACCACTTGATCAACTCATATTTTTAAACAGGGTGACGTGGCGCGCAAGCCATCAACTTCGCAGAGCGTGCCCACTATACTGCCCACGATCACGCGCATCTCAATCAAACGATGCCACGCATCTATAGCAGTTAGTACAAACCGCTCGTACAGGTTGTTACATTGTGCCCTCGTGCAACCTGATGAAGCACGACAAAGTATTCAAATGGTGTTCAAGACAGAGTGACGTGGCGCTGTAGAGCCTAAAAATTAAGTTGCGCTATGTTTGTACTACTCAGCAATCAAATTGTGCCCATAAAATTAAGTTGCGCTACTGTTATGAAGCCCAGAGATCAAGTTGCGCCACTGCTCAGGTTGCACCATATATCAGATTGTGCCCAATCACATTGTGCCTAAGCCTACATGGCGTCTGACAATAATTGTCATCATTAACTGATAGCACTGATAACTGACAGCACATTAAATGAAAAAAATCTCTTCGAATCCCGTAAAGCGTGGTGCTCGAGACGATTTGCTGTCATTTGATGACAGCTGTGTTGCGCACTCTGCAAGTTGCGCCTAGGCGTAACCTGAACAAACTCTCCTCACATACCCAAACACTGCCACGTGCCTATGCATTGAGTTGTGCCTAGGCTCAACCTAATCAAGCACAGTTTGACTCGTTGACTGAAGCTCGCACAACCTGATAAAGTTGAGGCAACTTACATTCTAAAGCAGGATGACGTGGCGCACAAGCCATTAATCTCTCAAAACGTGTCCACTACTTTGTACACGACCATGCGTATTTCAATCATACGATGCCACTCGTCTAAATATAGTTAGTACATGTTTGAGTAACTGAATGAAAGTTGGCGCAATCTGAAGTTGGCGCAACCTAAAGTCGCACAGTTTAACCTCGCACACATCAGAATAACTACTAAAACAGTTATTTCCAGCACTTTATAAATAGAGTTTCCAATCATTATCAAGGGGGCAGAGATCAATAGTTCTTACAAAAGTGATGCTGCATTCTCCAGAGGCTTTAGTCTTCAAGTTCACATAGTCCAAGAGATAAAGCGATCGTCTTCTGATCGGATTCCTAAAGTTGTACTTCTCCAGAATTTATTGTATTTTGTACGATTATTTTTAAGTTTGGAATAAACTTTTTATTTTTGCAAACAAAATGACAACTCTGCTGGGGACGACTTTCTCCTCCGACGAGAAGGTGATAACTCAATGTGATACCGCGTCAATCGGCAAGACGCAGAAGACCCTGGTTGTTCAAGTCAACCAGACAGCCTACGAGGATATGATCAACACCAAGTGCACTGTGGCTATTGCCAAGAACAGAACTGTGTGGACTCCCAAGTCTTCCACAGTTGTTGTTACACAGGCACAACCTGAGCGCTCAGTGGCCAAGGCACAATCTGCCTCTATGGCCCAGGCGCAGCTTGCTTCTGTTGCCCATGCGCAACCCACTCATTCTGTTGCCAGAGCGCAACCCACTCACTATGCTGCCAAGGCACAACCCATTCACCTTGCTTCTAAGGCGCAACCCATTCACCTTGCTGCCAAGGCGCAAACCATTCATCTTGCTGCCAAGATGCAATCAGTAGCCCCTTCTGTTATGGTGCAACCTATGCATCCTGCTGCCCAGGCACAGTTTGCACACCATGCTGCCCTGGTGCAATCCAAGGGAACTAGCCTTTTGGCTATTCCCTCTTCTTCTCCAGTTCTGAACTTGGAGAAGCAATGTTCTAGTGTTAGTACTAGACGGAACAAAAGAAAGGGCCCTTTGACACTTCCTCAACTGGCACAACTTATACCTAATGTGGTTCAACAACAAAACAGAGGGAAACACTTTTTAGCTAACCCTTCACAAAATAAAGGAAAGCACCCTTTGGTCTTTTCTCAATCTTCCCCAGTCTAAGACTCGGAGGAAAATATCTCAGATTGTATTCCCTTGAACAGAGATTCCTCTATTCTCAACAGAAGTCTTCAAATCTCTGCCAAGAAAAAGAATGCTGATCAAAGAGGCATCCTGCCTACCCCCATAGTATCAACTCAAGATCTTCCAACCTTGCATATTTCAAGATCCAAGCAAGAAAAATTGATGGTATCTCAAACAGATGCACCGGGAGCAGAATTCTCTGATTTGCGTGCCTATCTCAACAGGCGTCAATCAGTAGCAACCTCGGTAAAATGCAAGCATCCTATGCCAAGGGCCAACTTGCGCCAGAAACACAGCTTTGAATAAAAAGACCTAATCACTTATGCCAATGAATTAAGTACTTCTCTATACACCCACGGAACTAAGCATCTTAAGAACCGGAGTCATGTTCCTAACATCATTAAGGAATATGTTCCTCTGACTTCTTCTCGTCCCATGGTAGTAACTGATCTCCGAGATCGTCTTACACAAAAACGGGAGATCACAGGGACATCTCACTCACCTTTAAACCACCCATTAGAACGCCACTGCCTTCATGAAGTGGTTATCAAGTGTTGTTGTCAATCAGCTAAACGATCTGTCTCCGATCGTCTGAACTATGATACAACTCCTGAACCCACGATGGTAAATGAAGATGAATATTTGTTGTTATATGCTTCTATCAACATGACTTCCCGGGACACTGGGGGTAGAAAATCTTCAAAGCGTGGCAAGGCTCGCAATCCCAGTCAGCAGTATTTGGGCCAACTCCGTGAATCCGGTGAAGGGGTCTTTCAACATACAAGATCGAAAAATCGGAATTTAGACCAAGATATCTTTAATCAGGAAGATCTTCCTATTACTCATCTGGAAGAGGATTCTTTATCTGACTTTGACGCAGATAGTGAAAGCTATGAACAAACTATCTCGTCAATAGTAGCAAGAGAGGTGACAGCATATGCCATTACAGAAGATCAAGATGCTTCTAGTTCAGCCAGTCAAGAACAACGAATTGCTGCACTGGAAGATAAACTGAAGACCATGGCTGAAATGGTCGCAAGCATGCACACCATAATTGTGGCTCAACATGCAGTGACACCGGTTATAAATCCTTCTACAAATCCAGAGCTCATAGCATCTTCTGTGCCTGTTAATGTTAGTCTGGGGGTACCGCCTCCCCAGGTTTCTTCTGTACCAATTCAAGCTGCTCCCAGTTAGTCTGGTGCTAGGGTGGTAATTATCATGTTGTTCCTCCTCCTAACAATTCAAATCAATCCACCAATTCACAGACATTAGGGGATGCTAATGAGGCTGTAAAACTCTTACGCATCCAGTTCGATGCCTTTAAGTAGAAGGATGGTCTACAAAGACTTGGGATAAAATAACCTTATCCTGCGGAATGGAAGGAGGTTCAATTTCCTTCTAAATACAAACTTCCTACCATTATGCTGTTTGATGGCAGAACTTCTCCAAGTTAGTACTCAATCACTTTGAAGTAATGACTGATCAATTGCAACCAAATGATGCTCTTCTTACCAGGGTGTTCGTCGGTTGTTTAGCCAGTACTATGAGTGGTACCGTAGTTTGCCTGATGGCTGCATAACCTTCTTTGCTGGTTTCAAGCAAATGTTCTTGGAACGATTTTATGAGGGGGTCAACGATATGACTATGTCTGCCCTCATCAAAATTAAACAAAGACACAATGAAACCATTGAAAATTTTATTGAAAGACTCCACCGAGAGGCACTTAAAATACCTCTAGAAACTTCATCTGCTGTAACAATAGACACTTGTAAATCAAACTTGCTGCCTATAATCAGCATGTGGAGAGGATCTACATATATTTCAAGACTGGTCTTCTTTCATTGTAAATGCCAAAGCTGCGGAGGTTAGTGTTGAGAAGTTTAAACAGTTAGGAGTTCAAATGGCTAATCCTAACCAAGATGAACATCCTACATCCGGCAACAATAATTGCCAGAACAATCATAAGAGCAAGGAAACATTGGCCATCAATCTCAAGGGCAAGGAATCATTGGCTGTCAATGTTGCTCAGACTATACCCACTCCATCAGTACTACCACAAAAAGCACCTCGTCCAAGAGAAGAATATTCTTTCGATGAAGATGATATTATGAGCATCTTCGATTGCTTGATCAAAAGCAATAAGCTTCACCTGTCAGAGGCAAAACGGCCAGAAGAAGTGGGTAAGACTGACCACCATAAATATTATATTTATCACAGGTTTATAAGACATCCAACTCGAGCATGCTATGTGCTCAAGGGCAAAATCTAAGAGATGGTCAACTCTGGTGCAGTTACTCTGCAACAGGATGAGAAGACTGTGACGGCCAATGTCGTTTCTGTACAATTTGGTGACTTCCCACCGCAATTAGTATAAGATGGTGTTATCCATATTCCGAGGGCTACTCTCGAGATCGTGAATCTTCCACCTCCTCAAAATGAAGGTCTTGTTCTGCTATCCACAGATAAAGGAGAAATCATGTGGATTCATCCAGATCTTGTGGCAGACTTTGAAGCGCCTTCTTCTTCTAATCAAAAGAAGCGTTCTAAAGCTAAATCGAAGAGCTGCAACATGGTATCCTTTGAACCTGTAGTAGAAAAAGAAATTTTAATCGGCACCAGATCTGGGAAATCTTATCTCTGAGAATATCCCGAAACTCAATAAAATCCTGCTCCATCTTCTGATGCTATTCCTGCATCATCTTTCCCTGCTGAGAATATATCATCTACATCCTCGCCAGTAGTGGAACCAATTCCTCCCAAACAAACCTCAGCAGACAAGGTAAAGCAACCTATCCGTTTTGATAAAGCATTGAAAAAGTCCTCATCTCTCGGACTTGAAAAGCCATATAATGTTGATATACTGGCTCAATTAGCTAACACTCTAGCGAGATTGCCAATTTTTAAACTCTTACGTCTCTCAAAAGAAACTAGAAAAACGCTGAGTGAAGCTTTGATGCAGGCTGATGCTTATCTTGCTCTCCTCAAGAAGCCTAAAAAAGAGCCTGTCAGTTGTACACATTGTCATAGTGTATTTGAATTAATGCCCAACATTACTTTTACACAAGATAACATGCTGTTAGAAGACAATCGTCATGACCGTCCTCTCTACTTCATGGGATATATAGACACCATGAAAGTCGATCGCATTATGATTGACCCAGGGTCTGCACTTAGCATCATGCCGAAGACTCTGTTAGATGCTTTGAAGATCCCGGTGCACAACCTTTCTACAACTATTACTACTATCTTGGGGTTCAATCAAAGAAGAAGTGAACCTTTGGGAAAGATACGTCTGAAACTTCAAATCGGCAATCTTCGTACAAAGGTGACTTTCTACGTGATTGATAATCATGGTTCATACAATACTTTGCTGGGAAGACCATTCCTCCACAAACACAACATTGTACCTTCTACTCTCCACCAATGTTTCAAATATATGGATGGCAATGGAGAAGTACAGAAAGAAGTTGCAGACTTAAATCCTTTCAAGGGGGTTGAAGCGTACTGCAACGATTCTCGCATGTATAAAGAATAATTCATGAATGTGGTATTGGCAATGGATACAGACGAAGAACAGAAAGGCGTGCCAAATGATACTCTGGTGATCCTTGTCAAAGGATGTACTTCATGTCCTTAGTCCTCCAAGACATTGAATATTTACCTTCCTTCTCACAAGAAGCAGCCTCGTGGTATTAGTCAGAAACAAAGAGAGCTCACCTCTTCTAAGCCACTTGTAATCGACCTTCGTCGTAAAAAACCTCTCCTTCCTTCTCGTTCTTCTTCTCCTCCTCTGGTTATCAATCTGACTAAGCCTTCTAAGCCTAAAAGTCCTGTTGTAAATGATAATATAAAAATCAATAAAGTAGCATCTCATTTGCAGTATACTGATGTCTCTTATCATACTCAATGTTATTTGGATATGCTAGATATCTTCAAACCACTTACAGTAGGAGTCGTACCATCTCTTCGAAACGTGGTATCACTTGAATCAATACAAGAATCGTTCTTCCTAGTGCCTTCTCGAAAGAAAGGCAAAATTCCTATACTTTTTAGCAAAAGAAAAGAACAAAGAAATCATACTCGACAGCGATAATAAGGATGATACAGGAAGGCTACAACTACGTCGTTATAGTCCACACTCCAAGGCAATCATCCGTAAAATGGGCTATAATTTCAAAACTGGTCTCAATAGCGGTAAAGAAAGGCGAACCCCTATTCGTATTTCTGTTCCAAAAGGAAAATCACAATAATACTACAACAAAACGAAACGGAGATTAGGTTATACTTCACCAATTTCGACTCCAGAAGCTTCCGAATTCGATGAAGAAGAACGATCTAACTCTTCTGATTCTGTTTCATAGGATTCAGACACCAGTGTAGGGCATGTCCATCGGGTGACAGTATCTTCTAATATGGTGAAAATAACGAGGATGATATTGAAGAAGCTCCTGAAGTAGATCCTTGGGCACAAAGGATGGACACTCAGTGGAAACTCCGTTTTGAACAACGAGAACCACCTACCGAAGATCAACTAATCCAGATCGATGTTGGAGAGAAAGATGTACCACGACCGATTTTCATTAGCAAAATCTCCCAGAGGATGATAAACAAGAATTGATTCACCTCATTCGTGAATATATCGATATCTTCGCCTGGAGTTATGAAGATATACCAGTTTTAGATCCTCGGGTTGCAACTCATAAACTTAACATTTTGCCTAATGCCAAGCCAGTCAAAAAATAGCAACGACGATTCAAGCCTGAGATGATGGATGCAATAGATGATGAAGTCAGAAAGCTTATCGCTTGTGGTTTTATCAGAGAAGAACAGCATCCTGACTGGATAGCCAACGTTGTACCAGTCTTGAAGAAGACTGGAAAGGTTCGAGTGTGCGTAAACTTTCGAGATCTCAATGATGCTTGCCCTAAAGATGAATTCTCTCTCCCAATTACTGATGTCATGATTGACAATACTTGTGGATTCGAACGAATCTCTTTCATGGATGGGTTTTCTGGATACAATCAAATTCGGATGAATCCTGAAGATGAAAAACACACTTCATTCTGTACTCCTCGCGGAATATACTGTTATACTGTCATGCCATTCGGTCTTAAAAAAGTGGGTGTAACTTACCAGCGGGCTATGAGTACTATCTTTCGAGATCATTTGCAAAAGTTCGTTGAATGCTATGTTGACGATATTGTTGTCAAAAATCGTCTAAAGGAAGATCATATCCAAGATTTAAGAACCATCTTCAATCTAACATGCCAGCATCAACTCAAAATGAACCCCATCAAGTCTTTCTTGGGAGTCTCTAGTGGTAAATTTCTTGGATTCGTTATTACCTCTAAAGGTATACACGTTGATCCTGAAAAGATCAAAGCCATTCAAGAGATGAGTCCTCCACATAATCTAAAAGAGCTACGAGGATTCCAGGGTTGACTTGCTTACATCAGGAGGTTCATTTCGAATTTGTCTGGACGTTGTAGACCATTTACTCAGTTAATAAAAAAAGGTGTATCTTTTATTTGGACAAAAGAATGTCAACGAGCATTTGATAACATAAAGCGGTATTTGATGAGTCCACCGGTCCTAGTACCACCGATCTCAGGAATACCTTTCTTGATGTATGTCCGAGCAATGGACCATTCATTGGGAGCTTTACTAGCTCAGAAGAACAAAGAAGGTCATGAACAAGCCATTTACTACCTCAGTCGGACGATGATTGGAGCTGAACATCGTTATAGTTCGGTAAAGAAGGAAAGTTTAGCCTTAATGTTTGCTGTTCAAAAGACAAGATATTACATCATCGGCCAAACCATTCATATTATTTCCCAAGTTAATCCTCTTCGGGTCTTAATGAAGAAGCCCAGTACACTCAACTCTAGGCTTGCTACATGGGCCATATTATTAGCACAATATGATATGGTATATATTCTATAAAAGTCTGTGAAAGGCCAAGCCCTTGCTGATTTCTTAGCAGCTCATCCTGTCCCTGAGACATCTAAACTCTATGATGAAATTCCAGACGAGACATTGGAATCAAATATGATCTCAGAAGAATTTTCTACTTGGCATTTATTCTTCGATGGAGCGTCTAGAATTAGACCTGGAGGCAACCTTGTCGCTGGAGTAGGAATTGTTCTTGTTTCACCAGATGGATTAGCTATTCAGAGAGCTTATTCCTTAGATGAGTCGTGCTCCAACAACGTAGCAGAATACAATGCTTTGCTTATTGGAGTCCAATTAGCTAAACAACTGGATATTGAATATCTCGAAGTATATGGCGATTCTAAGCTGATTGTTAATCAGGTCAGAGGTATATACGAAGTTTAACATCAAGATTTGGTACCATACCACGAAACGGCAATCAGAATAGCATCCTCATTCAAAGGATTTTTCATCGAACATGTACGTCGAGCATGCAACACAGAAGCTGATGCCTTAGCTAATTTAGCAACGGTCTTAGCAATTCCGGTCAAAAGATAACAAATGGTTGTTATCTCCAATAGAGAACTATTTTGTATTGAAAATAACCATAACATTGAATTCAGTAATTCAACTGAAGTCAATGTCATCAGTAAAGATTGGAGAGCACATTTCATCGATTTTGCAGTACATGACATACTACCTGAAGATCCTAAAGAAGCTACAAATATTTGCCGGTGATCGCTTCGATTTTATTATAATTATACCACCAAAACTCTCTTTCGACGAACTTTTGACAGATTACTCTTAAGATGTATTGCTGGTGATGAAGCAAAGCAAATATTACGCGAAGCTCATGATGGCATTTGTGGAGCACATCAGGCCGTCCTAAACTACAAGATCGTATCCGACGTATGGGCTACTAATGGCCCTCTATAGTATCAGATGCCATTGACTATGTAAGAAAATGTCGATCATGTCAAATTTATGCAAATTTTATTCACCAACCGTCAGAATTTCTTCACCCGACTGTTGCCTTATGGCCCTTCGAAGCTTGGGGCATGGATGTAATTGGTCCTATCAATCCTCCTTCGTCTAAAGGACATCGGTTTATCTTGGCTATAATCGATTACTTCTCTAAATGGGCTAAAGCTATACCTTTAGCTGAAGTGAAGACTAGTAGTGTCATCAACTTCATCAAACATCATGTGATATACAAATTTGGAGTACCTTGTCGGATTATCCATAATAATGGACCACAGTTCGTCAGCCAGAAGTTTACTAGGTTTTGTGATGACAACAGAATCAATAATGTTGCTTCTACGGCCTATAATTCTGCAGCTAATGGGTTAGTTGAAGCATTTAACAAGACTATCATCAAACTCCTTAAAAAGTTTGTCTCTATCAATAAACGTAATTGGAGTGAGAAGCTTGGAGAATGTCTATGGGCTTATCGTACTACAGTTCGTAATCCTACAGGTTGTACACCTTTTTTCTCTGGTATATGGTTGTGAAGCTGTTTTACCGTTGGAAATTCAAATTCCATCCTTGAGAATCGCCATTGCTAATGAACTTACCACAAAAAATAATGATCGTCTTCGACTTCAAAAATTGGAGGCGCTTGATGAGAAAAGGCTACTAGCCCAACAACATATCGAATTATATCAGGCCCGTATCTCAAAAGCTTTCAATCGCAAAGTCAAAGTACGAACATTTCAGGAAGGCGAGCTAGTTCTTATGGTCAGACGTCCTATGACTATGACCCACATGAGCAAAGGCAAATTCGAAGCAAAATGGGAAGGTCTGTATGTGGTAAACAAGGTTTTCTCAAATGGAGCCTACCAATTAACAGATATGGATGACAGAATTGCTATGATGCCTATCAATGGCAAATTTCTCAAGAAATATTATGTATAAAAGCAAAATGTCTTTCATTCAGAGAAATGATATAAATAAAACTCATTTTATTTAAAAGCAGAAAGAGTTACATAATATCAAGGATGGGAACGAGGACCCGACCCTTCCTGATTAAATATATAATTTGCCAGTATTTCAAACATCTCGTTGTCTGAACACACCAGCAACTCACAGGCAGCTGTCCTCACAGCTTCTTCTTCAGCAGTCTTTTCAGGCTCCACCAACTTGGCAACCATGTCCTGCTCTAATCCAGGAACAGTCAAGCCTTCACCCACTTCTTTCTGAGGAGGCACTGGAGGCTCAGCAGGAGGCGTCTCAGTCGTATCTTCGATCTTCGGAGTAAGCAAATCTTCGAAAGACATTCTGTACAGAGAGAAAAGAAGTTGACAATATCTACAGAAGTTCTGTTCTATTTATATACAGAATGACTAGATAATCGGCTTCGAGAACCGATGTGACTTTTTCTCCTCGAAAGAAGTCCAACTGTTCATTCATTCATTTCATCTCCCTAAAAAAGTCTGATTGTTCATTCATTCTCATCCTCGAAAACCGAGGTAACTGTTCATCCATTTAATTTCTCCTCTTCAAGAACCGAGGTGACTGTTCATTCATTCACTTTCTCTCCACTAAGAAGTCTGACTGTCCATTCATTCATTCGTTTCGTTAGTCTTAGCATTTATTGTCTTTTAATTACTTTCTCGTAAATAAAACCATAGATGATAAATTCTCACATCTAAACCAGAAAAAAGAATTTACGTCCTCCGCACCTCTGAATTCCAATTATCTACGTCAGTAACTTGTCACGTCCCTATCACCTCTGACAATGTTGTCTAGTGAAATAACAATATTTCAAACAGTATATTCTGCCACGTCCATATTACCTCTGAACAGATATAATAAATATCATTATTTTCTAAATCAAGAACTATATCACGTCCAGTACCTTTGAATATATTTTCTATTCTATTACTTATATCTATAACAAAGTATGCAACAAGTAATGGAACTACAGAAAAAAATATCTCATTTCATTTCTTTTTGATTAAAATGTTCAAAAAAGATACATCATAACAATTTTTGATCATTTTACTATAAAGGGTAAGTGATGAGTTCTACAATCCGCTTCTTCAAAGCTTTGACTATTTCAGTACAAGAATCTAGGACCCGTTGCCTGGCTTCAACTCTTTCTGACTCTGGGTCAAATGGGTGCAGAGCAGCTGTTTGACGGGCTAGTTCTTCATTTTATAGCCGGTCAAATTCATCCTTTTGGTGCTTCAAAGCATCTAATTGGTTAACAGCAGCTTGATGTAGCTGAGTTTCTTTTTCTATACCATGCTTGACGATTTTAAGCTCCTCCTGAAGCCGGGCAATTTCAGCCTCTAGATCAGAAGCTTTCTTTTTCTCATCCACAGCTATAGCTCTATGACTTTCTGCAGTAGAAGCTGCTTCAGCAATCTGGATGTCCAGTTCAGAGGATTGTCTTGTGAAAGCCAGTAAGAAAGCTTTAAAATTGGCTTTATTAGTTTCAGCCTCTCGAGCCATAGCTTCATACTCTGTATTCACCAGTAGCTCAACATCTCCTCATTTAAGGTCTTTATAAGCCTTTATTGATCCATCTAGCTCATCCAAGATGTGTTCCAAGAAAGTGGCCTGAGTCTCATCTCCTTGGCTGCGGATGCCTCCAATTAAAAATGAGGAGGGATTTCTAACTGTATTGAATGGGGCATCTTCTCTCTCCATTACCCAGTGGACTAAAGGCTCCAAGGATGTGAAGAAGACTTTAAGTGAAGGAGGCCACCACAAACTTGTTAGCTGCTACGGCACCTGGACTGGATACCGCTTCTGCCGGAGTCTTTACAATTTCAACTGCTGGAGGTATTTCGTCTTGAGCACTGATATGGAAAGAACTCCCCTCTCCTGCTGTGGTTCTTGTAGGTCCTTCTGCAATTTACATATGCCAGTTGTTAGAGCAATGTACGATGTTGAAAAAGCTAAAATAAATAAATTATTTTAGAAATCTACCTAAGCTGGGCATTGTATGGAGAGTCTCAAGAGGTTTGGATGCGTCTAGCTGAAGCTTCGACATGGTGTCCGCAGACATCGTGGCATGACTACTTCCAGCCCCTGATTCAGTCTGAAGTGGCAGAGTAATGGGAGTTTAATCTGCTAATTCTACCACCTCTCCAGAAGCCTCAGGTTTTTCAAAGATTTTAGGTTCATCGATTCTGGGACTAATATGCCCTTCGTCGATAACCCGATTTTTCTCACCCTCAGCAGTTGACTGGCCTTCATTTGTCGGTAATTCTTGAGGTGATGGCACATCCACTAAAATTTGTCCCTCTTTAGTGGTATTATTCCAGTCATCACCAAAAGATTCATCACCATAGTCCCAATCGGCAAAGGCGTCAATCATCTCCCGATCCTCTTAAGAATTAGTAGGATCTTACGCCTTTGGAGAATTTTGTCACGACCCGCATCCGCTTTTTCGGATACGAGACGTGTCCAAGCCAGCCTACGCCGCAGAGTCGGCGGTAGATCGCTGTCAAGCCCGCAAGAAATAAATGCTCAAATAAACTTTGTTGCTGATTCATATTTCTAAATTTATTACAACATTTACAACATTTAAAATTAAAGAAAATACAAGGTTCTCACAATATAGAAAAGACAGCTAGTTCCACTATCTAGGTTGACCTCAGTATACCCATGCCTTTCCAGTGCTAAGAGTGATCGCGGCTAAACCTGAAAAGTGTTGGTTTCCAGTCAGGAATGGAACGAGTACAATCTGTCACGCCCCAGAACCAGAATACTGGAGAGCGGGGACAGACATAGCCAGCTACGTATATGGAAGTGCAACCCACCTCGCTATACGGTCACGGCTGTCTAGATACATGAGGGTTTAACTACAAGCCAACAGTCTCTAAGGTCATGAACAAGCCTAGTGTCTCAATCAAAAGCAAGTAAGTAAATGTTACAAGATGTAATATCACCAAATATACAATAGTAAGGCGTCCCAAACATTACATATTCAGCTGATCATGAAGCTAGTCATTACAAAATGTGAGGACTAGCAAGAGTTTAGTCATACATGATCAACCCTAGGATCTGTCAATCATGTTACAGCCCGTAGACAGACAGTAAATAAAGGTGCAATACGAGCTAAACACGTGCTCGTTGGCTAAACGACTCAAAAGAATATTTTTACAATAAAATGGGAGAGCCAAAAATAACCCACTCGTTGCCCTGGTTACGCCTGGTGGTCGCCATCGGACTAGAAAGTCGGTAGATCCTCTGAAGTTGCTCCGAAATCTGGCCATATAAAACCAGCTGGGTCAGATCCCAAAAAGAGCAAGTGGCACAAAGGAAGCTTCACTTAGGAACTAAAACCAGCAATTAGCATAAGAATATAAATAAGTAGTAAGAACTGGAAATAAGGAAAATATATCAGGATGATATACGACGAGATAACCATGGAACTATTCAGATAACCAGGTTACAACCCGTAAACCAAACAAGGACCGGGGTTGTAACCCTTCATCTGAACTGAGCTTGGTTTTCTACCATTTATCGGCAAAATAATATAAGAAATCAGGACATGTAACAATCTTGTACAGGATCAAGACAAGACTAGACTGATTATTCTACATTCAACAATCACGGCCAAGCAATAAGTACGGCTTGATACTTTAACTAACTAAGGTTATCACAGGCCTAGTTACTAGCAAGATGCAGCGAGATTATTCCACAGCCACAAGCCCTGCAGACCATCCAGGTTACCCAGGTCGAATATTAGGGGTTGAATTCAAGTAGGTACATCGTCTAGGAAACGCATGTACCCTTAAGTAGCTTGGAGGGTGCAACACATGACAGTATGCTGGAAATGTGCCCTACTCGACGGCAGGCTACAGATCCCAAGCGTGCCCAGGTAACGGGATCGCCTGTAGCTGGGAAATCTCTTCATGACTACTGGATTATTCTAGTTATTAGCCTTAGTCAATTTGGTAGGCACCCCTAACCGTGGTACTCAGGAGTCCATATCCTAGACATGATGCAAGACAATACTGGTTTATTTGTACAAGCACATTCGTCCACGGTGTCCAGGTTATTTATACTTGTCAGGTCATGTCATGTCATGTTAGTTGTCGCAACAGCAATTCGAGATATATCATGTCAGGTTACTTGTCAGGAGTGCGCCACGGCGGGCCACTATCATGTCATGCTACTTGTCAAGAGTACACCACTATGGGTCACTGTCGTGTTCAGGTTACAAGTGCAGGATAACATAGTACAAGCATTCCATCAAAAGACCCAAGTACACTGAGGGCCACGAGATATGAGCCTAATAATCATAAATCATAAAAATATACAAGCTATGGAAGAGCCATGCGGCTCAGGCATATGCGGCCAGGAAGGAAGTCCATGCGGCTGAGGGCGGTTCAGGGTGTATGCGGCTGAAAGGGGGGACAGGAGCTTATACGGCTGGGAATGGAGGGGATCTTATGTGGCTGGGATGAGCGGGGTCCCATGCGGCCAGGGAGGGAAATAGGGTATATGCGGCTGGAGGGAAATGGGGCATATGCGGTCGGGTCGGTGTTGTTTCATGCGGCTCTGAAAATGACTAGGCCTTATGCGGCTCGGTCAAGCGGGTCATGCGGATCGGTCCATGCGGCTGGGCCAATCAGGACTCATGCGGCTGGGAACTGTATGCGGCCGGATCAACTCATGCGACTGGGTTCTTATACGACTGGGAAGGACTAGTCCCCATGCGGCCAGGAAAGGAAGGGGGCGCATGCGGCTCAGTTAGGAGCCCATGCGGCCATGATTCAATCAGGGGTGCATGCGGTCAGGAAAAGAAGGTCCATGCGGCTCGAAAAAACACTTAACGCATGAAGTGGTCATGCGGTCAAGTACTGCCATGCGGCCATAGAACTGTTCTTCTTCTCCACTTATCCGAGAATAAGAACCATGATGGCCATGCTTCCAAGCTCCATAAATCCTTCATCCAGAGTCTAAATCCGAACTTCCATAGGTCAAAATAGGCCAGAATAAAATACTCTACAATATGGAACCATCAGAACTTGATAATAACAAGATCAAGTAGATCAAAACCAAAGAATTCAAGAATACAATAAACTTAGATATACAAGAATTTAGCCATGGAAATTAAAATGCCAATTGTTAAAGTGTGTTAGAATCTTGTGAGGAAGAGAATGGAACAATAAAACTGGAGTTCCTTCATGAAGCAAGATGCACTTGCCTAAGCTCTCCCTCTCTCTCTCAGGTAGGTGAAGGAGTAATGGTGGAGAAGAAGAAGAGTAATGAAGAGAGAGAAAGAGGAGTGGGCTAATAAATGGGGATAGTGGTGGTAGGTAAGGGTTTTTCCTTGGTCCATGATGAACCAAGGCAACCCAAGCCTAACCGAACCAACCCAAAATAAACCAAGCCATGAAATGTCAAGATAAGCCAAGCAAGGAATCATGCAATACAAGATAAAATACGTACACGTATTCCAAAATACGTAATACGAACTATAGGCATTACAACTCTATCCACCTTAAAAGAATTTCGTCCTCGGAATTTAATTAAGAGGCTAGAGGGACAAGGACAAGCTATACTAATCACAAGCAAGCTATACCTAGGCAATAAA
The DNA here is from genome assembly GCA_029216955.1 of Iris pallida. NCBI lineage: Eukaryota > Viridiplantae > Streptophyta > Magnoliopsida > Asparagales > Iridaceae > Iris > Iris pallida. The sequence goes on along the minus strand of JANAVB010040015.1, from coordinate 1,207,408 downwards.
TTAAGCAATCAATCATGCAAGCAAGAATCGAAGGCATGAGGCATAAGGAAGATATTATACCTCACGAGTCAAACAGGTCGAGATATCATGATCGGATATCATCCTCACGCTCCCATGTTGACTCACCCAAAGAGTGATGACCCCAAGCAACTCGGACTAACTTGATAGTCTTGTTCTTGAGCATCTTCTCTCTCCGGTCCAATATAGACACGGGCCTTTCCTCATACGAAAGGTTGGTACCAACAACCAATTCCGAATGATCCAGGATGTGGCTCGGGTCCGGGATATATCACCGTAATTGGGATACATAGAACACGTCATGCACCTCACGTAGCGACGGTGGGAGAGCGAGACGATAGGATACATCACCTACTCGCTCCAGAATGTCGAACGGACCTATATACCTAGGACTAAGCTTTCTCCGTACGCCGAAACGAATGACGCCACGGTTAGGCGAAATCCTCAGGAATATATGGTCGCCAACAGAAAACTCAAAAGGACGTCGATGAGAATCGGCCCAATGGCGCTGGCGATCTTGGGTAACTCGAAGATGATCCCTGACTTTTCTGACCACTTCAACTGTCTGGGCAATCATTTTCGGACCGAGCAACTGCCTCTCTCCAACATCATCCCAGGCTAGCGGGGATCTGCACTTCCTACCATATAGTGCCTCGAACGGTGCCATCTGGATACTGGCCTGGAAACTGTTGTTGTACAAGAATTCCACCAGTGCAGGTGATCTTCCCATGAACCACCGAAGTCGAGTGTACAGGACCGTAACATATCTTCAAGAGTCTGGATCGTGCGTTCCGACTGACCATCTGTCTGCGGGTGATAGGCTGAACTGAACTGGAGGTGAGTTCCCAAACTCTTCTACAGGCTACGCCAAAAGTGCGACGTAAATCTTAAATTTTGGTCCGAGGTGATACTGACTGGCACACCGTGAAGCCTGACGATCTGCCTGAGATACGTCTCCGCTAGCTGAGCTGTCGATTGACCAACTCTGAACGGGAGAAAGTGAGCCACCTTCGTGAGCCGGTCAACTATAACCCAAATAGCATCTCGACCAGCTAGGGATCTAGGTAATCCAGTCTCGAAATCTATGGTCACTTGCTCCCATTTCTATTCTGGAATTGGCAAGGGCTGAAGAAGTCCAGCTGGCCTCTGATGTTCAGCTTTAACTTGTTGGCAAACCAAACACCGAAAGACAAATTGGGCTATCTTCCTTTTTATGCCATTCTACCAAAAGTGCTGATGAATATCACGGTACATCTTCGTGCTGCTCGAATGAATGGAATACTGAGAACTGTGGGCCTCTGCTATGATCTCCTGTCTGATATCTCCACTAGGTACACAAAGATGTTTACCATGTCGAAGTGTACCATCCTCATGGATGCATAACTCCGGTCTTCGTCCTGCCTCACACTTTGCTCTGAGTTGCTGAAGCTTGGGATCTGCTGACTACACCATCCAGATCCTCTCGACTATGGTGGACTGAACCTGCATACTGGCCATCAATGCCATACTGGAAGGGAGAACAACTTCTATACCCATCTTCTGAAGATCTGCTAACAGCTCTGGTTGGGCTGTTAGGAAATAAACTCCGGCTCTCCTAATCAATGCATCTGCTACAACGTTAGCCTTCCCAGGATGATACTGCAGGTTGACATCATAATCCACAAGAAGCTCCAGCCATCTCCTCTGACGCATGTTAAGATCCTTCTGGGTAAAAACATACTTCAGGCTCTTGTGGTCGGTAAAAATCTCCACCCTATCTCCGTACAAGTAGTGCCTCCACAACTTAAGTGCAAACACTACTGCTACTAGTTTCAAGTCATGGGTTGGATAATTCCTCTCATAATCACGAAGTTGGCGTGACGCATAAGCTATTATCTTCCCATGCTACATCAGAACACATCCTAAACCTCTGCTTGAAGCATCACAATACACTAAAAATCTCCCAGTTCCATCTGGAAGCTTGAGAATGGGTGCCGTCATCAAACCTCGCTTCAACTTCTCAAAAGAATCCTGGCACTCTGCTGTCCAAGCAAATTGTACATCCTTACGGGTCAACTGGGTCAATGGCACTGAAATCCAAGTAATGTCTGAAACAAATCGCCGATAGTAGTCGGCCAAACCAAGAAAACTACGGACTTCTGCAACTGTAATGGGCACTGGCCATGATTCAATGGCCACGATCTTCTGGGGATCCACTTCTACTCCTCCTCTGGTGATGATATGACCCAAGTACGAAATGCGATCGAGCCAGAACTCGTATTTACTGAACTTGGCATATAACTGATGCTTTCGAAGAATCTGAAGAACCACACGGAGATGCTGCTCATGCTCCGCTTCACTCTTACTGTAGACCAGGATGTCGTCTAGGAACACAATCATAAACTGATCCAAGTAGGGCATAAAGATGCGATTCATGAGGTCTATGAATACTGTCGGCACATTGGTTGCTCCAAATGGCATAACAAGGAACTCACAATGCCCATATCGGGATCTGAAAGTTGTCTTCGGGATGTCCTGCTCTCTGACTCTGATCTGATGATATCCTGAGCGCAAGTCGATCTTCAAGAATACTGCTGCCCCTTTGAGTTGATCAAACAAGTCATCTATCCTCGGGAGAGGATATCTGTTCTTGATTGTCACTGAGTTCAAGGTACGATAATCTACACATAATCTGGATGTGCCATCCTTCTTTTTTATAAGAAGCATCGGGGCTCCCCAAGGCGATCCACTAGCACGAATGAATCCCTTGGTTCTGAGTTCTTCAATCATCTTGTACAATATCTCCAACTCTGACGGTGCCATCCTGTAGACTCTCTCTGATACTGGGGCTGTCCCGGGGATCAAGTCTATGGTGAACTCAATCTTCCGTTCTGGCGGTATCCCTGGAAGCTCTTCTGGGAAAACATCTGGAAATTCTTCGACTATCCGGGGTAACTGTACCGCTGCTACTGCCATCCGCAATACTGGAAGAGAAGGTTCAACTTTGCCTCGGGAAAAGGAAAACTCTAGCTCACCTGGAATGCTAAAAACAACCCTGCCGATATGGCAGTCTATTCTAGCATACTGGTTCCTCAACCAATCCATCCCTAAGACCACATCATAATCGGCCATCGGAAACTCTATCAATCTAGCGGGGAACTCTCTACCGCTAACTACGATCCGACACGAGGAAAACACTCTATCTACTCCCACGAGTCCTTTACCAGTAAGTATATTGAGCCTTACTGATAATGATTCGGGCTCCATTCCTATTCGTGTCGCGAATTGTGCAGACATAAATGAATGCGATGCACCAGAATCAAATAAAGCTGAAGCTGGAAAGGAGTTGACAAGAATAGTACCTGCCACTACCTCTACTGGTGCCAATCCTTCTTCTGCGATCATCACCATAGCCTGACCATGTCCTCGGGGTGCTGGTCCCCTCTGCTGAAATCCTCGCTGCCTGCTCTGACTCAGGGCTTGGGCTTGTGCATATTGTTGGGGGTGTTGTTGCTGGAATGCCAGGGACTGAGGCGGCAAGGGCCTCGGAGGCTGATACTGCTGCTGCTGGACTGGTGCTGGTCCTCTCACCGAAGGACTAGAAAAGTTGGACGATGATGAACTACCCCTATTCGGGCATGATCCAACCTTATGATCTGCTGCTCCACAAGCCAGGCACAACCCCTGCACCCTGCGACATTCTGCTACCACATGTCCTGGCTTCCCACAATGAGAACATCCCACTGCGGAAGAGTGCTTCTGCTTCTGCTGCTGAGGGTACATCGGGGCTGAATGTTGAACCAACGTCACTGAGGCCGCCCTCCTCGGAGCTCCAATAGTCAAAGCCCTAGCTGTCGGGGCTAGTGTTGAAGACTGATTCATCTAGCCATGAGATCTCTTCTGACCTCCGGCCCTATCCACGATCCTCTGGGAGGTATACTCATGCCTCCTAGCTGCTCTCAAGACCGCATCAAAGGTCTGATGCTCAAACTGCTTTACTGCCAATAAAATCTCCAGATGGAGCCCCTGCTGGAACCGCTGGGCCCTTTCGAACTCGATCGCCACCAAGGTAGGAGCAAACTGACTAAGTCTCAAAAACTTGGCCGTATATCCGTCGACCGTCCTGTCCATCTGCTTCAGATTGGTGAACCTCATCTGTAGATCATATCGGGCTACAGCATCAAAATACTTGGTCTAGAATCTCTCTCTGAATACTGCCCAGGCAATGGATGCCACTAATCCAACGGCCTGCGTCGCCCGCCAGCTGCGGGCAAGATCTAACAACTGCTGGCACACTATGGCCACCTTCTCGTTCTCTGGAGTCCTGGCTGCTTCTAGAATCGCCTCTGTGTCCTGAAGCCAAGCGTCTGCAGCGATAGCATCTTCGCTACCATCAAAAAATGGAGGGTTCAAGCGCTTGAAGCTGTTGGCCGCACTGTTACCCTGATGACCTCCTCTGGTCAAAGCATCTGTCACTGCCTGGTGCAAGGCATCTCCTCGACGATCTTGGAAAGCTATCAAGGTCCTGATGAGACCCACCAAAGTGCCATCATCAGGCTCTGCAGGCTGAACTGGCTGAACTGGCGGCTCTCCTCTAGTAGGCACGACTCTGGAGGCTACTACGGAATGTTGGGCTTGATCTCCGGGTTGTTGCTGATCCACGGGAGGTGCTCCGCCTCGCTGATCGGCAGGGCCAGGTACAATTCTGCTGAAGAAGACGACATAGGGAACAATAAGGAAGGACCAGGACAGATCAACGATACAAGCATGTGATCAGGACAAGAATTTTAGGGATTAGAAGATACGGGCAGAGATCGAGGGCGAGTGCTGATTGAGACATCTATTCGGTAAACCCTCACATATCGTGATTTACAAGACCTGCATGGGCCACCACTTAAACCATGTCACGTCCCAGAACCAGAATACTGGAGAGCGGGGGCAGACATAGCCATCTACGTATATGGAAGTGCAACCCACCTCGCTATACGGTCACGGCTGTCTAGATACATGAGGGTTTAACTACAAGCCAACAGTCCCTAAGGTCATGAACATGCCTAGTGTCTCAATCACAAGCAAGTAAGTAAATATTACAAGATGTAAGATCACCAAATATACAATAGTAAGGCATCCCAAACATTACATATTCAGCTGATCATGAAGCTAGTCATTACAAAATATAAGGACTAGCAAGAGTTTAGTCATACATGATCAATCCTAGGATCTGTCAATCATGTTACAGCCCGTAGGCAGACAGTAAATAAAGGTGCAATACGAGCTAAACACGTGCTCGTTGGCTAAACGCCTCAAAAGAATATTTTTACAATAAAATGGGAGAGCCAAAAATAACCCACTCGTTGCCCTGGTTACGCCTGGTGGTCACCATCGGGCTGGAAAGTCGGTAGATCCTCTGAAGTTGCTCCAAAATCTGGCCATACAAAACCAGCTGGGTCAGATCCCAAAAAGAGCAAGTACCACAAAAGAAGCTTCACTTAGGAACTAAAACTAGCAATTAGCATAAGAACATAAATAAGTAGTAAAAACTGGAAATAAGGAAAACATATCAGGATGATATACGACGAGATAACCATGGAACTATTCAGATAACCAGGTTATAACCCGTAAACCAAACAAGGACCGGGGTTGTAACCCTTCATCTGAACTGAGCTTGGTTTTCTACCATTTATCGGCAAGATAACATAAGAAATCAGGACATGTAACAATCTTGTATAGGATCAAGACAAGACTAGACTGATTATTTTCCATTCAACAATCACGGCCAAGCAATAAGTACGGCTTGATACTTTAACTAACTAGGGTTATCACAGGCCTAGTTACTAGCAAGATGCAGCGAGATTATTCCACAGCCACAAGCCCTGCAGACCATCCAGGTTACCCAGGTCGAATATTAGGGGTTGAATTCAAGTGGGTACATCGTCTAGGAAATGCATGTACCCTTAAGTAGCTTGGAGGGTGCAACACATGACAGTATGCTGGAAATGTGCCCTACTCGACGGCAGGCTACAGATCCCAAGCGCGCCCAGGTAACGGGATCGCCTGTAGCTGAGAAATCTCTTCATGACTACTGGATTATTCTAGTTATTAGCCTTAGTCAATTTGGTAGGCACCCCTGACCGTGGTACTCAGGAGTCCCTGTCCTAGACATAATGCAAGACAATACTGGTTTATTTATACAAGCACATTCGCCCACGGTGTCCAGGTTATTTATACTTGTCAGGTCATGTCATGTCATGTTAGCTGTCGCAACAGCAATTCGAGATATATCATGTCAGGTTACTTGTCAGGAGTGCGCCACGGTGGGCCACTATCATGTCATGCTACTTGTCAAGAGTGCACCACTACGGGTCACTGTCGTGTTCAGGTTATAAGTGCAGGATAACATAGTACAAGCATTCCATCAAAAGACCCAAGTACACTGAGGGCCACGAGATATGAGCCTAATAATCATAAATCATAAAAATATAAAAGCTATGGAAGAGCCATACGGCTCGGGCATATGCGGCCAGGAAGGACGTCCATGCGGCTGAGGGCGGTTCATGGTGTATACGGCTGAAAGGGGGCAGGAGCTTATGCGGCTGGGAATGGAGGGGATCTTATGCAGCTGGAATGAGCGGGGTCCCATGCGGCCAGGGAGGGAAATGAGGCATATGCGGCTGGAAGGAAATGGGGCATATGCGGCCGGGTCGGTGCTGTTTCATGCGACTTTAAAAATGACTGGGCCTTATGCGGCTTGGTCAAGTGGGTCATGCGGATCGGTCCATGCGGCTGGGCCGATCAGGACTCATGCAGCTGGGAACTGTATACGGCCGGATCAACTCATGCGACTAGGTTCTTATGCGGCTGGAAAGGACTAGTCCCCATGATGCCAGGAAAGGAAGGGGGCACATGCGGCTCAGTTAGGAGCCCATGCGGCCAGGATTCAATCAGGGGTGCATGCGGCTCGGGAAATCACTTGCCGCATGAAGTGGTCATGCGGTCAAGTACTGCCATGCGACCAGAGAACTGTTCTTCTTCTCCACTTATCCGAGAAGAAGAACCATGATGGCCATGCTTCCAAGCTGCATAAATTCTTCATCCAGAGTCCAAATTCGAACTTCCATATGTCAAAATGGGGCAGAATAAAATACTCTACAACATGGAACCATCAGAACTTGATAATAACAAGATTAAGTAGATCAAAACCTAAGAATCCGAGAATACAATAAACTTAGATCTACAAGAATTTAGCCATGGAAATTGAAATGCCAATTATTAAAGTGTGTTAGAATCTTGTGAGAAAGAGAATGGAACAATAAAACTGGAGTTCCTTCATGAAGCAAGATACACTTGCCTAAGCTCTCCCTCTCTCTCTCAGGTAGGTGAAGGAGTAATGGTGGGGAAGAAGAAGAGTAATGAAGAGAGAGAAAGAGGAGTGGGCTAATAAATGGGGATGGTGGTGGTAGGTAAGGGTTTTTCCTTGGTCCATGATGAACCAAGGCAACCCAAGCCTAGCCGAACCAACCCAAATAAACCAAGCCATGAAATGCCAAGATAAGCCAAGCAAAGAATCATGCAATACAAGATAAAATACGTAAACGTATTCCAAAATACGTAATACGAACTATAGGCATTACACAATCTCACAACAGAATCAATAAATGACGAAATCCATAAATCTGTACTAATACTGAGATACATGATAAGAGGTAAACAGAAAATCATGGTAGGAATTATGCGAGTAAAAGCTGGGAGACATGGTACACAAGACAAGTAATGACAAGAAGTTGTAATGCAACAAGACCATATCTAACAAGTGATTTGAAATACACTTTCGACATATAAACGGCTAGGGGGTAAATCCGACATCTTGTACGTGTCGTGTGCAGCTGCTATCAGGCAAGAATAGACATTTTGAGGATATTGCTGGGTATGTTTACATTTCTACTAGTGTACTTCCCTGCCTGGCTGGTACCCATGGATTCAAACAGGTCACGAACACGAAAATATATTGGTCACAAACAACATGCAAGAATCTATAACTAATATCTCGTGTGACAAGCGTGTCAAGAATCAACATGATATCAATATAAAACAACATTAAATACAAGAAGTATAGAGATAATCAAATACAAAAATTATCAGAGATGTACTCGTTTGAGGTCCTGTGCTGGTGAAACCGATAATACTATACCACTCAAAGAGCCACAATCAGTCAACACATGCAGAAGTCTTCGGATGCTGAAATAAACATTACCAATGTTCTCAGAACAGTCAAATTAGCTATGATTTCCTGTCCTTAAGTCCAATTATGGACACAGGGGCAAAACGGTAATTTTAGGTCAAAACGGTGTTCGCCGTTGGACCCGCTTTGCACCGAAAAGCGTATCAGAGTCAATGGTCTCTAAAGTCGTCAAACTAAATGTCTACGAATTTGTTTTGATGATACAAATCCAATCGTACGTCCAAAGTTGGATTCCAGCAGGTCGTGCACAAAATCACCCGTTGAATCGGACCGGAGGGCCCGCAAAACGGTATTCCAATCAACTGTCTCAAAATTGGACCAAACTTGGTATACAGGACAAGAAAAATGATATGGTCCTGTTGGCGCAAGTTTCGTCTCGATCTGACGAACATGCACGAAGTAATTGGGAAATTTGCACAGAGGTCGATACGGTGAATTTTGACGGATACGCATCTCGCGAAAACGCAACCAATTTGAATTCCGTCAAAGTTCACACATCTACGAAGCCGATTCGCATCTTTCCATGCTTTTGGTTTGCGACCACGTCGCCCGGATTGGCGGGACGCACGTCGTATCGAAGGTTTTTAATATTTTTAAAATAGGTGTTTGTGGAACTTTACAAACTATTATCTCTGCATACTGTTGATGAAATTCGAAGTTACAAATTAGGTTATGAAGCCCTATATGTTGTCTACAAATTCTTTCAGGAACTTTTCTAAAACTGTCGATGGAACGACGATTAATCGCATTCTAAAACAGGTCCACAAACTAGTTTTCTGTTTCATTTTAAAACAGTTTTTCTTCACTATTTGGTCGAATTTCGAGTCGAATTTGATTCGATTCACTTCGAAACTACCCTATGGGGTTGAAGGGGGATAGGTTAGCTTCGTACCTGTGTAACTGGTTTGCGACAACGTTGAGCGTGGAGGAAGAAAATGATGCACGAATTGGGGTCGATCGCTGCACTGCTGTTCTGTTCCATCCGACTGTTCTGTTCGCGCGTGGGCGGGTTTCCGTGCCAGGCCGGCCGGCGGTGGCGCCTCTCGAACTCTCTCAATCTATATATAAACCGGGGTCGGGTGCTGTGCCTGTGCGGGGAGTTGAGCTCGGGTTGGCACCGGGTTTGGGATTTAGCAGGTGATTAGGGGCATGGTTGGGTGTTAAACAGGGGATGGTCGGGGGCTTGGTCCTGTGGGTTTTAGTTTAGGTTTTTATTATTTGTTTTCTTTTTGTTTTTCTTTTTGGTTTCCTTTTTCTTATTTATATATAACTAAGTATATATATATATATATATATATATATATATATATATATATATATATATATATATATATATATATATATATATATATATATATATATATATATATATATATATATATATATTTTGTATATATATATATATATATATATATATATATATATATATATATATATACAAAATATATATATATATATATATATATATATATATATATATATATATATATATATATATATAAAAATATATATATATAAAATATATATATATATATATATATATATATATATATATATATATATATATATATATATATATATATATATATATATATATAAAAAAAAAAAAAAAAAAAAAAAATATATATATATATATATATATAAAATATATATATATATATATATACATATATATATACACGCATATACATATTATTTATTTATACACACATATATAAATATTTACACCAAATATGTGTCCCTATATATTTTCATATATATATATATATATATATAAAATATATATATATATATATATATATGTATCTATCTGTAACTTCTTAATGAACCTAATAATAACATAATTTCTAAAGTAGGTCTTTCACATAAAATTGCGTACACAAAATATTATTTATTTACTTATAGAGGGTAGCTGGTAATAGGCATTAAAGGAATATCATAAAATATATCTACATGAACGCCTTTTAGCACACTACTCAACCACATGGGTTTGGGTCCAGTTCGTGCTGAGTCCAGACTAAATTGGCACAACCGGGTCGTCTAAAAGTCAATATATTAAATAATATATAATTAAATGATTTAAAAGGGTCAAGTCATAACTTGGACTGGTTTTTCTTGTTCGGACATCCCTATGGCTAGGTTTCTCCTGGCATGGCTAGTACACTAGTCAAGGCACACTGCTACATCTTCCGTACCACAATTCCTAGTCATTTTGTGCTCCATAACTCCACAAAGACTTAAGTTATCCACCGTAATAATTGACTAATTAATTATTTATAAAATTCTAAAATCATATTTAAATCAAATAAATAATATAAAAAATATTTTCAAAAATTTCCGGGAAGGGGAGCTACAAATCTACCCACCTTAAAAATAATTTCGTCCTCGAAATTCTAATTCGTAACTATTCTTAAAATTCAAAAAAGAAAGTCTACCTTAACCTTAATCTCCTTAAATTTTAATTCCTCAAAAATAGTTTATAACCTCCTCCTAGCCATTTTGTAACTACATAACCTCTAGGACTTCTACCCACCTTTGGTCACACTACTCCTCAAACTAAAATCTTATAATCATCTAACTAGTTGCTAATAATCCTACCAACAGATATCTAGGGCATATGGCATCTATAATCCTCTCATATTTATTAAGCAACCCAAAATTTAATAGGTAGCAATATACGCAAGTAGCTAAAAAATATTGATAAATTCTAATAAGTATGATCATTCGTCGCTCTGAAATAGGAGGGAAAGGAAGATAAGGAAAAATAATCGAGAGCAAATATAAAGTTTCAAGAGCAGTAAAAAGTATCCAAGGATACAGATAGAAAGAGTGTTCATAAACCATTGACTTATTTGCTAGATTGGAACTACTCTAGTCTGGTCACTTGCTAAATCGAAGAACCCTTCGTTTCTTAGAGGAGCTTGCAATCCGTGCGATACAGAAGTTTCGTTCTCGAAATTTTAAACAAGGTTCCGTAATAGAACAAAATTTGAGAAATCGAGATGGTGATCTATTCCGTGGTTGTTTAAACACACGAGCAAGGGATATAACTGCAATACAAGATCGTATTACGACTTCCAGGCAGATGGAATAAGGGTTACGAATGACTTCACATTCTAAGAGGTGGAGAATACATAATAGGTATAGGGACCTATTTTAAATAGTTCGGTTTTATAGTCCCAATATGGTGGTATGCATGGACGGGTTTTACTGGGTCTTAATAGGTTTCCTAATTGGACATCAATCGTTGGTTAGATGAACCTTGGATTTCAATCTATGTTGACTGGTCAAGATTCCAATGATAAACCTATTCCTATTAGGTTAGGGTAACCTAGAATAGGATTCTTCCCAAGTGGTTGAGCTAGTTGCCAGTCAGGTTGGTTAGATAGGTCCCTAAAGCCCAAAAATGTGCCTTCAGTGACTTTTATGTTTAAGTAGCACATGAGGCCTCAATTGGGTGGCACACTAGTGGCATGTGCGTAGTGGGCTTCGAGTGGATCACAACCATATATTGGGTCGAAGGAATTGAGTTGGGGTTGAGGCTCTAATGGAAGTCGGAAAGTATACCGGTACTATGGTAAGGGTTGTAGCTAGTTCTTTTGACCTGAAAGTCGTACCATAAAAATAGAGTACAAGGGAACGTGTTTGAGTGGGACATAATATACCTAGATGAAGGTGGACTCGTCTAGATCTTGCATATGAAATTTGTTGGAAGGTAACAGCTGGTCTCGTGCTCCGAATATTAATGACACGACTGGGGACACAAAATGATCTAAATGAAAGTGGGAGTCTACGGGGCACTAATTGTCATCCTAATGGAAATTATTCTAATCAATCAGTAATCCTCGTATATCCCAAAATTTTAGAAGGCTTAAGGATTGCTAGTTAAAGCCAGTTTCAAACAAATTATAGACGCACATTATTTGGTTTCTTGAGAATAGATAGTCTCCTAGGTTGGCATTTGACTAAGGGTAAGACCCTAATCATTCTCAAATTCAGATGGCTAGAAGGTCCCAATAGTAGTTCGAGGGTCGAACGGAGAACGAGTAACTCAAGACAAGGTTCTAGTCACATGGCTGGCCGATGTTAGCTACACTTGTGTATACAACCATCGTAGCCATGGGGATATCCGGTATCTATCTACCAATTACGAGCTTTCGTCTTTCCAAATCAGTGAAAGACAAAAATAATATAGAGTTCAAGAGAGATGTCACTGAATATAGTTACGTGATTCAAAGGCGAATGTATAATTTAAGAGGAATTGTCAAAGCAGTCGCGGATGAGATCTTAGCGACATCTACATCTCAAGCCACGTAGGTTAATCTGAGTGAGAGCGAACCGAGTGCACTAAGGTTGATCAGACCGTAGTATATCGATTCTGATTAGATAATATGTTAGTGGGCGTCCCCAATAAACATACGTCTTGAATCAAGCTCGATAAAAGAGTAAGCTTGCAAAAACTAGGCTGTGATAGCAGCGTTGGTCAAGATAGTCAAAATACAAGTATGTGAGATTTTTTTTGAAAGGAGGAATAAGTAATTCGAGTTTTAAGATAATTAAATCCTTACCTAGTGTTCTTGCCTATACAGTCATCCTACTATCTTCTTATCCTTAAGGCCTTGGTCGACTAATGGGTTATGGACTTCTGAATTCTATATTCTAGGTAAACCTGTTAGTATCAGTCAATTACCTCGTTAATAGATCGTAAGGACCCATAATGCTAAGTTGAGAGACATGCTACCAACATACAGAGATTCCACTAGTATTGGCTTTGGATCTTATGGGACACACCGAGCATATTTCTATTCTCTATAGTATCATAAACTTGTAATCACGTCTGAAGTCATTTCACCGAGAATTTTGCCTTGCCCGTATACTCTGGCTGTGGCAAACCCTTGGTTCCGTGATTTAGATATGATATGCTATCAGATACTCTACCCTACATTGACACAAGGTCTAAAGACGTCAACGAAGATATAGTTTTAGCAATGCTCCATAACCTACGATTCCTAAAAACTATTTCAATTCTATGGGTCGTTCCTCGCTAGTGCGCTGCTGGCTGGCCATCGCAGTCGTTAAAATTACTCCAATTATATTCCTAAGAACTTCAAGGAGCTGCTAGAGGTTCAAACTAGTTGACTATGATAGAAAGCGTAAACATCTACCTATAAGTCTCAATCCTTAAAGTAAAAGATTGATCGGGGAGGAAATAATTGAAGACAAGGGAAGTAGGAACATCATAATCTTTATTTCATACGTATTTCAAATGGTTGAGGAAAGACTTTGAATCAATCTACCTCGAGATTTGTATACAAACAACAGAATCATAAATTATAAACTAATCCCTTACAGCAAAATATGATTTTAAAATAGACAATTCTAACTCATGATATGATGTTTATATCTAAAAGAGCAAAAGAAAATTGAACAGGTTATCAAGATTATAGCCTTAATTCTGGGGAAGTCTAACTAACCAAGTGAATAGTATATCCGCATTGGATCATAATGTCATATCAAAAGCAATGGTGTATCTATAGAGATCTGGTAAGCTATCTAAATTCAATAATTCCTTATCTAAATTGTATGGCCTATCTGACAACCTTAACTACCCCACGGTCAATTTGAATAAGGGACTCCTAGTCCTAGTCATTCTCTTAAATCAATTTAACCTAAGTTGTGAATGAGCATTTTCTAGTCGCAGGCTCGCAATAGTACGACTAACTTAAGTACCATCACGAGTTCGCAATCTTTTGCAAAAACTGACCTGCATGGGCCACCACAAAAACTTGTCACGACCCGCACCCATTTTTTTGGATACGAGACGTGTCCAAGCCAGCCTACGCCGCAGAGTCGGCGGTTAGAACACTGTCAAGCCTGCAAGAAATAAATGCTCAAATAAACTTTATTGCTCATTCACATTTCTAAATTTATTACAACATTTATAATATTTAAAATTAAAAAAAATACAAGGTTCTCACAATATAGAAAAGACAGATAGTTCCAATATCTAGGTTGACCTCAGCATACCCATGCCTTCCCAGTGTTAAGAGTGATCGCGGCTAAACCTAAAAAATGTTGGTTTCCAGTCAGAAATGGAACGAGTACAATCTCACAACAGAATCAATAAATAACGAAATCCATAAATCTGTACTAATACTGAGATACATGATAAGAGATAAACAGGAAATCATGGTAGGAATCATGCAAGTAAAAGCAAGGATACATGGTACACAAGACAAGTAATGACAAGAAACTGTAATGCAATAAGACCATATCTAACAAGTGATTTGAAATACACTTTCGACATGCAAACGGCTAGGGGTAAATCCGGATGTAACACCCAGTTTCTGGAATGAGGGTATTTTTTAAATTTTGTAATTATAATTATTATTTATTGATATTTATTTCACATTATGATTTTTGGTGATTTTTAATAATTTCTAAACTATTTAAAAACTGCTTTAAGTCAAGACTTGTGATTTTGACGTGCTGCTAGTGAAACCCTAGAGACTGTATGACCTAGAGCCTAACCATGTCATTAGGATAATTTGATTATCATTTTTATCCTAGGGGTAATTTGGTCATTTTGACTTATTTGAATTATTTGATGATTTATTGAATTGGTGAATTCTAGGTTGACTTGACTTGTTGAGACCTAGTGAACTAGCCTAGAACCTAACCCTAGCCATGGTGACCCTACTCTAACTTAGGTTAACCTACTTTTAGTCATTAGAAACTAATTTTGGATTAGGAGGATTAGTTTAAGTGAAATTAAGTCATGGCTTATGGTTTAAGTGAAATGACTTATGGCTTAATGATTGTTTGATCATGACTTAAGCCCATGGGCCAATTTAGGAAACCCTAACCCTAATTCCTTCCTTTGTGACCAGCCATAGGGATCCCCACCCTATATAAACACTTATTCTCTAGGGCTTGCCTCTTTCTTTATTCATTTCAACATTAGAAAAGAAAGGTATTTGTCCCCCTTCCAAAAATCTCCATAAATCCATTTTTATTCCTTTATAATCCTAGTTTCTTGCATTAGAACCTAATACTCTCCTATTTTTTGATTTTGGGGTTTAATCCTAGCTTTGGGTCAATTTGGAGCTTTTGCCATCAAGAGGAAGAATCCCCCATTTGAAGCTTTTCCAAGCTTTTGCACATATAGGTAAAACCCTTTAAATTGATTTAAATTTTAGTTTTCTTTGCATGTAGGGCTAGATCTAGGAGTCCCCTAGGTTTCTTCGAAATTTGGGTGGATTTCGTGTTCATTTGGTGTCGTATCGAACACGTGTCGTAGTGTTGTGTAGGTGTTTGTTGAAATGTCTCAATGGATTGAATGTTAATATTTTTTGAAAAAAATTATATATTTGGATAGCTCTTAATATGTAGATTATTTATGTAGAAGTCTGAACACGTATTGGGTTGGTTTTTGTGTCCAAAATTGGACACGAACGCGTGCACGAGGATACCGTGCAGTGCCCTGCTGCTCGGGCACTGTAGCGGACACGACACTGCACGTCTTGACACGAAACTTTGGGTACACCTAGGACACATGACTGACACATCACAGACAAAATTTCAGGCCAATTGGTAGAAGGGTTTGGGAGAAATTCCACCCGCACGGATTTTGTACAGGCACACACGCACGCAGGAAATGCGACTGATACGCACTATTTTCTTTGGACACGACTCACGTGGACACAAGACAGACATGTGTACACGAACACCTAGACCTACCCTAGCTATGGACACGTGCACGACACTCGTAGATGTGTGTGTCGTGTCCTTTGTGGCTCGACACACGTGCACGAGACAGTGCATTGCACTGTCTCTGACACAGTATTCGTTGGCTTTTGGACACTTTGTGTCCTGTTCCTTGGACACGTGTGGACACGTATAGGCCCGTAGGGTTAGCCCCTATGCCTGTACACTCTGTTCTTCTATTGTGATTCGAATTTAGCGAGAATCCCCATTTTTTGATACTGTACAGTAATTTTCTATTTCTGTTTTTTTTTTGGAATGGTTTTAAATGCAGTTTAAATGTTAATTTACATGGTTTTACATGTTGTTTATACTGGGGATTACATGTTGGATGATTAGGATTGTGATTTGCATGGAATTTCAGTTCGAAATTACATTTTGGGATATTCGAAATGGTTTTCCTGTTTTGAACTGTTAATATACACTGAGTGAGGGAATTGTTCTTAAAAGCTGATACATGGTATAACTTGAGGTTTCAAATGAGTTTTCAGTTATATTACCTAGGTTAGTTTGTTACTAAGATTAGGTTTCATGTTTGTTTTGATTCTTTTCAATTCAATTTGGGTTCATTTTAATGAAGGGGACTGAAAATCTGAGATTGTGGGGATAGGTTGCACAGGAATTTGAAACACATGGAACTATCATGTGTTAATCAAATTCCTGAGATCAGTTGTGTGCTATTTCTCAAGTGACACCTTATACACATCATTGATTTCACATACACTTTATTGCCTTGCACTATTCTGTATTTCCCTTGTATTGCCTTCATCAGGTCACCATTTTATATGTACAGACCCTTTTCTTCACATCATTTCTGTAGGTTCACATTTGCATACATTGCATTCCTGAACCTATGAAACCTAAGATTGCCTAACCTGGGACTGAAATCTGGGAACAAATGTATATGCAATGTTAGACACACAACTCTAACCCTTTTACCCATTGTTGCCCTATCATTCACTCACACATTCCTGTCACAACCTGAGCTACACTCTTCATTAACCTATTTAACTGCCACTTGACATGATACACCCTATTACACACATTTCTATCTCCTAATCTTCACACACACACTCATTTATACACTAGCCACTGTCATTTGATTCATATCCCTAAATACATGATACACACTAACCTATCAAAACCTGTCATAGACACTCACTTTAGACACCATTGTTCTCAGATTAACCCACTGTTTTAGATTAACACATGGACACAATGCTCAGTCCAGTCCTACTGGCATATAACACATCCTTCATCCCAATTCCTTCTAATGTTCATATCATGATTGATGCAGATATTAGTTTAGGTGTGGGCTAGAGGGTTCAGCCCTATATTAGATATTTTCAAGTCCCCTCATTGTTAGCCTAAGTGCTGTATTTGAATCTGAACTATGCATTCACAACTTGCTCTCTATAATATGGTTTAACCACTCTTGATCTTCACATTTCAAGAGCTCTATGATTTAACTTAGAGAACCACATCATGAATTCTCACACACCCACCCACATGTTAGTATCACTCCTAGCTGATTTTGAGAATTCCCATTGCTTACACACACACAGCCCCTTTTCCCTCCTCTATATGTATAGATGTATGTAATATAATGTATATGAAGCATGTTTTAATGTTGCCATTGGGGATATGGGTTATGTGAAATTAGATAGTGTAATTTACTATATATATGTGAATATGTATTGCCTATATAGGATGTTATATGTATGCATGATTTATGTCTTGGATTATAGGTTTTGCATATTGTCTTGGATTATAGGTTTTGGCAATATGCATATATGTGGATAGGTATTGAGGGTAGATAGTATTAGGTAAGGAATAGGTTATACATCATAGAGTAGATAATGGTTAGCTTACTTTAGAGTTGACCAATATTGGACTGTTGACCAAAGTCAACATTAAGGCCTAAATGTGACCAATTGACCCTTGCTAGCCTAAGTTTGACCAGTTGACCAAGATGGCCTTGTAGTTGACCTAGTTTGACTAGATGTTGACTTGGCTTGACCCAGAGTTGACCATGTTTGACTTGGATATAGTTTGACCCAGACAGTTGACCAGGTTTGACTTAGAGTTGACTTTGACCTAGAATTGACTTAGAATCATGTAGATTGCATCGTAGACTCCATTTATCTTAATTTAAACATATTATAACATGTATTCCTCTGTTTAGGACATTGTGACTCTGTTGCAGACATCTGACATTACACTACTCTTTTCAGAGTATCAGGCGAGTACATTCTCTGATAGTTCTCTCATTTACTTGTCAATTACTGTACTTCAGTTCTAGTTAGTTGTATGCGATTCTCTGTTATAACACGTATGGATATTTCTGGATTCATGTATACGACACACATTTATTATCTGGCCTCTATTACTGGAATCATTTTGGAATCATTTACTGGTATCTTCATATTACTGGCTGGACTCATCTTGAATTATTATGTCGGATTTCTGGATTCACTTGCTGGGAGGGAAAATACTAGAGTAAGACATGTAGACATATCCCATTTCTGGAATCACCCTTTGCTGGAATCAACCTGGAATGATAGCCATCTCATACCCGGCTAGGTGTGTGATGTGCCGGATTACCTATAGCCGTTTACATGTCGATCTCGGTATTTTAAAATACACTGCTAGAGTATAGGCTGGACTCACCCTAGAATCATTGATCACTATGACTGGAATCGTCCCTTACTGGATTCATCTTGTATTAGATTCATCTTGTACTGGACTTACATTGGAGTTACACTTATCTTACATTGCTGTCTGGACTTTATATCATATTATCCTGGTTCAGCTAGTTCTATTTTTACAGTCTTTATTGCTATAATTCTTCTCTTGTTTAGTTATTTACTTTCCTTGCACTTTATTTGTCTTTCTTACCATCACCTGAATATAAACTGCCATTTTCATCAATACAACTGTCTCTAACTGCTTTATAGTTCTCTGTCATTTACTTGGGTTTTCTAGATGAGATGTGCTCGTTCCTGTCCTGACTGGACCTGTTGTAAATTTTACAGATGATTGTCCTGAGGACACATGTCCTACATGTTACAGACCAGGAGATGGCTTAGCTACCTTTGGCCCTGACACTCAGGAGTGATCGGGAGTTTAGCTAGTTTGTCTTGTCTTAGTTTTCATGTTTAGAACTGGAGTTATATATATAGAATTGAGACTTGAGATGTATTTGAGATTGTTTGAGTTTGTTGTTATTATATCAGTAGTTATTGTTGTCTTCAATTTCTTAGTTATATTTCGGTGTTATCTTATCGTGCTTAGACTGTGATTGAGTTACACCATATCTTATACTTGTCCTCCGTTCGGAGTTGATCATGATGAGTACACTATATACTGCATGAGTTGATGGTTAGTTAGAGAATTAGAACAGCGTTCTACCGCCGACACTGCGGCGTATGCTGGGCGCTGTTACGTACTCGTACCCTCCCGGTGGGTACGGGGTATGTTTACATGTCTACTAATGTACTTTCCCGCCCAGCTAGTACCCATGGATTCAAACAGATCACGAACACGAAAATATATTGGTCACGAACAACATACAAGAATCCATAACTACTATCTCGTGTGACAAGCGTGTCAAGAATCAACATGATATCAATGTAAAACAATATTAAATATAAGAAGTATAGAGATAATCAAATACGAAAACTTTCAGAGATGTACTCGCCTGAGGTCCTGTGCTGGTGAAACCGATAATACTATACCACTTAAAGAGCCACAATCAGTCAACACATACAAAAGTCTCAAGATGCTGAAATAAACATTACCAATGTTCTCAAAATAGTCAAATTAGCTAGGGTTTCCTGTCCTTAAGTCCAATTCTGGACACAGGGGCAAAACGGTAATTTTGGGTTAAAATGGTGTCCACCGTTGGACCCACTTTGCACCGAAAAGCGTGCCAGAGTCAACGGTCTCTAAAGTCGTCAAACTATGTCTACGAATTCATTTTGATGATACGAACCCAACCGTACGTCCAAAGTTGGATTCCGGCAGGCCGTACACAAAATCGTCCGTTGAATCGGACCGGGAGGGCCGCAAAACGGAGGTCCAATCAACTGTCTCAGAATCGGACCAGAAAAATGATACGGTCCTGTTGGCGCAAGTTTCGTCTCGATCTGACGAACGTGCACGAAGTAATTGGGAAATTTGTACAGAGGCCGATACGGTAAATTTCGACGGATACGCATCAAATTCGTCGCGCACACGCAACCAATTTAAATTCCGTCAAA
>JANAVB010040015.1:819646-1184646 GCA_029216955.1 Iris pallida | reverse complement strand
ATTACCTTCCTGAGGTGGTACATCTTGTCCCAGATGGCTGGTGGATTCCGTCGGCGGGGAAGGGACATGAGATGTATCAGTTCTTCGAGGAATTTCTCGGTGCACTTCCAATTTTCTCCTGACTTCTCTGTGTGGTGATCCAACCGGTTCTTCAGCAGCTCCGGTGCGATCATCATCCAGATTGATCAAGACAGTAGATGTTCCCTCTTGAGTGATCTGTCCTTTTTTTTGAACAGAAGGAGTAGCTTCTTTCTCTCCGGGGGAAGTACTAAGGAGCATCTGTTTTGACTGAGAACGAGTTATTCTCGTGGTCGTTGGTTCATTTATAACCAATGAAGGCCTTTTCTTCTTTTCTGCAGCTCTTGGTGAAGCAGGTCTCTCATCCAGTTGAGGGAGGGTCGTTGTCTTTTTAGTTTTTCTTTTTCTTAACCCCTTGGCAGGGGACTTCTCTTTCTGTACCTTTAAAGATACGTCCAAAGGATCTTGTACTTCATCTTGATAGTTCTTGAAAATAGAAGCTTCTAGCGGTGGATCTACAGAATCTCTATCCTCTGTATCCCGAAAAGATTGTGCAGTGTGTTCTTCCAATTTAGATCTCTTCTTATTTGCAAAACTATGTGTGGGATGGAAGCTTTCAGTAAACGTATTTGCCGAGGTATAAAAATTTGCATATGTATATAACATACGCGGGCCTTGCTGAAGATTTTAGGGCATAGAAAATATAGCTTTTGTATTCCTAGCATCGTAATATCTCCAAGCCGTAGCTCCATCAATCAGAAAACCTTTGGCTTGCAGACAAGTAGTGGCATTACCCACATGAAGTTGATCATAGCCAAACTGTCGTACAAATCGACTTGGCAAATACGGCTCCAAAGAGCAGTCTTCCTCAAATTGGTAGACCAAGTGAGATGGACGGATCATCTGCAGCCATGAAAAGATGGGTGGACTTAGGCGGAGTGATTCTGCATTCAGATCCATCAATTATGGAGGGACAGTCTCATATCCGTGAGGAGGCAGTACACACTGAAATCTCCATCCAGATCCATGATTCAATGCAAACCTACATTCTGAAAGAAAAGTGTACTTCTAACGAGCATTGGAGTAGCGTCTGATTAAATCTCCACTGACACTTCCCATATCGGGGTTCATCAAACATGGATGATGGAGCAATAGCCATCTGAATAAATAGGTGTAAGGCATCTCAGTGCGAGGAAAATCTTACCTCGCTGCCTTGTCATGAAGCATAGTCTGTACAAAAGAACGTAATCCTGCGTTCAAGCGGTAGGTCATTGCTGATAGGAGATCCATCTTATATCCAAAAACAAGACGTACTGCAGCAAACAGAATGCCTCGATGGAACCTGTCAACTGTACTGGCTCCTGGAACTATAAAATGTTGCAGCCATAAAGAGAGAAAACCTGCTAGATGGGCCTCTTTAGACATGGATCTATAACCTTGTCTAAGATAACTCTGGAGGGTGTCGCCAGCCTTAAACGAATGTAAGTCCTCATCCAGTCTGATATCTCCATGCTTGTATTGCTCCATCAAATATTGCATATCGCTCTGACTGAAAGGTTCAAAGAAATGAGGAGCACAGGCTTGACTCTCAAGTGGCTTATCCTCACATGCATGACCCAGGAAAAGGTACGGCATCCATTTAGTGGTATAACAAGTGCCAGCAGTGGCACTTTTATAAAAGAGGGAGCAGATCTTGTAATGACATAACAGTTCTTGGAAGACGACAATCATCTGAGGATTTTCTTCTGCCATGGCATCCAATTCTTCATTTGTGGGCACATATTCTTCATATGGATTATCGTCCATTGGAAGATGAGAGAGATCTCATTTCATGAAGCGCAAATCCCATCTCTCCATGGGGGTCATAAAAGTTCCAGTACTTTCGTTATATCTCTCTACTAAGGCCAGAAACATATGAGCATTCTGGCGAATGCCGTAGACTGTAGTCCAGATGGCATTATAAAATTTTAGTTTAAGGAGTTTGTCCTTGAACTGATCCAAAATCCAGATGGTTAAACTACTCCAGCATTTCATATCTGGGTTAACCAAACCTGTCATATGCATGCTGCGATCTGGATATCTCCCTTCAGTCTTTGCGAATGTATTTGCAAATATGGGTACTCTGACTGGAAGGAGCATAGATGAATCCTCGGGGGGAATACAGCTTGGTTTTAAACCTCTCAAGTGAGTGTTGTATTTTTCAAAAGTACTGTAAAAGAGGTCCTTGTGCTGCGGACCCATTCTACAACAAATTCTTCCAACTCTAGCATGTTGGATTGGAGTTAGGTCCCATGACATCTTTCGGGGGTAGCTTGTAAATTTATATTGAGATAAAGCCATAGACCTCGATATTTCTGTGAGGTATATAATTTTGTGTCCATATTTGTATATTCTTTCTTCTTTTCTTGTCTTGGGCTGAGAAGTCTTCTTGATGACATCCCCAAATAAGAAGGCAGGCTTCTTGTGGACCATACCACCAATACTTTCAAGGGGTTCCCCGTTCATTAAACTTAGCAGAGTATGACTTTCTTGGGCCACAAGAATGGTCTTTCGTGCTTCAGGGCCATCATACTGAAGAAATGAAATATGAGATAAATTTTCTTTGTACTTAGGGACATTAAATGCTGAAGCAAATCTCTCAGCCTGAGGATCTTCCCTGAGATCAACTGCAAAGAAATACATGAACAAAAGTTAGAAACAACAAGAGTGTGCAACAATCATAAATACAAAGAACTATCCTTATGATGAGCAATAATTAAGTTGCACAACATCCTGGGTTGCGCAATAATTAAATTGTACGACATCCTGAGTTGCACGATATTCTGGGTTGTACGACATTTTGGGTTGCGCGACAACCTGGGTTGTGCAACAATTAAGTTGCGCAACATCCTGAAAGTGTACGATATTTTGGGTTACGCGACAACCTGGGTTGCGTGACATGCTGAGTTGTACAACAATTAAGTTGTGCAACATCCCAGGTTGCACGACATACTGGATTGCACAAAAACTTGGTTGCGCAATATTCTTGATTGTGCAACAACTGAGTTACGCAACAGCATTCGCAACATGGTTCGTAAGAACGAACAGTGCCCAAATAAGCAACCACACCCTAATAAGGGGTGGCGCAGAGTCTATGATGCGCCAAACACTCTAAGAAGAGGGGTGCAATTCAATTTAGAACCAAGTCAGCCACCATGGTCAAAGTTGTTCGTTCTTGGTCACCTTCCAGAGCAGGGTTAGCCATCTCTCGTTGTGAAAAAGGAGGCGCATACTGTTGTACGCGGGACGGCGGAGCACGGGTTGAGGATCCAGCAACACTCTTCCCTTGTAACACCCAGTTTTCTAAATAAGGATAATTTTGAAATTTTTAATTTTAATCTTTTAATAATGTTATTTAAATCATGATATGATTTTTTGGTAATTTTTAATTATTTTAAAACTATTTTATTGGTAATTTATGATTTTGGAGTTTTGTTAGTGAAATCCTAGAGACTACTTGACCTAGAGCCTAACCATGTGATTAGGATATTTTATTTATCATTTTGGCCTAGGGGTATTTTGGTCATTTTGGTTTCTTGGAATTAATTGTAATTTGTTTGAGTGATGGTTGTTATTTTTGACCTTGCTAGTTGAGACTATGGAAACTAACCTAGATGTTGACTTTAGCTATGGTGACTTAGTTAACATGGTTGGACCCTAGTCTAACTTAAGTCGACCCAAGTTGACTTATTTTGAATCAAGTTCATGGAGAGATTAAGTGTTCTAGGTGCATGGGTTTTTAACTTAGAGATTGATTCATTTAGCCTTGCACTTAGCCCAAAGCCCATTAGTCACAACCCTAACCCTAATTCCTCCATACTTGGCTGGCCCCCTATGGATTCCCCATATTTAATGTCTCTTCCTAGTTCTTGCCTCTTTTTACATCACATCAACTATTGGCAAGAAAGAGGTATTGGCCTTTCTTCATTAGTCCATAACTTCTTCATTTTAATTCATTTTTGACTCTAGTCTCTTGAAATAGAACATAATCATACTCTATTCACTGTTCATGGAGAGGAATCTCAGATTTTGTACAATTTGGAGCTTTTGACTTGCAAGAGGAATCTTCCTATTTGGGGCTTTTTTCTTGAGTTTGATACTCAATAGGTAAACACCTCAACTATCATCAAATCTTGATTTCTTTGCATGGTTGCCTAGATCTAGGTGTCCCCTAGCTGTGGTGTGTGTTTGGTAAAGTTTTGCATTAGTTTCGTGTCCGTATCAGACACGTATCAGTCTTTATTTACAAGTGTTTGTTGAAATGCCTCTGAGAACTTTTTCATCTTATTTTCAAAATATTTTTGGTTGGAAATATTGTTTATGATGTGCACTTTGTTTTTCCTAACCTCTGAATTGATTTTCGAGTCGTGTCGTGTCCATACGAGGACACGAACACGCTCGCGTACAGAGCTAGGGTTTCCCCTGCTGTTTGACTTGGCTGTAGGATACGACACAGCTTTGTTCGACCCAATACTGCGAGGACACGTGGGGGCAGTATCTGCGAACCAGACCCCCAAGTGGCTCGAAGTATCGTGTCGTATCGGACACGTTCTCGCTCGTGCACTGGGTTTACACGTACGCGTACAGGTGCGCAGACACGCGCTGATACGCATCTCGTACACCGACACGGGGACACCTCGTGTTGTGTCCAGCATGTAGCCCTAGTGCTAGGCTACACGTGGACATGACCACGTGGACACACGTATCGTGTATCGTGTCTACGAGCGTGTTGAACTTGTGCACGAGGCAGTGCACTGTTTTATGTTGCTCGTGTGTTAGTTTTTGTATTGGACACGTTTGTGTCCACTTTGTTGGACACAAACATTTCCCCCTGACACATTAATATGCTACACATACTTGTACATCATCAATTTCACTTTCCCCCTTGTTTTTCAAAATCAAATTTGTATTTTACCTATGTTCTGATACTGTGCAATATCAGGAATTAGTTCTGAAATTCGAATGATTGAATGCAATGTTCATATGTTAAATTATATGTTTCACGTGTTATAACGTGCTGGGTTGTTGTGGATAGTATGGGGATTCACATGTGGTGTTCGCTCGGTTGATATCTTGATTTCGAGCATTGGGTTTGATTCTGAAATTACCTAAACTTAAACCTAGTCTTGCATTACCATTCACCAAACCACTAAACCTGAACTGAACCCTCACATTGACTGAACCTATACATTGTTGTCATATTATGCCTATATACTACAATTAGCTGAACACACTATATATAACCTTGCTATGACTTGCTGTATCATGAGATGTCTGCACGCAGTTTACACCTTAGCCTACACACCTTGCTACTAAACTATATATTAACCCTTTTTACTGAACACTAACCCTTAACCTGCTGTGACAACTTGCCTAACTGCCTGAACCTGAAACCCCCCATGTTAACTTGTTGTCATTTGTAAACCTGGGACTGAACACCTTGCTGTTAACTATGCCTAAACCCTTACATTGACACTAATTCTGAAGATACACACCCTATGCACTGCTACCACACACATTTGACACACTCTCCCATCTATGAATACACACACACACATATACACCACTATTAGACTCTAACCTGTGTTGTAGACCTAATACACACAGACACACATATTCACTAAAAATTGGAACTGAATACACACACACATTGTACACACACTAATATGTACACATTGAGTTTTCCTATGTATAACCTAGGCATATGACATCTCTATCCCTCTATACATCTATCTATGTATGTATATCCCTATATATGTGTAAATATGCATGTATACATGTGAATATATATATATATTTTATATATATATATATATATATATATATATATATATATATATATATAGCAATGTATATAATAATGTAGGTAATGTATGAATAGTGATGATATAAATGAGATATGCCTATAATATGAATGTATGAAAGGAATGCAATATATGTAATACATAATGTATGCAATGCATGAAAATATGACATCTATGTAAAATAAGCAAACATGAATGAGTGAATGGTATGTATTAATGTAAGTATACATGTATACATCTAATATATATAAATATGTATGTATATATATGTAATTGTGCATGTTTGATAGCTTGTGTAGCCTTGTGAATTGTGAGAGTGCTAGCTTAGGCTTGGTTAGACTTAGTGAGACTTGTTTGGGTTAGGACTTGACCTAGTTGACCTAGTCTGACTAGTGTAGTTGAGTAGAGTTGACCAAGGGTTGACTTTAGTCTAGATTGACCCAAACATCATGTAGAATGCATTGTAATGTTCTATATTACCATTCTGGACATGTTGTGACTTGTGCTGTTCTAAATAGGAGTCAAACACCTCTCCTCAGACAGTATATTAACTTCGAATACTCAGGATATCAGGCGAGTACATTCTCTGACCGTTTCATACTTGATAGAATTTACATTTACGCTCTAGATTACTTTACTTGATGCTGTCATGTTGTTAACACGGATTGGTACTATATGGATCCCTTCATGAGATGTTATCCCCCTCGGGAGCATCGGATACATCATATCATGTGCGTTTCACTTTCATCATGTATTCATGTGCTTTTACCATTCATGTGTACTCTCGTGATTCATGTACTCTCATGTTCACAGAGCCCCCATGTTTACATTCATGTGCACCCATTTATGGGCTCCCATGTGATATCATGTGCAATAACATAACCTGTCTGGATCCTTGTGTATTGATTGGGGTACGGGGGAGTATAAATGGTCATATGAACAATTCCAAAGTAGTGTAATCATGTGCAAACTTTCATGTTATTATCAAGCCGTTCACATGTCTATCTTGTACTCTATATCACTAGTCACTGTTAGCTCTTTATTTATAGTAGATATTTCTTTACAGTCATCTCTTTTACTTCATATATTTTCCAGCGTTTCATATTTCTTACTCTATAGCATATTTACATATCATGTCATATTATGAACTGCGTGAGATGTATTGTGCTCGCTCCCGTCCTGACTGGATCTGTTGAAAATATTACAGAGAATGATGAGGAACCCTGTACCCCCTACTATGGAGTTTGTATCGATGACACTCGTGACTTGGACCGTTAGGAGGTTCAGGTAGCTGCTGAGGATGATACCATGCATAGTATAGATAGTTAGACTGTTCTTTCTTTCATGTCAGTTGTTGTTTTGTTTCAGAGTTGTATTATATTGGAGTTGTTGAGACTTGTGGTTGGTAACTTTGTTTTATTTCACTTCTGTTGTACCTCAGTGGGAGGATTTCCTTATCTATTTTATCTTGCTATATTCTACCTCTAGATTGTGATTGACTTGTACCTTCTGTGATTTGGCCTCCTTTTGGAGAGTATTTCATATTGTGTTAGTTATGTTCATGACCTAGAACAGCGTTCAACCGCCGACACTATGGCGTAGGCTGGACGTACCCACTTCTCGTGCCCCTACACTGGGTGCGGGTCGTGACATCCCTTTGTCGACGGTAGTCTTCCTGGGTGCCATTACGTCGAAGAGATGGTCGGAGGGGATCGAAAGAGCTCAAAGGAATTTTCTCAGAAGATTAAAGCAAAAGTAAAGAATTATAGTCGGTTAACAGAGGGTTATTTATAGCCTAAAATAGAATACTAACAGTCACCCTCAGTTGTGCATAAAAAATCATAATAGCTCGCAACAAACTGCGCGAGATAGGCGCAACTTGACTCAGTAATTGCCACGATTCAAAGTATTTCGAAGTTTTGTGATATTTTAAAATTCGAAAACTTTGAAGGGGGTCTTGCAGAGCCTAAAAATCAAGTTGTGCCATGTTTGTCTCAACAATTAAATTGTGCCCAAAAAATCAAGTTGCGCTACGTCTGACAATAATTGTCATCATTAACTGACAGCACTAACAACTGACAGCACGTTAAACAAAGAAAATCTCTTCGAATCCCGTAAAGCGTGACGCTCGAGACGATTTGCTATCATTTGATGACAGCTGTGCTGCGCACTCTGCAAGTTGCGCCTAGGCGCAACCTGAACAAACTCTCCTCACATACCCAAATGCTGCCACGTGCCTATACACTGAGTTGCGCCTAGGCGCAACCTAATCAAGAACAATTTGACTCGTTGACTAAAGCTCACGCAACCTGATAAAGTTGAAGCAACTTACGTTCTAAAGCAGGATGATGTGGCACCATGCCACTAATCTCTCAAAACGTGTAACGCCCCAGAACCAGAATACTGGAGAGCGGGGGCGTACATAGCCAGCTACGTATATTAAAGTGGAACCCACCTTGCTATACGGTCACGGCTGTCTAGATACATGAGGGTTTAACTACAAGCCAACAGTCTCCTATGGTCATGAACAAGCCTATTGTCTCAATCTCAAGCAAGCAATAATAGTTTCAAGATGTCAGAGCACCAAATATATAATAGCAAGGCGTCCCATACATTACATATTGGATGATCATGAAGCTAGTCGTACAAAATGTCAAGACTAGCAAGAGTTCAGTCATACATGATCGACCCTAGGATCTGTCAATCATGTTACAGCCCGTAGGTAGACAGTAAATAAAGGTGCAATACGAGCTAACACGTGCTCGCCGGCTAAATGCCTAAAAAGAATAATTTTCATAATAAAGTGGGAGGACAAAAAGAAACCCACTCGTTGCCAGGGTTACGCCTGGTGGTCACTATCTGGCTGGAAGACAGGTGGATCCTCTGGTGCTGCTCCGATATCTGGCCACAAAAAACCAGCTGGGTCAGACCCCAGAAAGAGCAAGTGCCACAAAGGAGGCTTCACTTAGGAACTAAAACCAGCATATCACAATAGAATATTAAAGATAATAAATAAATAAAGAACTGATAATAATAGAGATAACAACAGTAAACTGAGTACGAAAAAACTATTCAAGTAGCCAGGTCACAACCCTTAAACCAAACAAGGACCGGGGTTGCAGCCCTTCACCTGAATAGAAACCCGTCTCAAATACTATTGGTACAGTGAAGACAATAAACGAAGAGAGGACACAGAACTGCTCTGGGAGCCAGGTTACAACCCTTAAACCAAATAAGGACCGGGGTTGTAACCCTTCGCCTGAACAGAACTGGACCCCTGATCATTATTGCTAAGGCCAGTATAAATAATCATGGTATTAAGGTAAGGTAAAACATGACGAACATGGCATGGGGTTGAAATACGACAATAAATGAAGAGAGGACCCAGAACTGCTCCGGAAGCCAGGTTACAACCCTTAAACCAAACAAGGACCGGGGTTGTAACCCTTCGCCTGAACAAAACTGGACCCCCGATCGTTATTGTTAAGGCAAGCATCAATAATCATGTCATGTCACAATCTTGCACAGGATCAGGATAAGACTAAGCTGGAATAAACTCCATCTAATCAATCACGGCCAATCAAGAGTACGGCTTGATACTTTTAACTAACTAGGGTTATCACAGGCCTAGTTACTAGCAAGATGCAATGAGATTATCCCAACAGCCACAAGCCCTGCAGACCATCCGGTTATCCAGGTCGAATGTTCGTTTATGAAGGATACAACACGTGACAGTGTGCTGGAAATGTGCCCTACAAATCGGTAGGCTACAAGTCCACTTAGTGCGCCCAGATTATGGGATTGCCTGTAGCTGGGAAATTTTTTCATGACTACTGAATTATTCTAGTTTGTTAGCCTTAGTCGATTACAGTGGGTACCCCTGACCATGGTACTCAGGGATCCCCATCCTAGATATGATGCAAGACAGTGCCAGTTTATTTGTACAAACATAATCGCCCACGATGTCCAGGTCGTTTCTACTTGTCATGTCAGGCTAGCTGTCGTAACAGCATATCGAGATAGCCGTTGCAACGACGTTCCAGATTACATGTCATGTTTACTTGTCAAGAGTGCGCCACGACGGACCACTATCATGTTCTACCCTTACATTATCATGAATGAGAAAAACTTGCATAAAATAACTAATAACATATTCTTGAAGCCAAAGAAAAGATCTACAACTTTCATGTTGGGAGTTAGGAGAAATTCTGGCCACAATTCAACCAAATAGGACTTAAAACAGCCGAAAATAGCCAAAATAGGCCCTATGCGGCATTCTGTGGCACTATTCACACCATGCGGCACTATTCATGCTCATGCGGCTGCGGCACTATTCATTTCTGCGGCTGTGACACTATTCATGCTCATGCGGCTGCGGTACTATTTATGCTCATGCGGCTATGACACTATTCATGCAGCTGTGGTACTATTCATGCTCATGCGGCTGCGGCACTATTTATGCGGCTGCGGTACTATTCATGCTCATACGGCTGCGGCACTATTCATGTGGTTGCGGTACTATTCATACGGCTGCGGTACTATTTATGCTTATGCGGCTGCGGCACTATTCATACGGTGTAACACCCAGTTTTCCAGATGAGGGTATTTTTGAAATTTTGTAATTATAATTATTATTATTGATATTTATTTCACATTATAATTTTTGGTGATTTTTTAATTATTTTTAAACCATTTAAAAATTGGTTTAAGTCATGACTTGTGATTTTGATGTGCTGCTAGTGAAACCTGAGAGACTGCATGACCTAGAGCCTAACCACGTCATTAGAATGATTTATTATCATTTTAGCCTAAGGGTATTTTGGTCATTTTGACTTATTTGAATTATTTGGTGATTTATTGAATTGGTGAATTTTAGGTTGACTTGACTTGTTGAGACCTAGTGAACTAGCCTAGAAGCTAACCCTAGCCATGGTGACCCTAGTCTAACTTAGGTTAACCTACATTTAGTCATTAGAAACTTATTTTAGAATGAGGGGATTTGGTTTAGTGCATTTAAGTCATGGTTTATGATTTCATGAAATGGCTTATGACTTCATGGCTTGATTAACCATAACTTAAGCCTATGGGGCAATTTAGGAAACCCTAACCCTAATTTTCCACTTTGTGACCAGCCACTAGGGTTCCCCCTTCCCTATAAATATTCTCCTCCATGTTCTTGCCTCTTTTATTAAATTTTTACAAGTTTGAAGAAAGAGGTAAGAGCCTTCTTCCCCAATCCATAATTTCCTTATTTCAAATCTTTTTTGGCTCAAATCTTTTGCATTGGTTTCTAATTGATCCCTACTTTATGTTTATGGAGAGAAATCTCAAGTTTGAATCAATTTGGGGATATTGGCTAGCAAAGAGATTTCCCTCTTTTGAAGCTTTCCTTGGGAATTTCACCAATAGGTAATTGAACCCTAAACTCAGTAATTTCTAGATCTAATTGCATATTTAGGAAGCCCTAGGTGTCCCCTAGCTGTAGGACTTGGTTTCGTGTCAAGGTGGATTCATTTCGTGTCCGTATCGGACACGTATCAGTTGTACTGCTGTGTGTTTGATTAAATGCCACAAAGGGTTAAAAATTGGTATTTTTGAAAAGTGTTTAAATAGATTTGTTCTATTATATATATATATTGATTTCGTGGTTGACTGAGCACGAATCAGTATCCTTGTCGTGTCCAAATCCGTGTTGGACACGCTGCGCACTGGCTCGGTTCAGTGCCCTGCTGATCGGGATTGACACAGGACACGACACGGCGACTCAGGCTCTGAAAATTGGTGGACAAGGAGGCCTAGTGACTGACACGACACCTGTAAAATTTCGTGGGTTCTCGTTTTGTGTGCACGGAGAAAATCGACCCGCACTGTCTTCCTCACTGTTGCACACATGCGCAGACACTCGACTGATACGCACTGTTTTCTTGGACACAACACAGTGTGGACTCGTTGCAGGCTGTGGGACACGTTCCCCTATGTTGGGCAAACCCGTAGGCAGGAACACAAGGCTCGGGGGTGGACGCACGAGTCAATAGATCGCGTTGCACCTCTGCACGAGGCCTGCTGACACTGCTATTCTCTGATACTTGGTTTTCAGCATTTGGACACGTCGTGTCAACTTTTGTGGACACGACATAGCCTGTATGACACCATAGCATGTTCACACACGTGTATCAATCATCAATTTGAAGTTTTATTGTATTCGAATGTGAAATGGGTTTAAAACATTGAATTTACTGATGTATTGTTTGCTGATTTCAAGTTTAAATTCAAATTATGGTTTTCAAATGAGTTCTTAATTCCTGGGTTTAATGTAGGTAAGTTAGTTGATATGGGTTGATTTGAAATGATTAGAGTGTGAAATTTAGGAATGAATGAACAGATGTTTGATTGTGATTTCCTGAGATTAGTTCTAGATTCTGTGAACACACACTCTAGTGGTATCCACACTATTCTAAATTCCTAGTTCCTGATTTCCTATTTGACACATATATCATTGTTCACCCACACATTATACTGTATTCACTGCTAACACATTGTGTCAGTCCATCCTTTCCCTCATGTTCAATATCTACATAGGTTTATTCCATGGTTTGATGTTCAGTTCTCATGTGCAATGATTGGACTTCGAAATTTCTGAGATTGAACCCCAATGCAATGCCATATCACACACAGGCCTCACATAACTGTCCTGCATTGATCACCCCTATTAACCTGCTGTCCTATCCACATTGCCATATGGTTTCCTTTGGTATCAGTCATGTCCAGACCATGTATCACAAATCCTTGTTTAGACCATTTATGTGGAGTTTTCCCCTTTTCCTTCACTGGTATAATTCTGTTTTAGGAGTGGTTTTCTGCCATTCCATCAGTCCAGTAATGGACTTGATGATTAGCATGGTGGTTCACCGCCCACTTTAGTATCTTGTTCTTCATATTGTACTCACACACTGTCAACACACTATGCACACACACGCATGGACTGATTAGAACTTCTGAGATTGAAACCTGAGAGATAACTCACATGTTTTGCCATGCATTCTTTAACTAATCACTAAACCTGTGCACTGTTTTTCCTTTTTCACTGAATGATAATTTAGGACTGAACTAGTGAACTGGATTTTGATTTCCTAATGTGTGTGTTTATATTTCCTGAGACTGAATTTTTGAAATGTTGGGATTTCTTTGATTGAACTGTTTTTCCTGAGAATACATGAGTTTATTTTACACACAATTATACATTGATTGCTACACAAATCTGAGATTTGATATTTAGATATTATATACATATAGTTATATATATAGGTTTATATTTATGTGGATTCATGTGAACTTAGTGTTCAGTTTCACATGTTTGAGTATATGTCTTTTGTATGCATGGGTTGTACTGCCATAGGTAGTTTGATTTGGCTTGCCTTGCCTTGGCTTGCAATGTAGGACCTTAGCAGTGGTTTACAGCAGTAGCAGTGGCTTAGGCAGTAGCAGTGGTTTAGAGCAGTAGGCAGGGAGTTAAGTTCAGGCTATGGATGGGTTGTGTGCAATTAAGTTGAATGGGGTTTACTTGATGAGAGTTCTGGATAGTAACCTGGAAAATAGATGGATTGGTTTGGTTGAATGTTAATTAGATCTTTGTTTGATTAGAAGTTAACTAAGATTAAATCATAAGTTGGCTTGTGTATATATAAGAGTGTGTGAGTTTTATTATGTGTTGTGGGTTGATTAGGGGCAGTAGAGAAAGGAGCAGGTGCAGGTTGAGGGCTTCATAGGTTGTCATTGTATAAGGGTTAGCCTTGTGTGGATTTCAGTCTGCATTATAAGGGAATTTCTCCCTTGTATTAGTTTCCATCTATCCAAGTTAAGTCCATACTAAACCTTAGTGTCCTTCCCCTCATCCAGTCCAGTCTTCCCTTTTCTGGATATCTTAGGTATATTCATAGTATGTAGGAAATGCCTAGTAGTAGAGGGTTGTTATATACCCTATAGGGTTATGAATTATAAAGTTAGATATAGAGTTTGGATAGATACATATAGTTATATTCATGTATTTAACTTGTAGATATACAACTAGGATGTATGTGTTTATATTATATGTATATGGGGTAAGTTAGCTAAATTCATATGGTGGCTTATAGTTGAGTCTGATTTAGGTTGATTTGGTTTGATACCTAGAAGCCCAAACCCTAAATGTTGACTTGGGTTGAGTCAGAGTTGACCAAGTTTGACTTGGACCTAGTTTGACCTAGTTTGACCTAGAAATCATATAGTTTGCATTGTAGCCTTTATTTTTCTTATATTGAACATGTCATAACCCATATTACTCTGTTTAGGACACTGTGACTTCGGTGCAGACATCTGACATTACACTACCCTTTTCAGAGTATCAGGCGAGTACATTCTCTGATAGTTCTCTCATTTACTTGTCAATTACTGTACTTCAGTTCTAGTTAGCTGTATGTGATTCTCTGTTACAAACACGTATTTTTATTTCTGAATCCATGTATACGACACACATACTTACTCGTCTTACCTCTATTATTCGAATCACCATACGAATCACTATTCGAACCACCTATTCGTATCTTTATTTGCCGGTTGGACTTGTACTCGTCTTATGTGTTGGATTTTGGATTCATTTGTATTAGATGGGCGAGGAAATACTTGATTAGACATGTGAACATTCCCACTATTCGAACCACCTCCTGTGAATAATATTCGAACGATAGCCATTCTACACCCGGCCAGGTGTGTGATGTACCGTATTTACCCTTAGCCGTTTACATGTCTAACTGAGTATTTTAAAACACACTTGGAGAATTTATTCGAATCATTATTAGAACATCATGTGAATCACTATTCGTATCACCTTATTCGATTCACCTTATTAGAACAATGATTAGAATCACATTCGACTCATTTTATATTAGACTCACTTTGGGATTACACTCGACTTATGTTATACCATCTGAACTCATTATGTTACTCTAGTTTAGCTAGATCTTATTTTACAGTCTTCTTGCTATGTTTCTTTTCTTGTTTAGTTACCTTACTTTCCTTGTACCTTAAATGCTCTCTACATCATTACTCGTACAAACTGTCATATTCATCAATACAACTGTCTATAATTGCTTTATAGTTCTCTGTTATTTACTTGGGTTTTCTAGATGAGATTGTGCTCGTTCCTGTCCTGACTGGACCTGTTGAAAATATTACAGATGCTTGCCCTGAGGACATTTGCCCTACTTGTCTTGGAGCAGGAGATGACTTAGCTACCTATGGCCCCGACACTCAGGAGTGATCGGGAGACTGGCTAGTTGACTTGGTTTAGTTTTTCATGCTTTAGAATTTTGAATTGTAATAACTTGAGATTCGAGTTTGTATATGAGTTTGTTTGAGATATTATTATTTAGTAGTTATAAATGTTGTTATTTAGTTTTTAGTTATAAACTTTTGTGTTATCTTATCGTGCTTAGACTGTGATTGAGATTCATTATATCTATACTTGTCCTCCGTTCGGAGTTGAGATTTGACAAGTACATTATATAATTACGTGAGTTGTTGATTAGATAGTAACCTAGGACAACGTTCTACCGCCGACACTGCGGCGTAGGCTGGACGTACCCACTTCTCGTGCCCTTACTCTAGGGTGCGGGTCGTGACACGTTTTTAGTG
Source organism: Iris pallida (assembly GCA_029216955.1). Classification (NCBI taxonomy): domain Eukaryota; kingdom Viridiplantae; phylum Streptophyta; class Magnoliopsida; order Asparagales; family Iridaceae; genus Iris; species Iris pallida. The sequence continues at coordinate 1,169,116 of JANAVB010040015.1, read as the reverse complement.
GTGGCCCATGCAGGTCGAGAGTCGCATTAGTGCGATATCGTGGTAGTACGGCGACTTAGTTGTACTGCTGTGAGCCTGCTATAGGATTGAGAGATAGGCTTTGCCGGAGAGGCACTCAATCACAGTTAGGAAAAAATTTTGCTTTAAATCATGCCATCTACATATCGTACTGATTTGCCTTCTTTGAAATAAACTGTCCTCCTTTGATATATCGATTCCTGCTCAGTATTGACTTCCTTGTACCATCTGTCTTCAGGATGGTGGAGACACGATCACATCGCTCTGGTGCAGTAGTTGTTGAAGAGGGGACTGCCACCTCTCAGCCAGATCAGCAGGGTCAGGAGGCTGCAGCTCCTGCCACCTCTATTCATATTGGGACTTCAGCAGCAGCAGCTAGGGGTATGCCTCCACCAGCTCGGGGGCAGGACCCAGTCATCCCAGAGATGCAGTTCCAGCAGCCGTCGTCTACAGGACACGTGGATGCGGCACAGATTTTTGCTTACTTCTAGCAGTTTATGGACCGGCAGCAGGCCCGACAGGACAAGAGCATGGAGTTGGCCCTTACGACGGTCGCAGCTCGACCAGTGATCCAGCAGCCGAGGATACCGAGGATCGAGCAGTTTCAGAAGATGAGCCCCAGAGACTTTCTGGGGACAGAGGGGATCCTATATGCCGATGAGTGGATCGAGCATATAGAGGAGATCTTCCGTCTGGCCAGGATACCAGCAGATCTTCAGCAGATGCAGGCACCGGTAAGAGTGCAGCAGGCACAGCATCAGCCTAGAGGGCAGGACCGCAAGGTACAGACTTGTGCTTACTGCAAGAGGGCAGGGCACGCTTGGGAAACTTGTTATAGGAGGCGGAAGGTTTGTCTGTTCTGTGGATCCGCTGCTCACCAGGTCATGGATTGCCCCACTGCACCCGTATATGACGGAGCACCGGGTCAGAGAGAGGGAGCTAGGCCACCTGTAGCGCAGCACCATGCCCAGAGGGGTAGAGCTTTTGCGATGGTAGTCAAGGAGACCGATGCTGCAGGTGATGGATTAGAAGGTTCGTCTTCTTGTTCTTCCTCCCCACTTTCATCTGTGATTTCCCTTAGTACCTGCCAGGATATTGCTTGTGATTGCTAGATAGTGTAGCTATCCTGTTCGAGACTGTAGAATCACGACCAGTAGGATTGTATTGCTTCGACTTTGATTGATTGGGGGTTTGACCTAGGAAAGGTGCGATCATCTTAATTTCGAGGACGAAATTTTTATAAGGTAGGTAGGATTGTAACACCCAGTTTTTCAGATGAGGGTATTTTTGAAATTTTGTAATTATAATTATTATTATTGATATTTATTTCACATTATGATTTTTGGTGATTTTTTTAATTATTTTTAAACCATTTAAAAACTGGTTTAAGTCATGACTTGTGATTTTGATGTGCTGCTAGTGAAACCTGATAGACTGCGTGACCTAGAGCCTAACCACATCATTAGGATGATTTATTATCATTTTAGCCTAGGGGTATTTTGGTCATTTTGACTTATTTAAATTATTTGATGATTTATTGAATTGGTAAATTTTTCGTTGACTTGACTTGTTGAGACCTAATGAACTAGCCTAGAAGCTAACCCTATCCATGGTGACCCTAGTCTAACTTAGGTTAACCTACATTTAGTCATTAAAAACTAATTTTTAGAATGAGGGGATTTGGTTTAGTGCATTTAAGTCATGGTTTATGATTTCATGAAATGGCTTATGACTTCATGACTTGATTAACCATAACTTAAGCCCATGGGCCAATTTAGGAAACCTTAACCCTAATTTTCCACTTTGTGACCAGCCACTAGGGTTCCCCCTTCCCTATAAATATTCTCCTCCATTTTCTTGCCTCTTTTATTAAATTTTTACAAGTTTGAAGAAAGAGGTAAGAGCCTTCTTCCCCAATCCATAATTTCCTCATTTCAACTCCTTTTTGGCTCAAATCTTTTGCATTGGTTTCTAATTGATCCCTACTTTATGTTCATGGAGAGAAATATCAGGTTTGAATCAATTTTGGGATATTGGCTAGCAAAGAGATTTTCCTCTTTTGAAGCTTTCCTTGGGAATTTCACCAATAGGTAATTGAACCCTAAACTCAGTAATTTCTAGATCTAATTGCATATGTAGGAAGCCCTAGGAGTCCCCTAGCTGTAGGACTTGGTTTCGTGTCAAGGTGGATTCATTTCGTGTCCGTATCGGACACGTATCAGTTGTACTACTGTGTGTTTGATTAAATACCACAAAGGGTTAAAAATTGGTATTTTTGAAAAGTGTTTAAATAGATTTGTTGTATTATATATACATTTCGTGGTTGACTGAGCACGAATCAGTGTCCTTGTCGTGTCCAAATCTGTGTTGGATACGCTGCGTACTGGCTCGGTTTAGTGCCCTGCTGATCGGGGTTGACACAGGACACGACACGGCGACTCAGGCCCTAAAAATTGGTGGACACGGAGGCCTAGTGACTGACACGACACCTACAAAATTTCGTGGGTTCTCGTTTTGTGTGCACGGAGAAAATCGAACCGCACTGTCTTTCTCACTGTTGCACACACGCGCAGACACTCGACTGATACGTACTGTTTTCTTGGACACGACACAGTGTGGACTCGTTGCAGGCTCTAGGACACGTTCCCCTATGTTGGGCGAACCCGTAGGCAGGAGCACAAGGCTCGGGGGTGGACGCACGAGTCAATAGATCATGTTGCACCTCTGCACGAGGTCTGCTGATACTGATATTCTCTGATACTTGGTTTTCACCATTTGGACACATCGTGTCGACTTCTGTGGACACGACATAGCCTGTATGACACCATAGCATGTTCACACACGTGTATCAATCATCAATTTGAAGTTTTATTGTATTCGAATGTGAAATGGGTTTAAAACATTGAATTTACTGATGTGTTGTTTGCTGATTTCAAGTTTGAATTCAAATTATGGTTTTCAAATGAGTTCTTAATTCCTGGGTTTAATGTAGGTAAGTTAGTTAATATGGGTTGATTTGAAATGATTAGAGTGTGAAATTTAGGAATGAATGAACAGATGTTTGATTGTGATTTCCTGAGATTAGTTCTAGATTCTGTGAACACACACTCTAGTGGTATCCACACTATTCTAAATTCCTAGTTCCTGATTTCCTATTTGACACATATATCATTGTTCACCCACACATTATACTGCATTCACTGCTAACACATTGTGTCAGTCCATCCTTTCCCTCATGTTCAATATCTACATAGGTTTATTCCATGGTTTGATGTTCAGTTCTTATGTGCAATGATTGGACTTCAAAATTTCTGAGATTGAACCCCATACAATGCCATATCACACACAGGCCTCACATAACTGTCCTGCATTGATCACCCATATTAACCTGCTGTCCTATCCACATTGCCATGTGGTTTCCTTTGGTATCAGTCATGTCTAGACCATGTATCACAAATCCTTGTTTAGACCATTTATGTAGAGTTTTTCCCTTTTCCTTCACTGGTACAGTTCTGTTTTAGGAGTGGTTTTCTGCCATTCCATCAGTCCAGTAATGGACTTGATGATTAGCATGGTGGTTCACCACCCACTTTAGTATCTTGTTCTGCATATTGCACTCACACACTGTCAACACACTATGCACACACACGCATGGACTGATTAGAACTTCTGAGATTGAAACTTGAGAGATAACTCACATGTTTTGCCATGCATTCTTTAACTAATTACTAAACCTGTGCACTGTTTTTCCTTTTTCACTGAATGATAATTTAGGACTGAACCAGTGAACTGGATTTTGATTTCCTAATATGTGTGTTTATATTTCCTGAGACTGAATTTTCAAAATGTTGGGATTTTTTTGATTGAACTGTTTTTCCTGAGAATACATGAGTTCATTTTACACACAATTACACATTGATTGCTACACAAATCTGAGATTTGATATTTAGATATTGTATACATATAGTTACATATATAGGTTTACATTTATGTGGATTCATGTGAACTTAGTGTTCAGTTTCACATGCTTGAGTATATGTCTTTTGTATGCATGGGTTGTACTGCCATAGGTAGTTTGATTTGGGTTAGTGGTATCAGTTTTGGCAGGCCTGATTTGGCTTGCCTTGCCTTGGCTTGCACTGCAGGACCTTAGCAGTGGTTTACAGCAGTAGCAGTGGCTTAGGCAGTAGCAGTGGTTTAGAGCAGTAGGCAGGGAGTTGAGTTCAGGCTATGGATGGGTTGTGTGCAATTAAGTTGAATGGGGTTTACTTGATGAGAGTTCAGGATAGTAACCTGGGAAATAGATGGATTGGTTTGGTTGAATGTTAATTAGATTTTTGTTTGATTAGAAGTTAACTAAGATTAAATCATAAGTTGGCTTGTGTATATATAAGAGTGTGTGAGTTTTATTATGTGTTGTGGGTTGATTAGGGGCAGTAGAGAAAGGATCAGGTGTAGGTTGAGGGCTTCATAGGTTGTCATTGTAAAAGGGTTAGCCTTGTGTGGATTTCAGTCTGCATTATAAGGGAATTTCTCCCTTGTATTAGTTTCCATCTATCCAAGTTAAGTCCATACTAAACCTTAGTGTCCTTCCCCTCATCCAGTCCAATCTTCCCTTTTCTGGATATCTTAGGTATATTCATAGTATGTAGGAAATGCCTAGTAGTAGAGGGTTGTTATATACCCTATAGGGTTATGAATTATAAAGTTAGATGTAGAGTTTGGATAGATACATATAGTTATATTCATGTATTTAACTTGTAGATATACAACTAGGATGTATGTGTTTATATTATATGTATATGGGGTAAGTTAGCTAAATTCATATGGTGGCTTATAGTTGAGTCTGATTTAGGTTGATTTGGTTTGATACCTAGAAGCCCAAACCCTAAATGTTGACTTGGGTTGAGTCAGAGTTGACCAAGTTTGACTTGGACCTAGTTTGACCTAGTTTGACCTAGAAATCATATAGTTTGCATTGTAGCCTTTATTTTTTTTATATTGAACATGTCATAACCCATATTACTCTGTTTAGGACACTGTGACTCCGGTGCAGACATCTGACATTACACTACTCTTTTCAGAGTCTCAGGCGAGTACATTCTCTGATAGTTATCTCATTTACTTGTCAATTACTGTACTTCAGTTCTAGTTAGCTGTATGTGATTCTCTGTTACAAACACGTATTTTTATTTCTGAATCCATGTATACGACACACATACTTACTCGTCTTACCTCTATTATTCGAATCACCATACGAATCACTATTCGAACCACCTATTCATATCTTCATTTGCCGGTTGGACTTGTACTCGTCTTATGTGTTGGATTTTGGATTCATTTGTATTAGATGGGCGGGAAAATACTTGATTAGACATGTGAACATTTCCACTATTCGAACCACCCCCTGTGAATAATATTCGAACGATAGCCATTCCACACCCGGCCAGGTGTGTGATGTGTCGTATTTACCCTTAGCCGTTTACATGTCTAACTGAGTATTTTAAAACACACTTGGAGAATTTATTCGAATCATTATTAGAACATCATGTGAATCACTATTCGTTTTACCTTATTCGATTCACCTTATTAGAATAATGATTAGAATCACATTCGACTTATTTTATATTAGACTCACTTTGGGATTACACTCGACTTATGTTGTACCATCTGAACTCATTATGTTACTCTAGTTCAGCTAGATCTTATTTTACAGTCTTTTTACTATGTTTCTTTTCTTGTTTAGTTACCTTACTTTCCTTGTACCTTAACTGCTCTCTACATCATTACTCGTACAAACTGTCATATTCATCAATACAACTGTCTATAACTGCTTTATAGTTCTCTATCATTTACTTGGGTTTTCTAGATGAGATTGTGCTCATTCCTGTCCTGACTGGACCTGTTGAAAATATTATAGATGCTTACCTTGAGGACATTTGCCCTACTTGCCTTGGAGCAGGAGATGACTTAGCTACCTATGGCCCCGACACTCAGGAGTGATCGGGAGACTGGCTAGTAGACTTGGTTTAGTTTTTCATGCTTTAGAATTTTGAATTGTAATAACTTGAGATTCGAGTTTGTATATGAGTTTGTTTGAGATATTATTATTTAGTAGTTATAAATGTTGTTATTTAGTTTTTAGTTATAAACTTCTGTGTTATCTTATCGTGCTTAGACTGTGATTGAGATTCATTATATCTATACTTGCCCTCCATTCGGAGTTGAGATTTGACAAGTACATTATATAATTGCGTGAGTTGTTGATTAGATAGTAACCTAGGACAGCGTTCTACCGCCGACACTGCGGCGTAGGCTGGATGTACCCACTTCTCGTGCCCTTACTCTAGGGTGCGGGTCGTGACACGTTTTTAGTGGTGGCCCATGCAGGTCGAGAGTCGCATTAGTACGATATCGTGGTAGTACGGCGACTTAGTTGTACTGCTGCGAGCCTGCTATAGGATTGAGAGATAGGCTTTACCGGAGAGGCACTCAATCACAGTTAGGAAAAAAATTCTGTTTTAAATCATGCCATCTACATATCGTACTGATATGCCTTCTTTGAAATAAACTGTCCTCCTTTAATATATCGATTCCTGCTCAGTATTGACTTCCTTGTACGATCTGTCTTCAGGATGGTGGAGACACGATCACATCGCTCTGGTGCAGTAGTTGTTGAAGAGGGGACTGCCACCTCTCAGCCAGATCAGCAGGGTCAAGAGGCTGCAGCTCCTGCCACCTCTATTCATATTGGGACTTCAGCAGCAGTAGCTAGGGGTATGCCTCCACCAGCTCGGGGGCAGGACCCAGTCATCCCAGAGATGCAGTTCCAGCAGCCGCCGCCTACAGGACATGTGGATACGGCACAGATGTTCGCTTACTTCCAGCAGTTTATGGACCGGCAGCAGGCCCAACGGGACAGGAGCATGGAGTTGGCCCTTACGACGGTCGCAGCTCGACCAGTGATCCAGCAGCCGAGGATACCGGGGATCGAGCAATTTCAGAAGATGAGCCCCAGAGACTTTCTGGGGACAGAGGGGATCCTATATGCCGATGAGTGGATCGAGCATATAGAGGAGATCTTCCGCCTGGCCAGGATACCAGCAGATCTTCAGATCGAGGCCGCAGCTAGCCGGATGCGAGATCTTGCTCGCACCTGGTACCAGTCAGACCCCAGGGTGGGAGTAGCTGGACAGATCTGGGAGGAGTTCAAGGGCTTCTTCAAGAAGAAGTTCTTTCCAGATTCAGCGCTTCGAGCCTTGGAGTCGCAGTTCGAGAGCTTGGTTCAGGGGAGTCTGTCAGTGGAGGAGTACGCTGGGGAGTTCGGCCGCCTCGACAGATTCATAGAGGGTTTGAGCAAGACGGCGAAGGCCCAGAGGTTCCGGAAGGGTCTGGTCAAGGAAGTCAAGTCCTTGACCAAGGGCAACAGGGATGCCACTTTTGAGGAGATTTTGACGGGAGCCTTATTGGCTGAGGATGATCTTGAGCTTAGGCTCAAGAGGGGGCGAGACCCAGTTGGGGACAGCAGCAGCGGAGGCCAAGCCAAGAGGCCTCATGTACAGATTCAGCAGATACAGGCACTGGTAAGAGTGTAGTAGGTACAGCATCAGCCTAGAGGGCAGGACCACAAGGTGCATACTTGTGCTTACTACAAGAGGGCAGGGCACGCTTGGGAAACTTGTTATAGAAGGCGGAAGGTTTGTCTGTTCTGTGGATCCGCTGCTCATCAGGTCAGGGATTGCCCCACTGCACCCGTATATGACGGAGCACCGGGTCAGAGAGAGGGAGCTAGGCCACCTGTAGTGCAGCACCATGCCCAGAGGGTTGGAGCTTTTACGATGGTAGTCGAGGAGACCGACGCTGCAGGTGATGGGTTAGAAGGTTCGTCTTCTTGTTCTTTCTCCCCACTTTTATGTGTGATTTCCCTTAGTACCTGCCAGGATATTGCTTGTGATTGCTAGATAGTGTAGCTACCCTGTTCGAGACTGTGGAATCACGACCAGTAGGATTGTATTGCTTCGACTTTGATTGATTGGGGGTTTGATCTAGGAAAGGTACGATCATCTTAATTTTGAGGACGAAATTTTTATAAGGTGGGTAGGATTGTAACACTCAGTTTTCTAGATAAGGGTATTTTTGAAATTTTGTAATTATAATTATTATTACTGATATTTATTTCACATTATGATTTTTGGTGATTTTTTTAATTATTTTTAAACCATTTAAAAACTGGTTTAAGTCATGACTTGTGATTTTGATGTGCTGCTAGTGAAACCTGAGAGACTGCGTGACCTAGAGCCTAACCACGTCATTAGGATGATTTATTATCATTTTAGCCTAGGGGTATTTTGGTCATTTTGACTTATTTGAATTATTTGGTGATTTATTGAATTGGTGAATTTTAGGTTGACTTGACTTGTTGAGACCTAGTGAACTAGCCTAGAAGCTAACCCTAGACATGGTGACCCTAGTCTAACTTAGGTTAACCTACATTTAGTCATTAGAAACTAATTTTAGAATGAGAGGATTTGGTTTAGTACATTTAAGTCATGGTTTATGATTTCATGAAATGGCTTATGACTTCATGACTTGATTAACCATAACTTAAGCCCATGGGCCAATTTAGGAAACCCTAACTCTAATTTTCCACTTTGTGACCAGCCACTAGGGTTCCCCCTTCCCTATAAATATTCTCCTCCATGTTCTTGCCTCTTTTATTAAATTTTTACAAGTTTGAAGAAAGAGGTAAGAGCCTTCTTCCCCAATCCATAATTTCCTCATTTCAACTCTTTTTTGGCTCAAATCTTTTGCATTGGTTTCTAATTGATCCCTACTTTATGTTCATGGAGAGAAATCTCAGGTTTGAATCAATTTTCGGATATTGGCTAGCAAAGAGATTTTCCTCTTTTGAAGCTTTCCTTGGGAATTTCACCAATAGGTAATTGAACCCTAAACTCAGTAATTTCTAGATCTAATTGCATATGTAGGAAGCCCTAGGAGTCCCCTAGCTGTAGGACTTGGTTTCGTGTCAAGGTGGATTCATTTCGTGTCCGTATCGGACACGTATCAGTTGTACTGCTGTGTGTTTGATTAAATGCCACAAAGGGTTGAAAATTGGTATTTTTGAAAAGTGTTTAAATAGATTTGTTGTATTATATATACATATTGATTTCGTGGTTGACTGAGCACGAATCAGTGTCCTTGTCGTGTCCAAATCCGTGTTGGACACGCTGCGTACTGGCTCGGTTCAGTGCCCTACTGATCGGGGTTGACACAGGATACGACACGGCGACTCAGGCCCTAAAAATTAGTAGACACGGAGGCCTCGTGACTGACACGACACCTACAAAATTTCGTGGGTTCTCGTTTTGTGTGCACGGAGAAAATCGAACCGTACTGTCTTTCTCACTGTTGCACACACGCGCAGACACTCGACTGATACGCACTATTTTCTTGGACACGACACAGTGTGGACTCGTTGCAGGCTTGGGGACACGTTCCCCTATGTTAGGCGAACCCGTAGGCAGGAGCACAAGGCTCGGGGGTGGACGCACGAGTCAATAGATCGTGTTGTACCTCTGCACGAGGCCTGCTGACACTGCTATTCTCTGATACTTGGTTTTCACCATTTGGACACGTTGTGTCGACTTCTGTGGACACGACATAGCCTGTATGACACCATAGCATGTTCACACACGTGTATCAATCATCAATTTGAAGTTTTATTGTATTCGAATGTGAAATGGGTTTAAAATATTGAATTTACTGATGTGTTGTTTGCTGATTTCAAGTTTGAATTCAAATTATGGTTTTCAAATGAGTTATTAATTCCTGGGTTTAATGTAGGTAAGTTAGTTGATATGGGTTGATTTGAAATGATTAGAGTGTGAAATTTAGGAATGAATGAACAGATGTTTGATTGTGATTTCCTGAGATTAGTTCTAGATTCTGTGAACACACACTCTAGTGGTATCCACACTATTCTAAATTCCTAGTTCCTGATTTCCTATTTGACACATATATCATTGTTCACCCACATATTATACTGCATTCACTGCTAACACATTGTGTCAGTCCATCCTTTCCCTCATGTTCAATATCTACATAGGTTTATTCCATGGTTTGATGTTCAGTTCTCATGTGCAATGATTGGACTTCGAAATTTCTGAGATTGAACCCCAATGCAATGCCATATCACACACAGGCCTCACATAACTGTCATGCATTGATCACCCATATTAACCTGCTATCCTATCCACATTGCCATGTGGTTTCCTTTGGTATCAGTCATGTCCAGACCATGTATCACAAATCCTTGTTTAGACCATTTATGTGGAGTTTTCCCCTTTTCCTTCACTGGTACAGTTCTGTTTTAGGAGTGGTTTTCTGCCATTCCATCAGTCCAGTAATGGACTTGATGATTAGCATGGTGGTTCACCACCCACTTTAGTATCTTGTTCTGCATATTGCACTCACACACTGTCAACACACTATGCACACACACGCATGGACTGATTAGAACTTCTGAGATTGAAACCTGAGAGATAACTCACATGTTTTGCCATGCATTCTTTAACTAATCACTAAACCTGTGCACTGTTTTTCCTTTTTCACTGAATGATAATTTAGGACTGAACCAGTGAACTGGATTTTGATTTCCTAATGTGTGTGTTTATATTTCCTGAGACTGAATTTTCGAAATGTTGGGATTTCTTTGATCGAACTATTTTTCCTGAGAATACATGAGTTCATTTTACACACAATTACACATTGATTGCTACACAAATCTGAGATTTGATATTTAGATATTGTATACATATAGTTACATATATAGGTTTACATTTATATGGATTCATATGAACTTAGTGTTCAGTTTCACATGCTTGAGTATATGTCTTTTGTATGCATGGGTTGTACTGCCATAGGTAGTTTGATTTGGGTTAGTGGTATCAGTTTTGGCAGGCCTGATTTGGCTTGCCTTGCCTTGGCTTGCACTGCAGGACCTTAGCAGTGGTTTACAGCAGTAGCAGTGGCTTAGGCAGTAGCAGTGGTTTAGAGCAGTAGGCAGGGAGTTGAGTTCAGGCTATGGATGGGTTGTGTGCAATTAAGTTGAATGGGGTTTACTTGATGAGAGTTCAGGATAGTAACCTGGGAAATAGATGGATTGGTTTGGTTGAATGTTAATTAGATTTTTGTTTGATTAGAAGTTAACTAAGATTAAATCATAAGTTGGCTTGTGTATATATAAGAGTTTGTGAGTTTTATTATGTGTTGTGGGTTGATTAGGGGCAGTAGAGAAAGGAGCAGGTGCAGGTTGAGGGCTTCATAGGTTGTCATTGTATAAGGGTTAACCTTGTGTGGATTTCAGTCTGCATTATAAGGGAATTTTTCTCTTGTAATAGTTTCCATCTATCCAAGTTAAGTCCATACTAAACCTTAGTATCCTTCCCCTCATCCAGTTCAGTCTTCCCTTTTCTGGATATCTTAGGTATATTCATAGTATGTAGGAAATGCCTAGTAGTAGAGGGTTGTTATATACCCTATAGGGTTATGAATTATAAAGTTAGATGTAGAGTTTGGATAGATACATATAGTTATATTCATGTATTTAACTTGTAGATATACAACTAGGATGTATGTGTTTATATTATATGTATATGGGGTAAGTTTGCTAAATTCATATGATGGCTTATAGTTGAGTCTGATTTAGGTTGATTTGGTCTGATACCTAGAAGCCCAAACCCTAAATGTTGACTTGGGTTGACTCAGAGTTGACCAAGTTTGACTTGGACCTAGTTTGACCTAGTTTGACCTAGAAATCATATAGTTTGTATTGTAGCCTTTATTTTTCTTATATTGAACATGTCATAACCCATATTACTCTGTTTAGGACACTGTGACTCCGGTGCAGACATCTGACATTACACTACTCTTTTCAGAGTATCAGGCGAGTACATTCTCTGATAGTTCTCTCATTTACTTGTCAATTACTGTACTTTCGTTCTAGTTAGCTGTATGTGATTCTCTGTTACAAACACGTATTTTTATTTCTGAATCCATGTATACGACACACATACTTACTCGTCTTACCTCTATTATTCGAATCACCATACGAATCACTATTCGAACCACCTATTCGTATCTTCATTTGCCGGTTGGACTTGTACTCGTCTTATGTGTTGGATTTTAGATTTATTTGTATTAGATGGACGGGGAAATACTTGATTAAACATGTGAACATTCCCACTATTCGAACCACCCCCTGTAAATAATATTCGAACGATAGCCATTCCACACCCGGCCAGGTGTATGATGTGCCGTATTTACCCTTAGCCGTTTACATGTCTAACTGAGTATTTTAAAACACACTTGGAGAATTTATTCGAATCATTATTAGAACATCGTGTGAATAACTATTCGTATCACCTTATTCGATTCACCTTATTAGAACAATGATTAGAATCACATTCGACTCATTTTATATTAGACTCACTTTGGGATTACACTCGACTTATGTTGTACCATCTGAACTCATTATGTTACTCTAGTTCAGCTAGATCTTATTTTACAGTCTTCTTGCTATGTTTCTTTTCTTGTTTAGTTACCTTACTTTCCTTGTACCTTAACTGCTCTCTACATTATTACTCGTACAAACTGTCATATTCATCAATACAACTGTCTATAACTGCTTTATAGTTCTCTGTCATTTACTTGGGTTTTCTAGATGAGATTGTGCTCGTTCCTGTCCTGACTGGACCTGTTGAAAATATTACAGATGCTTGCCCTGAGGACATTTGCCCTACTTGCCTTGGAGCAGGAGATGACTTAGCTACCTATGGCCCTGACACTCAGGAGTGATCGGGAGACTGGCTAGTAGACTTGGTTTAGTTTTTCATGCTTTAGAATTTTGAATTGTAATAACTTGAGATTCGAGTTTGTATATGAGTTTGTTTGAGATATTATTATTTAGTAGTTATAAATGTTGTTATTTAGTTTTTAGTTATAAACTTCTGTGTTATCTTATCGTGCTTAGACTGTGATTGAGATTCATTATATCTATACTTGTCCTCCGTTCGGAGTTGAGATTTGACAAGTACATTATATAATTGCGTGAGTTGTTGATTAGATAGTAACCTAGGACAGCGTTCTACCGCCGACACTGCAGCATAGGCTGGACGTACCCTCTTCTCGTGCCCTTACTCTAGGGTGCGGGTCGTGACACGTTTTTAGTGGTGGCCCATGCAGGTCGAGAGTCGCATTAGTGCGATATCGTGGTAGTACGACGACTTAGTTGTACTGTTGCGAGCCTGCTATAGGATTGAGAGATAGGCTTTACCGGAGAGGCACTCAATCACAGTTAGGAAAAAAAATTTGCTTTAAATCATGCCATCTACATATCATACTGATTTGCCTTCTTTGAAATAAACTGTCCTCCTTTGATATATCGATTCCTGCTCAGTATTGACTTCCTTGTACGATCTGTCTTCAGGATGGTGGAGACACGATCACATCGCTCTGGTGCAGTAGTTGTTGAAGAGGGGACTGCCACCTCTCAGCCAGATCAGCAGGGTCAGGAGGCTGCAGCTCCTGCCACCTCTATTCATATTGGGACTTCAGCAGCAGCAGCTAGGGGTATGCCTCCACCAGCTCGGGGGCAGGACCCAGTCATCCCAGAGATGCAGTTCCAGTAGCCGCCGCCTACAGGACACGTGGATGCGGCACAGATGTTCGATTACTTCCAGTAGTTTATGGACCGGCAGCAGGCCCGACAGGACAGGAGCATGGAGTTGGCCCTTACGACGGTCGCAGCTCAACCAGTGATCCAGCAGCCGAGGATACCGGGGATCGAGCAGTTTCAGAAGATGAGCCCTAGAGACTTTCTGGGGACAGAGGGGATCCTATATGCCGATGAGTGGATCGAGCATATAGAGGAGATCTTCCGCCTGGCCAGGATACCAGCAGATCTTCAGATCGAGGCCGCAGCTAGCCGGATGCGAGATCTTGCTCGCACCTGGTACCAGTCAGACCCCAGGATGGGAGTAGCTGGACAGTTTTGGGAGGAGTTCAAGGGCTTCTTCAAGAAGAAGTTCTTTCCAGATTCAGCGCCACGATGGGCCACTATCATGTTCTTTCCTTACATTATCATAAATGAGAAAAACTTGCATAAAATAACTAATAACATATTCTTGAAGCCAAGAAAAAGATCTACAACTTTCATGTTGGGAGTTGGGAGAAATTCTGGCCACAATTCAGCCAAATAGGACTTAAAATAGCCAAAAGCAGCCAAAATAGGCCCTATATGGCATTCTGCGGCACTATTCACTCCATGCGGCACTATTTATGCTCATGCGGCTATGGCACTATTCATTCTTGCGGCTGTGGCACTATTCATGCTCATGCGGCTGCGGTACTATTCATGCTCATGCGGCTGCGGTACTATTCATGCGGCTGCGGTACTATTCATGCTCATGCGGCTGTGGCACTATTCATGCGGCTGTGGTACTATTCATGCTCATGCGGTTGTGGCACTATTCATGCGGCTACGGTACTATTCATGCTCATGCGGCTGCGGCACTATTCATGCGGCTGCGGTACTATTCATGCTCATGCGGCTGCGGTACTATTCATGCGACTACGATACTATTCATGCGGCTGCGATACTATTCATGCGGCTGCGGTACTATTCATGCTCATACGGCTGTGGCACTATTCATTCCTGCGGCTGCGGTACTATTCATGCTCATGCGGCTGCGGCACTATTCATGCGGCTGCGGCACTATTCATGCGGTTGCGGCACTATTCATACGGCTGTGGTACTATTCGTGCTCATGCGGCTGCGGCACTATTCATGCGGCTGCGGTACTATTCATACGGCACTATTCATCATCCCTGCCAAAATTAGGACAGATGAACAAAAAAATGGCCAAAAATGATTTTGGCCATAACTTCCTCAAAATAAGTCGAAATCTAACTTTTCAAAGGTCTATTTTGGGTAAAATTGAATTCTCTACAACATGGAACAATCAAAACATAAAAATAATGAAGTTTAATAGATCAAAACCCAAAAAAATCAAAAATAATATAAACTTAGATCTACAAGAAAATATCCATCAAAATAAAAAATGCCAAGTTCTAAAGTATCTTAGAATCTCGCGAGGAAGACAATAGAACAACAAAAATGGAGTTTCTCCATGAAGCAAGTTGCACTTACCTAAGCTTCTCTTGGTAGGTGGAGAAGTTAAGAGGAAGAAGGTGAAGAAATAAATGAAGAGTAAAGAGGAGAGAGAAAGGAGATTGGATTTTAAATGATGATGGTGGTGGTAGGTAGGGGTTTTCTTTGGGTTCATGATGAACCCAAAAGCAAACCAAACCAAGCTAAACCGATCCAAGCTAAGCCATAACCAATGAAATGCCAAAATAACCATGCCAATGCAACATGCTAAAAATAAAATCATGACTAGCTAACCATGACTAATAAAAATACGGACCCGAAATATGTATACGTATACGAAAATACGTAATACGGATTTTGAGAGTGACAAAACGTGTCCACTACTTTGTACACAACCATGCGCATTTCAATCATACGATGCCACGCGTCTAAATACAGTTAGTACACGTTCGAGTAACTGAATGAAAGTTGGCACAACCTGAAGTTAGCGCAACCTAAATTTGCACAGTTAAACCTCGCGCACATCAGAATAACTGCTAAAACAGTTATTTTCAGCACTCTACAAATAGAGTTTCCAATCATTATCAAGGGGGCAGAGATCAAGAGTTCTTACAAAAGTGCTGCTGTATTCTCCAGAGGCTTTAGTCTTCAAGTTCACATAGTCCAAGGGATAAAGCGATCGTCTTCTGATCGGATTCCTAAAGTTGTACTTCTCCAGAATTCATTGTACTTTGTACGATTCTTTTTAAGTTTAGAATAAACTTTTTGTTTTTGCAAACAGGCACGCAAGCCACTAACTTCGCAGAACATGTCCACTATACTGCTCACGACCAAGTGTATCTCAATCAATTGATGCCACGCGTCCATAGCAGTTAATACAACCGTTTGTGCAAGTGAATAGGAAGAGCGCAAACTGAAGCGCGCGCAATCCAGAATAACTACTAAACAGTTATTTTATGAACTCTATAAATAGAGTTTCAAATCATTCTCAAAAGATCAAGAGTGATCATCATCTCCTGCTAAAGTGCTGCTGTATTCTCCAGAGGCTCGTGTCTTCGATATCACATCGTCCAAGGGATAAAGTGATCGTCTTCTGATCAGATTCCTATAGTTGTACTTCTTCAGAAATCAATTGTACTCCTGTACTCTTTTTTTAGTTTGTAATAAAAAAATTTGTTCTTTGCAAACAAACTGGCGACTCTGCTGGAGACGACTTTCTCCTCCGACGAGAAAGTGATAACTCAATGTGATACTGTGTCAATCGGCAAGACGCAGAAGACCCTGGTCGTTAAAGTCGACCAGACAGCCTACGAGACTATGATCAATGCTGGGGGTGCCAAGCGCACTTCTGCCGCTGTTAAGGGCAAGACTCGCTCTGTTTCGACTCCTAAGTCCTCGGCGGCACAATCTTCTGTCTCTGTACAACTCGTGCCCATCAATGTTTTGGCACAAACTAAGGGAAACAACCTTTTGGCTAATCCCTCTACTTCTTCGACTCTGAAATCGAAGGAGACTCTGTCTTGACACACTGATATCTAAAACAAGGAAAAGCGCACTCCAGTCCTCTCTTCCCTGGCATAACCTGCGTCTGTTCCTACTTCTGTGCAACTCGCGCCCATCAATATTTCGGTGCAACCTAAGGGAAACAGCCTTTTGGCTAATCCCTCTACTTCTCCGACCCTGAAATCAAAGGAGACTCTGTATCGACACATTGCTATCCAAAACAAGGGAAAGCACCCATTGGCCTTTTCTTCTTCAGTGCAATTTGCGCGTGTTCCTGCTTCGGCACAACTTGCACAGGGTCATGCCTTGGCGCAACCTGCATGAACTTGTGCACTAGTGTAATATAAAGAAATGCACTCTTTTCCACCAAATCAGAAGCTTAGTGAGAAATCACTAAATCAAAGGAAAAGTTCTTTAACTTTTCCTCATTCTGCTCGAGTCGTTGACTGGGTGGAAAGTACTGCTCTCCTTAATAGAGACAGCCAAATCTCTATCGGGAAGGTGAGTTCCATTCAGAACAAACCTTCTATGCAAAAGGGCATCATGCCTACTCCAAAGAGATCAGGACAGGATCTACCAACCTTATGTATTTTAAGATCCCGATGAGGCAAACTACTAGTATCTCAAGTAGATACACAAGCAGTTCCTCTGTCAGACTTGCGCACCTATATCAACAGGTGCCAATTAGGCTCAACCTCGGGAAATCACAAGAGTCATCAAGCGCAACCCATACCAGTTGCTAACTTACACCAGAGGAAGAATGCTGAGGTGAAAGATCCTATGACCTATGCCAACCAGCTTAGCACGTCCTTGTATACTCAAGGTACAGGACATCTCACTACAAAAAATTCGGGTTTCCGTGACAAGTAATCTGTGACAAGTGTAAAACTTGTCACTGAAAGGGATATTTCTGTGACAAATAATTTTTGTTGTCACTCATAATTTGTTTCTGTGACAACTGTTATTGTCCGTCACACAATTAAAACATTTAGTGATCATGTTTTTATTGGTCGTCACTTAATGTGATCACTGAAATAAAATTATGATTTTAGAGACAAGTTATGTGTGATAAGGGAAATAGTTGTCACTAAAAATTTTTGTTGTAGTTACAAGAAAATATTATTGTCACATAAAAGTATTAGCCACAAGATTAAAATTTTATTCTTGTCACTTAAAAGTTTCTTTTAGTTACCAGATAATTGTACGTCACACAAAAGTATTAGTCACAAAGAAAATTTTATTTCTTGTAACAAAAACTTTAAATAAATTTTAAAAAGTTAAATAAAAAATATATCCTAATTTTGATACTATTTTGACATTATTATTTAAATTGTAACAAGATTTAACTATACCAAAAAAATTCACATCAAATATCACAATCCTAATTATAATCCGGCTGTATATAAAAAAAATCATCAAATATTCATAAGTCTCCAACCGGATTTCGAATCCTGTTAGTATCATATATATATATATATATATATATATATATATATATATATATATATATATATATATATATATATATATATGAGTAAAAAAAAAACAATATATATATGAGTACGATCAACCGATACGAAGGAGACGATCCGAATCGAAGCCCCAATACATCGTCCCTCCTCGATCTCAAAACCCTAATTTCATCCCAAATATCCTCCTCTTCTTTCTCATCACCGTCGATCCCTCCTCAGTCCATTTGCCTCTCCCTCAACCGCAACGACGAGCTCGTCGCCGGTGCCGACGACGACCTCCACTCCTTCGGCCTCACCTCCGGTGACCTCCTCTTCTACTCCCTCTCCCAAACCCCCTTAATCCTAGCCCCAGACGTGGAAATGGAAAGGGTGGCTCATTTATGCTCCGAAACTCTAACCTTAGAAAACCCCCCCCCAATCCCGAAACCCTAACCCCAGTTCTAGAGGTGGAGATGGAAAAGGTGGCTTCTTTACGCCCCGAAACCGTAACCCCAGCAGAAACCCCCAATTTCGAAACCCTAATTACAAATCGGTGGGATATGAAGGTGGAGATGGAAAAGGAGGCTGCTTTCCTGGCTCCGGACTCGGATGAAGATACGGAGATGGAGGTCGAAGAAGGATCGGAGCAAAAATCTCGAGTTTCCGTCCGAGCTTCCTTAGGAGGGTCATGGAACTAGAGAAGGATGGGATCAAGGGGAACTTAGGGCTTCTCATTGTCGTCGTCCATGCCATATTCCTGGAGTCGGGGTTCATGGTCTGCGATGGTATCGAACCGTCTCGCCTGCCAAAATATTGGAACTTGGCGACCGTTTCCATCTCGCTTTGGTACACCGTTCCTGATCTTGTGGACCCTGTGAAAGTCGCTGTCTTGAAGTTCTCTTCGACAGGGAAGTTTGTATTGGTTTACGGGTACTTGAGCGGGGTCGATGGTCCGGATGTCCACCGGCTGTGCCTGGATTCGTCGAAGGTGGCGCCCTTCGCTGACTTGGTTTCTCCTGATGGGGAGAAGGAGAAGGAGGTATTTAATCTCTGGAAGGTTGTGAAAGATGGGCTTTGTCTGCCTCTATTGATCGATATCTGCGAAAAAAACGGGTTGCCGTTCCCCCCGTGCTTTGCCCGTCTGCCCACGGATCTCAAATTTATGATTCTGGAACTTCTACCGGGAGTTGATGTTGCTAGGGTCGGGTGCGCTAGTTCCGAATTGAGGTACCTTTCCGGTAATGATGAGCTCTGGAAACAGAAGTTTGTGAAGGAGTTTGGGGTGGCAAAGGAGAGGAAAGCAGCTGGAGGGACCTCTTAGAAAGAGAAATTTAAGAAGTACTGGGTGAAGAAGAGGAACGCTGAAATGATGAGGGACGTGAGGCAGAATGTGTATCGAGTGCCGCAGGGAATAGGCATGCCGAGGTATCCTCCGTTTGCACCCCCGAGGTTTCCAATGTGGGGCGGAGACTATGACGCCGTTCCTTTTATTGGCGGTTCGGTTCTTATTTGAGGACTGGGTTTTCCGAATCTACCAAGTAGGTAGAATTTCATACCTCACTGTAATCTTGATGGGCGTAACCATGATTTTATCGGGTGAAATTGTCACCGTTCGACGGATGAGGTACTTCACCCAGGTATGTTTATAGATGCTACCAGGTCTGAACTTATGCATGTCTAGTTTGTTTGTTATGTGGCAAGCTGGTTTAGTTTCCTTTTGTTTTTCTCACTGCTACCGTTTGCTCAAAATAACTTTTGGTATAAGAGAATATATGTGTGTTAGACTGTTCAATATATATATATATATATATATATATATATATATATATATATATTAAAAAATATCCATAAATACCAATTTTCATCCCCTGTCCCACAGAACCCTAGCAATTCCCTCTAATTTTTTCCCACGAAATCAAAGCCCTAGCAATCCCGCGCCCTCATTTTTATTTCCATCACGGTGCTTTCGACATCAGAGCGTAAAAATTTATTCTTCTTTTTCTTCACAAAAAATTAGGGCTTCAAAGCGTAAAAAATTAGGGTTTTGAGCTTCCCACTCTCCGATCCAATCCTCATTGATGTCGACAGCGAAGGGGAGTGGCAATCAAAGAGGAAAGGGCTCCGACTCGCTCAGATTGGAGAAGAAAGTGAGAGGCATCGCTGATCTCGAAGCCAACGTCATTCTCTCAAGGTCAGATATTGTTATTCCATTGAAATTAAGGTTTTGTCTCGATTTAGAGTTTGATTTGTTATTTTCTGTTAAGATTGATCTGGAAATCTAGATGTAATCAAAGCATTTTTTATCTGGTCTTCTGATGTACATTCATCATCTGCTGACATGTGCAGTTCCTTTTTATTTAATTCATGAGAGTTCATATTTGGACCAAAGTTCATATGTCTCATACTACATTAACCATCGTGGCTGTGAAACCCGTAATTTTAGTTTGCACTTTTATTTTAATTCTAATTTTTAATTTGCTAAATAAAATTTTGTTAGATTAATGTTAGCAATAAATTTTTTGAATAATGACAGAGGTTAATAATTAATTAAAATTGATAATGTTTATTCAAGTGTAAATTATTTTCCAAAATAATTAACTTGGATTTTTGTATGTTGGCCAGACCCGAACCTGATAATAAACCCAAGTTATATTCAAAAAATATTTTTTTTACAAAATTATTGAATTTTAAACTATACGTAATATTAGTTGGCCCAAAGCCAATTTATATTTTATAATATTAAGTCCATGAACCATGACCCAATTGGCCCAAACTTAATATTAAAGTTTAGAGCCCAATTACAAGCCCTTATATTTTCTTAGTTTTTCTTAAAACCAATTTTTGGGTTGTAAGCCCAATAGAATGAGCCCAATATCCCATTGTAAGTTAACATTCATATATTAAGTTTCTTTAAGAGAGAATAGCAACATTCTCAAACTCTCTGGTGGGTTTTCATTTCGTATGTAACCGAAACTTTCGGTTTTCCTATAACCGATGTTCATTTGGCTCTTGGCTTTCCCACCGGTGACCGCCGGGTTTCTCGCTGCCAACGGCCGGCCGTCGGCCTTCCCCACTCCGGTAACCCTCATTTTTGCTACTCCTATTTAAACCCTCCTCCTTCTCCACTCTTCCCCACACCATCTTTTCTCCAAATCTCTGAGAAAACCCTTTTCCGGCGAGTTTCCCGGCGATCCCAAGTTTCCAGACCCGATCCGAGCTTCCCTCGGTCAGATCGGGCCGCCCCTTCTCGGCGCACCTCCCCGGGCCGCTCGACCCGATCCGCGCCCTTCCCGTGACCGCCGGCGAACCCGCACGGCCCCCGTCCCCGTTCACGCCGGCGATCCCACGCCCGCGTCCCCGCCGCCGTCCCCTGGCCGGCGCCCACCCCCGGCTACCTGCTGCCCCGTTGGCGTTTCCCGGTGACGCTGTCTGTTTTCGGTTCTGACCCGTTTCTATTCCGAGCTCCAATTTCGGTTTCGGTACACTCTGACTCTATACTCTTTAATTGTCGATGATGAATTCTCTGGTCCGAATCCTGCGGGATCTCGGTTTTTCGACAACGTAATTTCTACGTTGCAATTTCAGTTTTTCCGAAGTTTCCGGAAACACTTGCTGTGGTTTTTCAGTTCTGAATCAGAACAATGTTCTGAGATTTCTTGGGTTTTCCGAGAAGTTTTGGAACAATTTGGGTTTCTAGCTCTGTGTTGGAGTTTGGTTAATGTTCTTGAGTTTTCTTAAGTTTCCTTAGGAATTTTTGGTGTGGGAATGTTCTGTTGGTTGATAGTTATGTTAATGGTTCTCTTTAGCTCTGTTGTGTGTTCTGTTGGAATTTTGGAAAGTTGGTTTTTGATATTTGAGTTCGGATTTTTTTTTCAGTATTAGTTGGCTTGGGAATATATATATATTATGGTGGGTTTCGGGAGTTATTTTGCAGGTATCGGACGCGTTCCCAGTTTTTGGGTTATCCCGAAAACAGAGGGAATGCTGCCGAAATTTTCGGAAAATTTATTAAAGGATTTTTAAAATGATTTATCGGGTTAAATATTATTTTTATAATATTTTGGGCGATGACCTTAACGGTCACTGGGCCCTAGCGAAATGCAAACGCACCGGTTCGACCGGACGTTGAGGCAGAGTAGCTAAACGTGAAGAATGGACCAGAGTCTGAGACTCACAATTTTCTATAATTTTAAATTAGGAATTTTAGATTTTCCTGTTATTTAATTTTGAGACTAACAATAATTTTTGTCTTATTTAAATTCATGTAAATCGGTTTGTAAGGGCATAAGCCCAATTACTTTTCGTACTGTAAAAAATGTAATAACTTAGGATTAATTTACTTTCTTTTCTGGATGATTGTAGAGCAACGTAAATAGTAGAATAAATAGCTATATTTATATAAATAATAGAAATTAGTGATTTTCTCACTAAATAAATAAATATTAATTTTATGTATAAAATACAAGTTCTAACAATTTAAAATGGTAAATGCAAGTTTTCCAAAAAGTTTTACATTAAAGTTTTCTTGAAAATCGTAATCAAATTGATAAATTGTTTTATAATTAGAATGAAAAGAATAAAATTTATTAGGAAAGGCAAATAGAGATTGTAACTAGTACGATTAGCTGGTTTGTAGCAATTTAATAAATAAGAGATGCTCCATTTGTAGGATTGCGAAGGCGTAACTAGCATTTTCGGAACCATCCATCGAAGTCCAGTTTAAATCAAGGCAAGTACGGTTGTGTTTAATTGCAGTTTAATTAATATTAGAATTTTGCATGTTAAATACACAACTGTTACACGTACTCTCTCCTAGAGTAATATTGAATCATTTGTAACACCCTGTTTCTGAAAATTGGGGATTTTTGAAAAATTTATTATTTTTATTATTTATTAGTGGTATTTTAGTCATGGTGTGATTTTCTGGTGATTTTAGTTAAGATAAACCATTTCTAAAGTCATGCTAAGTCATGACTTATGACTTTGTGACCTTGTTAGTAAACCTTAGTGTAAACCCTAGTTTTCTCTAACCTAGAAGTTGCCATGACCATGAGAACTTAGCCATAGGCTTAGAACCTCAAATTAGTGATTTTTAGCCTAAAGGGTATTTTGGTAATTTTCTAGGATTTATTTGGAATTAATTGTAATTATGTGATTTTAATATTATTTAATTATTGTTAAGTGTCATGAGAGCCCCTAACCTAGTTTAGCCCTAATCTAGAGGTTAGCCACTAACCTAGAGGCTTGAGGATAGATATTTTGCATTGGTTAAAGTAGGATAAATATCATGATATTTACTTTAAGGATATTTTCCTTAAAAATCTCAAAATATCTAAACCCTTTACACCAAAGTCCTTCCCTTAGCTTGTAAGCAACCCAAGGACAACCCCCCTACCCCATGGCAGCCAAGAAACCCCCCTTGGCAGCCCACAATTCTATAAAACCCATTGTATTAATTCATGAATAATTTACATAAATTTAATTCATAGAAAATCCCATTTTCTTCAAACACCCATAACTTGATCATTTGTGATCCAAATTGACTCTAGTCTTTTGCATTGGAACCCTACAACATCTAGGGAGATAAGGGAAGCAAGAAATCTAGAATTTGGGAGCTTGGGCATCGTCGAGTTCGAGATCACAACACCCTCTTTTCATTGATTTTCCTTGGAATTTCACCAATAGGTAAATATGTCCAAACCTAGTCTAATTCCTGTTTTTATTTCATAAATGCATTCATATAAGGTTAACCATACTGTGGGTAAAGTTTGGTGGGATTTTGGTATGTTTTGGTGTCCGTATCGGACACGTATCCTAGACTAGGAAATTGTGTTTGATTAAATGTCTCAATGGATTCAAATATTGTGTTTTGCAAAACTTTTTACACAAACACCTAGCCCTGGACTTGCTAACCCTAACCCCACTTGACTGAGCACGCATCGTGTCCCTTTTCGTGTCCAAATCGGACACGAACTCGAGTATTGACAGTGCACAGACACACTGTTCATCCCCTGCTCACTGACACTTCATACTCACTGTAGACACGACGTGGACACGTGAAAATTGGTGTGGACACGGGGGCAGTGTCTGCGCACACTCCCCCAAGGTTTCATGACACTTTGTGTCGTGTGGAGGACACACGGACACGTGCATTGGTCGTGCACTGACAATACACGCACGCACAGTGTCAACTTCGCGCGTCTCGTGTCGCGCGGACACGACACAATGACACCTCGTGTTTGCACGAGAGTGTAGCCCATCATGTGGGCTACACGTGGACACGAGCACGAGATTCCACGTGGCTCGTGTCGTGTGCACGAGACACGTGCATCTCTGCACGACGCGGCGCAGAACAGTGCGTATCAGTCGTGTTTTCACGACTGATACGGCCTTCGTATCGTGTCCAGAGGACACGTGGACACGATACAGGCTACCTAAACCCTAGACCAACCCTAGGCGAACCTACCCACACGTGCACGAGACTTCTAGACACGTGTGCCGTGTCCTAGAGCGAAGTGCACGCGTGCACGACGCTGTGCGTGTATACGCGTATCAGTGTTTACCCGAGTCGTGTTTTCTCGTGTTTGGACACGTGAAAACGTGTCGTGGTGTCGTGTCAGTGTCCTAGGACACTAGAGTATCTATGGGGGGTTAGTTACCAACCGTTAGTATCGAGTCTTAGCTCGATTGGGTTCGTGTAAATCGAATTATCCCCATTTCCAGTAAACTGTGCACTGTCACAGTTTTGAGATTAAATCTCAGTTTTGAAAATCGAATTTTGATTCGATTTTATTAATGATTTATGTATTAGACTAGTGTATTTTAGTGAGTATATGTGTAGTATACATATATTTGACAGTGGGTCGAATTTGAGGGGATTTGGATGTGTGTGTGTATAGTTATGTATATATATACATATCTATGTATATATGTTATGTGTGGTGTGTGTGGGGTGTTTCCTGTCTCAGGAAACCTGAGATACCCCCCCTTGTCTACTGTTCCTCTCTCTCTCCCTCACTGTCCCACTCTCTCTCATTCTCTCTCTCTCCCTTTGTCTCTCTCTCTCTATGTCTCTACATATATTTGTAATATATGTATAGTTATATATATATATATATATATATATATATATATATATATATATATATATATATATATATATATATATATATATATATATATATATATGTATTGTATATATATATATACATGATATATGTGTATATTTATTTAGGTCTCTTAATGTATATTTAGTGTATTATATACATAGGGGTTGTATGTATATGATAATCATATATGGGTATATGGGTGGCTAGTATCTAATTATATATATATAGATATAGTGATATATATATATATATATATATATATATATATATATATATATATATATATATATATATATATATATATATATATATATATAT
The DNA here is from genome assembly GCA_029216955.1 of Iris pallida. NCBI lineage: Eukaryota > Viridiplantae > Streptophyta > Magnoliopsida > Asparagales > Iridaceae > Iris > Iris pallida. The sequence continues at coordinate 1,143,545 of JANAVB010040015.1, read as the reverse complement.
ATATATATATATATGTATAACCTTTAGTTATAGGTTTATATTAAAACCTAGACTATGGCCTATGGCCAGGGTTATTGGCCTATGGTTGGGGTTAACCCTAAAGGCCAAAACCCTACTAGAAACCCTTGTTGACTAAAGGTTGACCAAAGTCAACCTTAGGTCAAGAGTGACCTAGTTAACCTAGAAATGACTAGGATTGACCTACAATGACTAGTTTAACTAGTTGACTAAAACCCTAACTAGTTGACTAGTGTTGACCTAGCCTTGACTAGATAATTGACCATTGTTGACCAAAGTCAACTATGGGTCAACCATGACCAAATTGACCTAGAAATGGCTTGGATGAACATAGAAGGACTTATTGACTAAGATTTGACTAAACCCTAGGCTATTAACTAGTTGGTTTAGGTTTGACCTATATATAAGTATATTATTGTGACTTGGGTTTTGTGAAAGACCTATGTAGATAAAATATGTATGGGGTTAAGTTAGATACTTAGAGTTGAGTCATGACTTGAGATTGGAATATGGGATTAGCTTGAATATAGGATTAAGGTTGGTATTATATATATATGTATTTATATGTGGTATACTTGTATAGGTATTGGTTATATCTTAACCTTGTGGTGTAGTACCTTAGATAGTCTAGATTGACCTAGCTTGACCATATTGACTAGTATTTGACTAGTCTGACCATTGATTGACTAAACCCTAGATAACTTAACTAGTTTGACCCTATTTGACCTTGTTTGACTTTAATTGACTTAGTTTGATTTCCTGTAACCTAGTATGACTTCCTGTGACCTAGTTTGACTATTAGAGTTTACCAAGAGTTGACTTTTGACCAGATTGACCTAGAATCATGTAGTATGCATTGTATACTTTATTTTTACCATTGTGGATACATTGTGACTTGTATTGCTCTGATTAGGAGCCAGACACCTCTCCTCAGACAGTATATCCTCTTCAGACATTCAGTTATCAGGCGAGTACATTCTCTGACCGTTTCATACTTGTTCAGGCTTTACTTCTCGCTCTAGATTACTTTACTTGTTGCTGTCACGTTGGTAACACGGATTGGTACTATATGGATCTTTACATGAGATGTTATCCCCCTCGGGAGCATCGGGTACTTCATGTTATGTGTGTTTCACTATCATCATGTACACCCATGCTTTCATTATTCATGTACACTCATGTGATCATGTACTCTCATGTTTACTGAGCTCTCATGTATACTATCATGTGCACCCTTTCATGGGCCCCATGTGATATCATGTACAATAACGTAACTTGTATAGATCCTTGTGTATTGATTGGGGAAACGGGGGAGTAGAAGTGGACATGTGAATAATTCCAAAGTAGTGTAATCATGTACAACTCCGTAGTGTAATCATGTATAAGTCCAGCCATTCACATGCCTATCTTATGCTCTACATCACTAGTCACTTACAGTTCTCTATATACAGTAGATATTTCATTACAGCTATCTCTTTTATAGCGTATATTTCCTTTCAGCAGTTCATGTATCTTACTCTATTGCCTGTATCGTATTTCCTAACATGATATGCACTGTGTGAGATGTATTGTGCTCGTTCCTGTCCTGATTGGACCTGTTGAAAATATTACAGAGGATGAGGATGAGGCCCTGGTGACTACCTATTATGGAGCAGGACTAGATGATACTTATGTTGTGGACCCTCAGCAGGATCCACCTACAGCTGAGGAGGATGTTCCAGTAGTCTAGACCAGTTTAGTCTAGGCAGTCTTTCTATATTTACATTTTGTCTCACATTCTGTGTTGTATTTTTGAGATGTGGAGATGTATAGACTCTTAGACTTTTGTATTATGAGTTGTCAGTTCTGGATATTGTGTTGTACTAGACACTTAGACTTATTCATCTATGATACTGTTCTCTTGAGTTACTATCTATCTATCTGTTCTTCATTCTTCTACCTTAGATGTGATTGAGACAGCATATTGTTATATCACCTCCATTCGGAGAGTATATATTGTACAGGTACTTTGGTATTATTAGATGATTGACCTAGGACAGCGTTCTACCGCCGATACTGCGGCGTAGGCTGGGCGTTGTTACGTTCTCGTACCCTGACAGTGGGTGCGGGTCGTGACACGTTTTTAGTGGTGGCCCATGCAGGTCGAGTTTATGTAGTGATATTCGAACTAGAGTATCACTACAGCCTGCGATAGGATTAGAGGAATAGGCTTAGAGAGAGTGGATCAATCACTGCTAGGATACTTTGAGAGATTCCTGGGATGACCCTTGAGAATCTTATTTGAAATTACGATTTAAACTCCTTTTCCCTTGATTGAATTTGGTTTTGGAGGATTCACCGTAGAACTTTGAATCCTGGTATTAGTTGATGATTTTGAAATTTTTGTAGTTGTTGATTTTAATTTCTTAGTGTTAGATTAATATCTTTTATTTTTTTTGGGGTACTCAATCACAATTATGAGAAAACTCTTATTTATTTCTTGCCATCTAATCCTCTTGCTAATTGCTTACCCTTGAAATGAACTGTCCTCTCTATTTTGCATCTTGCTTAAACTCTTTCTACCAATCTATGTGACTGTATTCCAAACCTGACTTACTCGACTTTTCCTCCCATAAAGACTCATTAAGACCTTCTAACCTTGACCCTTGATTGATCGAACCCTAACTATATTCATCTAGTAGCCTATCTATCCCTAGGACTGTGTTTCTAAATTATTTACTGGATTCCTAATAAATTTTATTCCATGGGTTAATTTGATCCTCTTCAATTTTTGCATCAATTTGTCACGTCTCGAACTACCACTTTCTATTCTAGACCATTGGATGTCCTTTACGGTGACTTAGATATTCAGAGTATAATACTAGCTGTTACCTCCCAACAAACTTCACATGTAAGACCTAGACTAGCCTACCTTCATGTAGGTATTCCATGTCCCACTAAAACCCATCTCCTTGTACTCTATTTTCTTGATATGATTTTCTGGTCAAGTGGCTAAACTATAACCTCTACTATGATACTAAATTCATTTTATATTTCAATTAGAGATCCACCTTGGCTCAATTCTTTCGACCTGGCATGTGATGGTGTTATGCTTAAATCCTTAAATACTTAACTTGTACCTTACCTTGAAAGCTTGACCCGATTGGTTAAGGATTTTGGACTATGTATCTGCTTTCATCATTTCCACCCTTACTTATATCTTCTGCTATAAATTTATCCTTAAGTTTTACAAGCTTATCCTTTCGAGCTTGATCATGATATATTTTATTGGGTGTACACCCACTAACATATTATCTAATCAGAACCGGCGCATGATGGTCTGATCAACCTATTACGTTTTGGTTCGCTTCTTCATATATTAATCTACGCAGATGGAGACATAATTAAACTTGCCCTAGAATCTTATCCGCAACAGCCTTGACAATTCTTCTTGGAATTATTTCATCGCCTATGAACCTCGTATTCGTATCCAGTTGAATTAACTTTAATCATGACCTGGATCTTCATCATTGGATGCTCGTGCTCGTACTCGATTTCATTGATTTTCTATCTTGTCCAAGTCTCGATTTATCCTGAAATTGATCAACTTAGATCGTGTCAAAACTAAAATCTATTTGTGATTGTTGTACCTAAATTTTCAATTTTCTTTTTATGGAATGGTAATTTTAATGATTTCTTACTTGTTGATAACCAATTTTCATATAGGATGGTAGACGGCCTATAGCCTTGATGATTGTTGTTCCCTTACCATCCCAATTAGGACACCTTAGATTGCTTGTACGTTTTGATACCATAGGACAGTATTGATCTAGAATGACTAGTGCACCTAGATGAGACCACAGACTGTCCATTTAACCTGTCCCCCTCGTACCACTATTCATCATGATTTTGGTTCAATTTAGGCCATAGACCTTCCCCACTCTAAATTATGATCACCGTAGACACGTTACCGTGACTTTTAAATTTGGAGCACAAGACTAGTTGTTTTCTCAAAACTGACTTCACATACGTAACCTAGACATGACATACTACACCCATGACCTTAGTGTCCCACTCAGGCATACCATTGTGTGCTTCATTTTCTTAGTACGATTTTCCTGACCCAAGACTTCATCCTGATTTACCCCATGGAGTTACTTTTGGCTTCGATTTGAATTCAGGACACCTTATGACCTGAAACTGCCAGCCAATTTTTGGGACATGACCCAGTATAGGTCTACTACCCATATTTTGCTTGTTGACCTTGTATGTTGCATAGGTAGTGGCTTCGTCCTTGATTATTGGAGGTTTGACCTAGAAGGAGTACGACCATCTAAATTTCGAGGACGAAATTCTTCTAAGGTGGGTAGACTTGTAACACCATGTTTCTGAAAATTGGGGATTTTTGAAAAATTTATTATTTTTATTATTTATTAGTGGTATTTTAGTCATGGTGTGATTTTCTGGTGATTTTAGTTAAGATAAACCATTTCTAAAGTCATGCTAAGTCATGACTTATGACTTTGTGACCTTGTTAGTAAACCTTAGTGTAAACCCTAGTTTTCTCTAACCTAGAAGTTGCCATGACCATGAGAACTTAGCCATAGGCTTAGAACCTCAAATTAGTGATTTTTAGCCTAAAGGGTATTTTGGTAATTTTCTAGGATTTATTTGGAATTAATTGTAATTATGTGATTTTAATATTATTTAATTATTGTTAAGTGTCATGAGAGCCCCTAACCTAGTTTAGCCCTAATCTAGAGGTTAGCCACTAACCTAGAGGCTTGAGGATAGATATTTTGCATTGGTTAAAGTAGGATAAATATCATGATATTTACTTTAAGGATATTTTCCTTAAAAACCTCAAAATATCTAAACCCTTTACACCAAAGTCCTTTCCTTAGCTTGTAAGCAACCCAAGGACAACCCCCCCTACCCCATGGCAGCCAAGAAACTCCCCTTGGCAGCCCACAATTCTATAAAACCCATTGTATTAATTCATGAATAATTTACATGAATTTAATTCATAGAAAATCCCATTTTCTTCAAACACCCATAACTTGATCATTTGTGATCCAAATTGACTCTAGTCTTTTGCATTGGAACCCTACAACATCTAGGGAGATAAGGGAAGCAAGAAATCTAGAATTTGGGAGCTTGGGCATCGTCGAGTTCGAGATCACAACACCCTCTTTTCATTGATTTTCCTTGGAATTTCACCAATAGGTAAATATGTCCAAACCTAGTCTAATTCCTGTTTTTATTTCATAAATGCATTCATATAAGGTTAACCATACTGTGGGTAAAGTTTGGTGGGATTTTGGTGTGTTTTGGTGTCCGTATCGGACACATATCCTAGACTAGGAAATTGTGTTTGATTAAATGTCTCAATGGATTCAAATATTGTGTTTTGCAAAACTTTTTACACAAACACCTAGCCCTGGACTTGCTAACCCTAACCCCACTTGACTGAGCACGCATCGTGTCCCTTTTCGTGTCCAAATCGGACACGAACTCGAGTATTGACAGTGCACAGACACACTGTTCATCCCCTGCTCACTGACACTTCATACTCACTGTAGACACGACGTGTGTCACGCCCCGATTCGGGGAATCGCTCGCTTTGCTTCGATTCACGCCGAATCGATCGTCCTCGCTAAGGCGTGATGCCGTACAAGTCTGGAGTTGCACTTGTACAAGGCTAGAACATACACATTCATATCATTTGAAACATTGAAAATTAAGCCACAGTTGCGGAAACATTGAAATACAACATAGGAAGAAGAAATACTCATTTTATTCATAATTGTAGTCAGAATACAACTTTTCTCGATAATATTTGAAATGCCATTTCGGCTACATTGATTCATGAAAAGAAGTACAACTGATAGGCTGCCATGAAATAATTTCCCGTTCCATACATCATGCCCCTTTAGTACTTTGAAATATAAGCAGCTATCTTTGAAATCTCCGCAATACTTTGTGCGTCTTTAGGGAAAAACAACTTGAAAGGAAACAGCAGTTCAGAAAGCTTTAGTTCGGACGTGCGCCTGAGCCTTCTCCAGTACCTGTGGAGGAGGGGTCAGCACATTATAACAATGCGCTGGTGAGCCCCGTTGGCCCACTCAGCTAAACCAACATTTGATTAATGACAAGCATTTTAAAGATATGAACTTATTAGGGACAGGCAACATTCAGAGTAATTCACAATAAATGCAACATAGAATAAACCATGTTTACTTTACCATTGGCCGAATCCAGCTTTCCTGCATAAGATACAGGATAATAATAATTTACTTACCGCCCCTGCATAAAATAATCATTAGCATGCATCCTGACTACATGGCCACTGGCGTTGTTAAACCATTTGGACATCTCTTTGCCTTATAGGACTTCAAGGTAATGCAATGACTCCAAAGTAGGTAGCTAGCCCCTAAGGATGCCTCGCAATACCCGTGCTCCCATTAGCACGCCAATGCTTCCTCCTAGGCCGAATCGGTCCCGGCACCCCAGTACCGATTCGAGGAAACACACCACCAAACCTTGTGCACAAGTTGTCCATGACCATGCGAATGCGTGATCGACTCGATAAGCAAACAGTGCATGGTAGTTTTGAAAGTAAATAGACAACTTGTTCATTTCGCAGCATTTCATCATCATTCTAGGTAACAATTCAATCTCAATTCAATGTTCAGTGGACAAGCATAATCTCAATTGTTGTTAACAGTGTAATCGATTCATTTCAATGTTCAAGGGACTAGCATTCATTTCAATGTTCTATGGACTAGCATTCATTTCAATGTTCAATGTTCAATCTCTAGCTTCTTAGTGGTATTGACTTGTGGCATTTAGCAACTTAATATCGATCAACGGATGTTGCAAGACAATTATTTAGTTGGCATGAAGGAATAGCGAGAGGGACAATACCACCACAGAGATCCACACTCACCAAATTAGAGAATTGCCGAGAGAAAGAGGAACACTTGCACGCTTAGCCTTCCGTCACGCGTCAGTCTGCATTGGCACCAAAAGATTGGTTAATAATCCGTCTCGTTGTGTTCTCTTCTCTCAGAATTCTCAAGAATGAATGCTATGCAAATCGATGAAAACGGGCAAGAATCAAATCATCGAAAATCATTCAGAAAAGCATCCATCAAAACCAAGCAGCAAAACCAGCAGCAAAACATCCAGAGAAAACTCTTGGACGCATTTCAAGAGAAACCAATCCATTAGTTGGAAAGATTCTTATGCACTTGTCCGTGATCGATTCGGTGCCGACGGTAAGTTTCCCCAATACTCGGTTCCGACCGAGTTAGCCAAGCCACAAGCCTTACATAGTGAACCGCTAGGAGCGGGACACTACATAATATACCACTAAGAAAAAGTTTCGTCCTCGAAACTTAAAGCAAAAGTCCTACCTCAAAATTATCAAACAGCGATGGGTATTTCACCCGCATCTCTTCCTCTAATTCCCATGTCGACTCCTCTACAGCATGGTTCCGCCACAGCACGTTGACGAGGGATACTGTCCGATTCCGCAAAACTTTCTCTTTCCTGCCCAAAATCTGGACAGGCTCTTCAGTGTAGGATAGATCAGCGCTCAGCTGTAGCTGATCGAAATTCACTACATGGCTTGGATCATGCACATACTTCCGCAGTTGAGATACATGGAAGACATCGTGCACATCAGCCAGAGCCGGAGGTAGTGCAAGTCGATAAGCCACTGAGGCTACCTTCTCCAAAATCTCGAATGGTCCGACGAATCTCGGGCTTAGCTTTCCTTTCATCCCAAACCGCATCACACCTCGCATGGGCGTGACCTTCAAGAAGACATGATCGCCTGCTGTGAATTCCAAAGGTCGTCGATGTACGTCCGCATAACTCTTCTGTCGACTTTGAGCAACTCTAAGTCTTTCTCGAATTAAGCGAACTTTCTCGACGGCCTGTTCCACAAGTTCTGGTCCGAGCACTTGCCGTTCACCGACTTCATCCCAGCATATCGGTGATCGACATTTCCGTCCATATAAGGCTTCGTACGGGGCCATTTGAATACTTGCCTGATAACTGTTGTTATAGGCAAATTCTGCTAATGCGAGATGTGCGTCCCAATTTGTCTTCGAATCGAGCACGCACAATCTCAACATATCTTCAAGAATCTGGTTTACTCTCTCTGTCTGACCATCAGTCTGCGGATGGTAAGCCGTACCGAAGTTTAACTTTGTGCCCATAGCCGAGTGCAGACTTATCCAAAATCGTGACAAGAATCTTCCGTCTCTATCCGATACTATAGAAGCTGGCACCCCATGTAATCGAACAATTTCATTTATGTAAATCTGAGCCAACCGTTCTACTCCCCATGTAACTTTTATTGGAATGAAATGTGCCGACTTGGTTAATCTATCCACGATAACCCAAATCGCATCATTTCCCTTCTGAGTTCTTGGCAAGCCGACGATAAAATCCATACAGATATTATCCCACTTCCACAGTGGAATAGCCAAATTTTGTAATTCTCCGCCTGGCCGTTGGTGTTCGGCCTTCACACGCTGACAATCCATGCATTGTGACACAAATAGCGCCACATCCTTCTTCATACCATGCCACCAAAAAGTTGAGCGTAGATCTTTATACATTTTCGTGCCTCCCGGATGCAAGGAATACTTTGCGAAATGAGCCTCGGTCAGTATTTCCTTCCTGATATCCTCGTCCTTAGGGACGCACAATCTTCCCTTGACACGAATAGTGTCATCTTCAACGGTAAAGTCTGACGCCTTTCCTGCTAGAATCAACTCGCGTGTCTTCTGCAGAAACGGGTCATCCTTCTGAGCAATCTTAATCCTTCCCTGGAGACTCGGCTTAAGCTGCAATTGAGCCAACTGTACATTCTGCGGTCTGGGCCTCTGCCTGAGTCAAGGCATAAACCCTTGCTTGGCCACCTTGTTGATTCGGTGCATTTCCAGTTGGAGCTGGCAAGGCTGGTGGCGCCTGGCCACGATACTGGTTGTTGTGTTGGCCCCGGTTCTGATTGTTGTTATGCCCACGATAGTAATTATTGTTATTCCCACGAGGAGGATACTGGTTCTCTCCCTTAGTTCTGCATTCAAATGCCTTGTGATTCATTCCCCCACATTTGTAACACCCGACGCGACAATCCTCGCGACGATGACCAATTCGATTGCACCTGTTGCAACGCAGTTCCTGATACGGTCCTTTGTTATTGCCCGTATTCGGACGCTTAGGCGCGTCATTTCTTCCTGCAGACCAAGGTCGTTTCTGATTGTTGAGTCCTTGGTTGCTCTGCGTTGTCCCACGACTACCCGGTTGATGAAATCTCTCCATTTCGAGAGCTGTCTCGTACGCCTCCCGGTAAGACGTACATTTACGACTTAGAACATCCCGCTCCAGGCCTTCATTCAAGCCTTGCACAAATCTCCCTCGCTTGGCATCGTCATTCGGTACCATGTACCCAGCGAATGCGACTCTCTTCAAAAACTCTGTCTCGTAGTCAAGCACTGACATACTGCCCTGTCGAAGTGCGATGAACTCATTCTCTTTTTGTTGACGGACAGCAGGTGGAATGAATTGAGTAATGAAAGCCTGTTTGAAGGCCTCCCAAGACATCTTTATATCCTGATTATTTCCGCAAAGTGCCTGTCTCTGCGAAATCCACCATTCCTGGGCCTTGAGGCGAAGTTGTACAGCAGCACACTCCACTCTCTTACTGCCCTGAATCTCTAACATCCGGAAATAGCCCTCCAGTGTGTTCAAGAAGCCCATCACCTCATCTGGCTCCTCTTTTCCATTAAAATCAGGCGGGTCGCAACTTTTAAATTCAGAGAACTTGAAGCTCGTCCTCTTCCGTGTCGGCGTCTCAGATTTCTCTGCTGGCACCTCCACGGTCTCGGTTGCTGTGGCCTTTGCAGAAACATTAGAATCGGCCGACAGTTTGATGACAATCTGAGTTAGACTATCAACTTGCTTTTGTTGAGCATCCAGCTGCTCCTGAAACTGATACTGAAGCTGCTCCTGAAGCGCGCGATGTTGAGCTTCGCTCTGCTTCCTCTGAGCCTCCATTTGCTTAATCAGTTTCTCAATCGGGTCAGACGATGAATTCGTCTTTGAGCTATCACCCTTAGTCATTCTACAACAAAGAAATAATTCCATTAGCACTCATAAAATATTTATGGGCTTATTGTATGGAACATTATTTCATGCCAGCGCTATCGACACCATCAATCGAGAAAATTTGCATCAAGACTTCCTTTTTGAAAATATATTTGAATCCGAGGATTCTAAACCGTGCTCTGATACCAACTTGTCACGCCCCGATTCGGGGAATCGCTCGCTTTGCTTCGATTCACGCCGAATCGATCGTCCTCGCTAAGGCGTGATGCCGTACAAGTCTGGAGTTGCACTTGTACAAGGCTAGAACATACACATTCATATCATTTGAAACATTGAAAATTAAGCCACAGTTGCGGAAACATTGAAATACAACATAGGAAGAAGAAATACTCATTTTATTCATAATTGTAGTCAGAATACAACTTTTCTCGATAATATTTGAAATGCCATTTCGGCTACATTGATTCATGAAAAGAAGTACAACTGATAGGCTGCCATGAAATAATTTCCCGTTCCATACATCATGCCCCTTTAGTACTTTGAAATATAAGCAGCTATCTTTGAAATCTCCGCAATACTTTGTGCGTCTTTAGGGAAAAACAACTTGAAAGGAAACAGCAGTTCAGAAAGCTTTAGTTCGGACGTGCGCCTGAGCCTTCTCCAGTACCTGTGGAGGAGGGGTCAGCACATTATAACAATGCGCTGGTGAGCCCCGTTGGCCCACTCAGCTAAACCAACATTTGATTAATGACAAGCATTTTAAAGATATGAACTTATTAGGGACAGGCAACATTCAGAGTAATTCACAATAAATGCAACATAGAATAAACCATGTTTACTTTACCATTGGCCGAATCCAGCTTTCCTGCATAAGATACAGGATAATAATAATTTACTTACCGCCCCTGCATAAAATAATCATTAGCATGCATCCTGACTACATGGCCACTGGCGTTGTTAAACCATTTGGACATCTCTTTGCCTTATAGGACTTCAAGGTAATGCAATGACTCCAAAGTAGGTAGCTAGCCCCTAAGGATGCCTCGCAATACCCGTGCTCCCATTAGCACGCCAATGCTTCCTCCTAGGCCGAATCGGTCCCGGCGCCCCAGTACCGATTCGAGGAAACACACCACCAAACCTTGTGCACAAGTTGTCCATGACCATGCGAATGCGTGATCGACTCGATAAGCAAACAGTGCATGGTAGTTTTGAAAGTAAATAGACAACTTGTTCATTTCGCAGCATTTCATCATCATTCTAGGTAACAATTCAATCTCAATTCAATGTTCAGTGGACAAGCATAATCTCAATTGTTGTTAACAGTGTAATCGATTCATTTCAATGTTCAAGGGACTAGCATTCATTTCAATGTTCTATGGACTAGCATTCATTTCAATGTTCAATGTTCAATCTCTAGCTTCTTAGTGGTATTGACTTGTGGCATTTAGCAACTTAATATCGATCAACGGATGTTGCAAGACAATTATTTAGTTGGCATGAAGGAATAGCGAGAGGGACAATACCACCACAGAGATCCACACTCACCAAATTAGAGAATTGCCGAGAGAAAGAGGAACACTTGCACGCTTAGCCTTCCGTCACGCGTCAGTCTGCATTGGCACCAAAAGATTGGTTAATAATCCGTCTCGTTGTGTTCTCTTCTCTCAGAATTCTCAAGAATGAATGCTATGCAAATCGATGAAAACGGGCAAGAATCAAATCATCGAAAATCATTCAGAAAAGCATCCATCAAAACCAAGCAGCAAAACCAGCAGCAAAACATCCAGAGAAAACTCTTGGACGCATTTCAAGAGAAACCAATCCATTAGTTGGAAAGATTCTTATGCACTTGTCCGTGATCGATTCGGTGCCGACGGTAAGTTTCCCCAATACTCGGTTCCGACCGAGTTAGCCAAGCCACAAGCCTTACATAGTGAACCGCTAGGAGCGGGACACTACAACGTGGACACGTGAAAATTGGTGTGGACACGGGGGCAGTATCTGCGCACACTCCCCCAAGGTTTCACGACACTTTGTGTCGTGTGGAGGACACACGGACACGTGCACTGGTCGTGCACTGACAATACACGCACGCACAGTGTCAACTTCACGCGTCTCGTGTCGCGCGGACACGACACAATGACACCTCGTGTTTGCACGAGAGTGTAGCCCATCATGTGGGCTACACGTGGACACGAGCACGAGATTCCACGTGGCTCGTGTCGTGTGCACGAGACACGTGCATCTCTGCACGACGCGGCGCAGAACAGTGCGTATCAGTCGTGTTTTCACGACTGATACGGCCTTCGTATCGTGTCCAGAGGACACGTGGACACGATACAGGCTACCTAAACCCTAGACCAACCCTAGGCGAACCTACCCACACGTGCACGAGACTTCTAGACACGTGTGCCGTGTCCTAGAGCGAAGTGCACGCGTGCACGACGCTGTGCGTGTATACGCGTATCAGTGTTTACCCGAGTCGTGTTTTCTCGTGTTTGGACACGTGAAAATGTGTCGTGGTGTCGTGTCAGTGTCCTAGGACACTAGAGTATCTATGGGGGGTTAGTTACCAACCGTTAGTATCGAGTCTTAGCTCGATTGGGTTCGTATAAATCGAATTATCCCCATTTCCAGTAAACTGTGCACTGTCACAGTTTTGAGATTAAATCTCAGTTTTGAAAATCGAATTTTGATTCGATTTATTAATGATTTATGTATTGGACTAGTGTATTTTAGTGAGTATATGTGTAGTATACATATATTTGACAGTGGGTCGAATTTGAGGGGATTTGGATGTGTGTGTGTATAGTTATGTATATATATACATATCTATGTATATATGTTATGTGTGGTGTGTGTGGGGTGTTTCCTATCTCAGGAAACCTGAGATACCCCCCCTTGTCTACTGTTCCTCTCTCTCTCCCTCACTGTCCCACTCTCTCTCATTCTCTCTCTCTTCCTTTGTCTCTCTCTCTCTATGTCTCTACATATATTTGTAATATATGTATAGTTATATATATATATATATATATATATATATATATATATATATATATATGTATTGTATATATATATATACATGATATATGTGTATATTTATTTAGGTCTCTTAATGTATATTTAGTGTATTATATACATAGGGGTTGTATGTATATGATAATCATATATGGGTATATGGGTGGCTAGTATCTAATTATATATATATAGATATAGTGATATATATATATATATATATATATATGTATAACCTTTAGTTATAGGTTTATATTAAAACCTAGACTATGGCCTATGGCCAGGGTTATTGGCCTATGGTTGGGGTTAACCCTAAAGGCCAAAACCCTACTAGAAACCCTTGTTGACTAAAGGTTGACCAAAGTCAACCTTAGGTCAAGAGTGACCTAGTTAACCTAGAAATGACTAGGATTGACCTACAATGACTAGTTTAACTAGTTGACTAAAACCCTAACTAGTTGACTAGTGTTGACCTAGCCTTGACTAGATAATTGACCATTGTTGACCAAAGTCAACTATGGGTCAACCATGACCAAATTGACCTAGAAATGGCTTGGATGAACATAGAAGGACTTATTGACTAAGATTTGACTAAACCCTAGGCTATTAACTAGTTGGTTTAGGTTTGACCTATATATAAGTATATTATTGTGACTTGGGTTTTGTGAAAGACCTATGTAGATAAGATATGTATGGGGTTAAGTTAGATACTTAGAGTTGAGTCATGACTTGAGATTGGAATATGGGATTAGCTTGAATATAAGATTAAGGTTGGTATTATATATATATGTATTTATATGTGGTATACTTGTATAGGTATTGGTTATATCTTAACCTTGTGGTGTAGTACCTTAGATAGTCTAGATTGACCTAGCTTGACCATATTGACTAGTATTTGACTAGTCTGACCATTGATTGACTAAACCCTAGATAACTTAACTAGTTTGACCCTATTTGACCTTGTTTGACTTTAATTGACTTAGTTTGATTTCCTGTAACCTAGTATGACTTCCTGTGACCTAGTTTGACTATTAGAGTTTACCAAGAGTTGACTTTTGACCAGATTGACCTAGAATCATGTAGTATGCATTGTATACTTTATTTTTACCATTGTGGATACATTGTGACTAGTATTGCTCTGATTAGGAGCCAGACACCTCTCCTCAGACAGTATATCCTCTTCAGACATTCAGTTATCAGGCGAGTACATTCTCTGACCGTTTCATACTTGTTCAGGCTTTACTTCTCGCTCTAGATTACTTTACTTGTTGTTGTCACGTTGGTAACACGGATTGGTACTATATGGATCTTTACATGAGATGTTATCCCCCTCGGGAGCATCGGGTACTTCATGTTATGTGTGTTTCACTATCATCATGTACACCCATGCTTTCATTATTCATGTACATTCATGTGATCATGTACTCTTATGTTTACTGAGCTCTCATGTATACTATCATGTGCACCCTTTCATGGGCCCCATGTGATATCATGTACAATAACGTAACTTGTATAGATCCTTGTGTATTGATTGGGGAAACGGGGGAGTAGAAGTGGACATGTGAATAATTCCAAAGTAGTGTAATCATGTACAACTCCGTAGTGTAATCATGTATAAGTCCAGCCATTCACATGCCTATCTTATGCTCTACATCACTAGTCACTTACAGTTCTCTATATACAGTAGATATTTCATTACAGCTATCTCTTTTACAGCGTATATTTCCTTTCAGCAGTTCATGTATCTTACTCTATTGCCTGTATCGTATTTCCTAACATGATATGCACTGTGTGAGATGTATTGTGCTCGTTCCTGTCCTGATTGGACCTGTTGAAAATATTACAGAGGATGAGGATGAGGCCCTGGTGACTACCTATTATGGAGCAGGACTAGATGATACTTATGTTGTGGACCCTCAGCAGGATCCACCTACAGCTGAGGAGGATGTTCCAGTAGTCTAGACCAGTTTAGTCTAGGCAGTCTTTCTATATTTACATTTTGTCTCACATTCTGTGTTGTATTTTTGAGATGTGGAGATGTATAGACTCTTAGACTTTTGTATTATGAGTTGTCAGTTCTGGATATTGTGTTGTACTAGACACTTAGACTTATTCATCTATGATACTGTTCTCTTGAGTTACTATCTATCTATCTGTTCTTCATTCTTCTACCTTAGATGTGATTGAGACAGCATATTGTTATATCACCTCCATTCGGAGAGTATATATTGTACAGGTACTTTGGTATTATTAGATGATTGACCTAGGACAGCGTTCTACCGCCGATACTGCGGCGTAGGCTGGGCGTTGTTACGTTCTCGTACCCTGACAGTGGGTGCGGGTCGTGACATCATTGCATCGGGATAATGGGGAGTAGCGTAGTTATCTATGATCAAAGCCAAATAGTTAATGAATGTGCGAGCTTACACCTCTTCACACGGGGTTAGGCCGGACCGTATCAATAGGATACAATTGAATCATCCTAAACCGGTCATAGATACTGCATACTCAAATCACAATTATTTTATAGTTAAAAATTATTGTTTCAAAATTATTTAATATAGCAAGTTTCTATTCATTATGCAAATTGTTAATTTTTCATAATTGTACTTGCTCCTTTCCTGACTGGATAACCCACCCCAATAGGTCCTATTGACGAATACGAGCTTCTGATTAATACTTACTATGACCTGGAGCTGTACCCTGCTGTGCTCCCAGATGAGGTTCCTGGAGAAGATGATGATACTTCTGCTTGATGGAGTTTTAGTTTATCTTTTATAAAATAAATGTTATGTTAAAGTTGTGGACAAGTTTTGTATTGAACAAGTTTTATTATCGTTTAATTAAAGTTGTGGCAGTTATAAAATTCAAATGTTGTTGATTGTACCTGCAAAAATGGGATTACAGCTTACTGCCGCCGTCTCATCAACGGCGCAGGTTGGGCATGATCCGAGTCGACCCAAGAAATTGGGATCGGGTCGTGACAGTGGCCTTGTCTTTACTTCTATTTCCATGTAGATATAAACTAATTCATGCATAATCCTAGTTCCCAACCACATGAAAAAGTAGCTACTTGCTGGATCGCAAGAGCAATCATTAATCACATATGGCTGGTTGACCGAGGAGGTGGTCCCTGGAGGTGGTAGCCAAAGTTGCAGATTGGATGATAAGTTATAGTTCGAGGTAGAGAAAGTATATGTATGAAAGAAATGAGAAAGCCCAATTGTCATTTTGGTCGGACAAGTCTCGGTCACAACCATTCCTTACATGTCAATTTTGGGCATTTACTTATATGTACATCTCCTTGATAGATAGTAATTTTTTCTCATGTTTTTTGGCGTTATGGAACTAATTTGTGTTTCTTTAAGATTTTTGAGCATTATATAATGTATCAGTATTCCTACTTCCCTAGGAGTGAGGTGCCTTTCAGTTGACAAAGCATGTATAATAGTTCTAACTCACATAAATATTACCTGATCTGTATGATGAACTTGATACTCGTAAACCCAACTTGGTCCAGGAACATAATATGAGGTCTTGTTGTATGTACTCTTTGGTAGATGTTGGATATACTTAAAACATATTTTCTCCACAAAAGATTAGGATGTATTCCATACATTTTTAAATTACAGTATGTGTTACTTATAATTTCAAGGGGATGGAGTGTGTCATGTGCAAAAGATAGGGGGGAGGTTTTTTTGTTGACATTTACATTTTTTGCTTTCGATACCAGAAAATCCAACTCGCTGATGTGAAACCACCAATATTGCTGATACTGCATATACCGATACTCATAGGAAGGGGCCAATTTTGATACCAATCATGCGAACCTATTTTTCATGCGAACCTATTTTTAAGACCCATATTTCACTATTTAGCTTATTTTGTATTGCTCTCAGCTTTTGACTTCATATATTAACAAAATGAAGTCGTTTAGGAACTCACTCGAAATCCTTTTTGTCGAACTTAAATGTGCTCAGATAACTTGCTTTTATGACTTTAGTATGTGATATTAGGTGTGAATTTCATATGGTTATGGATTTAGATACTAGCACAAAATGGATTTAGATACTATTAGGTGTGAATTCTGTCACCTCAGGAAACAGAACTCACTCGAAATCCTTATTCTTTCCGCCTTTGTTTCTTCTTCTTAAGCGAAAATTATTCAGTATAATATTCCTGAACAACTACTGAACTTTGTCAGAACATATTAGAAGGCTAACTAGATGCCTAATTCTCCAATTTTAGTCGATTCTTCCACTGTTCTTCATTTTTACCTCCTTGAATTTTAACTCAGGAGTTTTCAACAAAACTCTCTTTCTTGTAACTCAATCTTAATTGGAGTTGTCTGAAAATCAAGTATTTACCCGATGATTTAAATCAATCAGTTTGGTTGGTGAAATATATTTGATTGCACATCCATGACAATGTCTTAAGCATCGATGGTCATTTATAATATGCATATTAGATGATTCAATTTGTTGCATACTTATTCCAGAGAAAGGCTAGATTTTATGTATGTCGAACAAATGAAAATATATGCAAGTAGAAATATCAGTAGATAAGCACACATGTTCACTTTGATCTCTATGGTTGGTTTCTGCTTGTTTCCTTTTTGGGTTTTGTCTATTTGAGCATGTTTTGGCATTACACTTGGGAAAGATGTCATTATCTGATACCGATCGATACCCGATATTGACCGATACCGACATTGGGGGCCTCTTTTACGGTCAATTCGGCAAAGAAAATTAAACAAAAAAGACAAATCAACAAGGGTTTAAAGCATAATAAGGTTGTAAAAGCACGTAAAAGAAGAAAATTGATCTATTGTATGTAAACCAATCGGTAAGGGTGACTACTTTTTCATTTAATTTCAAAACTACTAAGAAATAGCATTGTAAATACTTAAAATTATGCCTAATGTATAAAATATATGTTTTTAAATGTAAATAATTTATTAATAATTATTTGTTTTCTGATACCAAAAAATTCGATACTCCGATCCGAAACCACCGATACTACCGATATCGCCGATACCAATACTCATTGGGATAGTCCGATACCGATTCCGATACCGATACTGTGAACCTTGCCTGAAACCCTTATATGCTTATAGTTTAATTTTTCAAGTGTGATTGGCAATGTTTATTTGGTCTTATAATTTTAACAAAATACACTCATACAACAATATACTCATTCACCAACATCGCAAGTACAGTATTCCACTTGAAACTTGAAAGTGTTTTCTAAGTACACATTAATTGGCACAACTTGACCTTTACTATCCTGGTTCTCTTCAAAGTCTATGCTGAATATAGGTATTCAGGCTATTGACTATGTCTGATAAGCCATACATGGGTCACTCAGTCTTTGTGGGACATCATTCTTTTTCTATTAAGGGACCGTGTCCACTGATTCACATCCTATTCCGATGGCTCCGTACGTAGCCGATGTGGTTCTGTTTTCTGAGGTCAGAATGACTGATACTACACCCTCAGTTGGGCCCACTTATCCTGACAATCTTGCTGGTGTTTCCACGTCTTCTGTTCTACCTACCTCCATTCATACTAAAAGTGTGGGGGATTCTCCTTGATCTCTGCCATGTGCGAATAATATCTGGACTCGTGAGATTTTTCTCACATGACAACTTTTCCCTTACTTTGATACTATTATGATGAGAAATGACTAGTTCGTACCACCATCTCAGTCAATGCTCATTGGGCCTCATCGTAGGCAACTGACTTTCTTTCTTGCACACCTTGCTGATCCTTCAAACGAGGAAACTCGAGCTTCTGTTTCTGAGTCTTTTTTGACTCTAGAACGTGTTTCTGAGTCTTTTTTGACTCTGGAACGTGCTGGAGGTATCTATTCGGTCACTGTTGTGTAACGCCAAGGCAGTTCTCCTGGGAGTTGCGCAGTCCTGGAGTTTCTTCTGATCATCTTCCAATGACCAAGTCTTTATCCTTTAACATCATCTGGGCCAAATTACCAGCTCATTGGAAGATTATCATAAGAAACGATAGGATTATACAAGTGTCACCCTCATTTTTCGTATTTTTCGTATTTCGTATTTATACTCGTATCTGGATTTTGGCATATATTTTTATTTTTTTCAACTTGTGAATTTCGGTATTTCTCGTATTTTGGGTTTTGACATGGCCGGTTTTTGGCTTGGGTTGGTTTGGATCGGTTTTATGCATATTGGTACACCTTAGCCTATGCTCCACCCTCAACACACCACATGCCACCCTCTGTAAAACTCTACCAACTTCTTCTCTCTCCTCATAAACCTCCATTAATTTCTTCTTCTCTTCTCCTTCCTCTCCACAACTCTCCCAACCCATAGGCAAGTGCACTTTGCCACCACATGAGAACCCTCTTTTATTTGTCCATTTGCTAGATTAGGACATGGTGATCAACATTAGAACTTGGTATTTTGGGATTTGGAGTCTCCATTGTTCTAGATCTAGGTTTTCTCTATTTTCGGTTTTGCATGGTTTTGGTCTATTTAGGTTGGATTTTTATGAGTTTTGATGTTTCCTTGTGGAAGAGAATTCCATTCCACCCTGGTTGGAACTCTGGAAATCCGGATTTGGAGTTTGGATGGCCAAGTTTTGATACCTTGAAGTTTTGGAGCCATGGGAGCTTCTTCTCAGCCATGGAGAAGAAGATCCTTTCCCCTGCGTGCGTGTTTTCACGCGTACGCATCTCTTCTGTGTGCGTGTTTTTATGCGTACGCAGCTCTTCTGTGTACGTGTTTTTACGCGTACGCAGCTCTTCTGTGTGCGTATTTTACGCGTACGTAGCTCTTCTGTGTGCATGTTTTTACGCGTACGCAGCTCTTCTGTGTGCGTGACTTTTTGCGTACGCAGCTCTCTTGTGTGCGTGACTTTTCGCGTACGCAGCTCTCTTGCGTGCGTGACTTTTCGCGGACGCAGCTCTCTTGCGTGCGTGACTTTTCGCGTACGCAGCTCTCTTGCGTGCGTGACTTTTCGCGTACGCAGCTCTCCTGCGTGCGTGCTTTTGTGCGTACGCAGCTCTCCTGTGTGCGTGATTTTGTGCGTACACTGCTCCCCTGCGTGCGTGCTTTTGTGCGTACACTGTGCGTGCCCTTGTGCGTACGCTGCACCATGAACCCCTTGCTTAACCCATTGGCTCTAGGAGTATTGGTTTTATTTCTCGACTGGGTTTCTTTGTTTGTGGATTGAGTTTTCCTAAGATCTGTTCAACACGGCACGACTATCTTGACCCGACACGGCCTAACACGGTTTTCAAGTAATTGTTTATGACTAGTACGGTTTTCTGTGGTTTATGATTCTGGTATTCTCTGATCTCCTTGCTAGTAATCCAGTAGGGTGCACACCTAACTTGTAACTTGTAATTAATCCTTGTGACTTGATAACTTGATAGTGGCCCGTGGCGGCACACTCCTGACTTGTAACATGACTTGATGACTTAATGCTGTTGCGACAGCTAACTTAGCTTGACCTGCCTTGACACCGTGGGTGGTTATTTCTTGCTTGCTTGTTAAATCCACTTGTCCTGTCTTACATCATGTCTAGGATGGGACTCCTGAGTACCACGGTCAGGGGTACCTACCAAAATGGATTAAGGTTAATAACTAGAATAACACAGTAGTCATGAAGAGATGACACAGCTACAGGCAATCCCGTTACCTGTGTAGGAACCCTAGAGGGGGGGTGAATAGGGTCAAGCTAACTAATCAAGCACTTAGCACAAGCAAATTGGCAATTTATAAATATAAGTGCAAGAGAAGAAGCAAACACAATACCGACACCCGATATATCCTGGTATCCTCCTAAGAGGCAGTCCAGTCCCGGAACTCTCTCCGGCTTTAATCCACTATTTGAGCAAATAGTTACACACGAGTTTGGATCCGAAGAACTCGCCAACTTCTTACACAAGAGCTTTAATCCGAAGGGCTCTCTGACTTCAACCGAGAGTTTGGATACGAAGACTCCCAAACTTCAACCGAGAATTTGGATACGAAGACTCTCCAACTTCAACCTTTCACAATAGGTTTTGATCTCCTTATACAATAGGATGAAGATCTCACTTTTCAACTCAATAACTCTAACACAATTTGTGAATGGCAAATGAAAGCTTTGTAGAGTTGTTTATGGATAGGCTTTGGTGGTTTAGAAATTTTTAGGCTCAAAGCATCATCCTTGAATGAAGGGGTTCAAGGCTATTTATAAGTAAAGCTTGAAAAGAAGCCAAAGGCAACTTTTCAGTCACGAACCGGCATACCGTCGGTATGATCCGGCATACCGGCGGTATACCGGTCTGGAATGCAACGGCTAGAAATATAGCCGTTGGGATCATTTATTGTTCAGAATTCGACCGTTGGAATTTGAACATTACTGAATCGGTATACCGTCGGTATGGACCGGTATGCCGTCGGTATGCCGGTTTTGTAGACAGAAACTTTCTGTGAACAAAAACCGGTATACCGTAGGTATACACCGGTATACCGTCGGTATGCCGTTTTTCAGTAGAAAACGATCCTAGGCTTATTTCTACCCTAGCTTTCGATTTTGCCATCCATTTCTTGTGTTTACAATTATTCCTAAGACTCATTACAGACTCCAGATATACTTAGGCAGGTACAGGCTTCTTCAGAGTCTTGAAATGATGATGGCACGGCTTGGCTTCTTCCTTTGATAGGTGCTGGCTTTTTCCCTTGGCGGCAGCTGTCTAAATTGATCTTGTGGGATCCGTCGTCTTTGGCCCACCATGATTTCTTCATTGCATATGTCCACACTGATCTTGCTTATTGCTTTTCTACATGTACATGTTAGACGAACAAAGCAATATACATAGTAGCAAGTATGATAAATTAAAGCACATTAGGACTATGCAAAGTTTAAGTATAAGTGCTAAGGTGATGGCATAAATGTTAGTGATATCATAATGATTAAACTTAATTGAATGACCACAATCAAAAACATAGTTTTGATTTTGGCAACCCAATTAAATTTAAGATAGATAAGCTCATATCACTAAGATGTAAACCAATGGGCACATATCACCAAAGATACAAGTATAAGTAGAAATGCTATAGTGATAGTATGAAGATTAGTGATAATGAAATGCTAAACTTAACAGATTAGCCATATTCAAAAATATGATACAATCATTGGGCCAACAATCTCCCCCTTTTTGATTATGGCAAATCAGTTAAGTTTAGTATGGACAGTATAGATGCATGTATCACTAATATACAGAAGACATAAGCAATATTACTGAAAGCATACTACTTAGATTACTTATAAATACATACTTAAACATACTTCTCCCCCTTTGACATGATCAAAAATACGCTCCCCCGTACTAATAGATAAGAAATCAATCTTAAGTACATAAATCAGAGCATGAGGAAGGCATAGACAATCATGATCAAGATATACTAAAGAAAAACAATGGGAGAATGGTGTAATGACAAGTGTATAAAACTATATACCAAATGTAGAGTACGAAATAGAAAATTGCTTGTCATAACACAATATGGTTGGTAAAACCAAAGGAATTTGAAAAACAAGAAATAAGTAGTTTACTAACTTGAAATCCAAGGAATAAATCCAAAACACAATAGGATATGAAATATTACTCTAGTTTTGGAAGAGAACTATGAAATAAAGGATTTCAAACAAGAGCCATGAGGAATAGATAATTGCAACTAATAGAAACCAATTGAGATATGACATTAAATAAACTTGATACCAATAAAAAAGATGTAAACTTGAAACATTGATCAAAGAAACCATTAATAATCATAATTGTCCACAAATAAATAGTGGAACAAAATAAAAGAATGATCAATGTAAAATATTGCAATTGATATAAAGTAATCTCATTAATTGCAAAATCTATATGCTTATCCAAGTTCATGCATTTGAACTCAATTACCTTATCATGCTATATGAATACCCTTTAGATAAACATGAAGGTAAAAGAGAAAAATACTTGAGAAAGAGAAATTCAGTCGACTTGAATGCTCCCCCTCAAAGTACTACCAAAGGTGATAAAAATCATAAATTTTGGATAAGTCCTCAACAAGGAAAGCCAACTAAATTAAGCATGAAAGAAAAGCCAAATCAACGAAAGCACAATAGTCATCAAGATAATATATGAAAGTTAATATTTAAGAAGATGACTTATTTAAACCATATAAAAGAGAGATAAATGATAAAGACAATAGCATATACTCTCACAAACCCTTCACAAATAAAAGTATCATGACCTCATTCACTAAGATATGAAAAAAAAAGGTATGGGTCCATGATGAACTAGGTATACGAAATATTTAAGGGTATAAATGAATTGAATCAATTAATTTGCTCCCCCTCAAAATATGCGTATCTAGTTCCAAAGTACTTATAGCATAAAATAGAAAACTACAAGATCTAGGGATAAATCAACTATGGATTTCTCCCCCTTGCTCGATGCATATAAGGCTACATTATCGTCGAAAGACGAAAAATATCATCTTTAGACAAGAAGAGATAACCAATTAATAGCCACTAAAGATGAGAAATCAAAAGAATATTCCAATAAAGCACATATAATCAAAAGATGGCATACATTAGTCTATATAGAAGAATCTCATATTTAAATATGATAGATCAATGTATGTAATCCTTTGAGAAAATGTCATCATGAAAAAGAATAAAGTCAATTAAGAACAATCATGATGATAGACATAATATAGCTCAAAAATAAAATAAAAATGAAACTCAAACATCATGTCCATGATTATCTAATTAAGAAATAATCAACCAATTTATTGCTTTGCATGGATTAGATATGTTTTATCGCATATGTACCCATCAACCGGATAATATCCAAACTTTGCTACTTCTAAATGAAAGACCAATAAAGTTCAAATAGCAAAGGTCATATGTGATAAACCATGAGTAGTCAAAGTAGAATAATAAATTAACTTGACATTTACAAAATTAGATAGTTTAGGACTACTCAATCATTAGGATCATTCATAAAGAAAATAAATGAATAAATATGATCCAATGATAAATCTCATCAAGAGAAAATTCAAAATCCATATTTATAAGGAATCTCATAAAACAATGAAAAATATGGAAAAGAGTCATTCTAATTTAAATGATTGCAAACATAAATAAGAAGAGATGTAAATGATAATACGATAAAATCATGACTCAAAGGTGAGAGAAATTTAAGAGATACATGCTAATGACTAATACGGAAGGAGACTTAAAGAAAGGAATCACAAACCTCTAAGAGAAAACAAGATTTTATAAAGAATTTGTAAAACTAGTTTTAGAGATTAAGCATATCACAAATCTTGTTTTTGTAAACTAGTATATCATATATAGATTGAAGTATAGGAATATAGCTAGATGTGTGAAAGTGAGCCAAAATTATATAGCTTAATAATATATCACAAATAAGAAAACTATATAATCCAATTAAGATTAATGAGAGAAGCCATTAACAAGATAAATGTGCTCATTAATTCTTAAGTCACTGACACTAAAAATTACTTGCTTAAGCATAGAGTTCACAATTAAGGGAATACATTTTGAATGATCAAAATGATTTAGAGACTCTTTACTAAGCAAGGATAAGAGCATAAGATGATAAATAAATGAATTAGACTCTTATCAAGTAAAGGACAAAAGAGATGTTCATGAAAACACAATAAAATAAATCTCTTTGCCAAGTATTAAGATTAATCCAAGATAATAAATTAATAGATCGATCTAGAGAATGCGAAATATTATAGCTATTATGCAATAAGTGTATTCTCTAGAAATGAAAAAATCTCAACACAAAAACTCAAAACCATAGTAGCTAAAGTCATGAGAAATATGATGTAACAATTACAGGTATTCTCATGTGCTACAAAAACATCATTGGGCAACAATAATTCAAAAAGAAGCATAAACCCAAGGAATGAGCAAAGAAAGATTATTAAGATCAAGAAAGCTAAAAGTGCAAAAGATAGAAGAATCATATTTTACGAAAAAGCTGTCATAGTGCACTATAGAAATATATAGATGATATATATTTAAAAATGTGCACTAAAAACGGAGGTTAATATGAAAATAAGACAAAGCACAAAATCTTGTGATTCTTAAAAGAACTTCCATAAATAGTCAAGTGCAATACATAACAAATATTTTCTCTCACCATCCCAACTTAAAGATATAAAACAAATGAATATCAAAAGCTAGGAAACATATATATATATATATATATATATATATATATATATATATATATATATATATATATATATATATATATATATATATATATATGAAACTATATATATATCACGAATAGGCATACATGAAAAGATCAAAAATCCATTAAGAACATGTATCCATAAAGTCAACCAAAAAGCTAAAAAGACATCATTAAAGAAAGCTTTAAGGAAGAAGCATATTGATTCAAAAAGAGATACACAAATTTGATCAAAAGAATTAATAGCTAGAGTATGAGTTAAGCACAAGTTTAGAAGTAACAAGTATGAATAAAACTTTTAGCTTAACTCATATGCCTACATAAAGGTATTTATACAAAAATAGATATCAATATAAGAGATACATGAACTATAAGTAAATGAAAATTTTAATGAATATAGTCATGTATCCTTAATGAATATTTGAGAAACCATCACAAAATCAAAAGCATGTATAAATAAACTTTATTAGGCAAAGACATAATTGATTCTCAAGAAGATAATCAAGATAAAGTATGAGAATCAATAATGAATATATTATGTAAGCACAAGATTAAAAAGAAGTATAAGTATATACTTGTCAAGAATAAGAAGCTTGTGCTAAACACAAATATTCGCAAATACCGATTTAAAGTAAATAAGACACATTAAATACAAACCGGCAAGAAATAATTATTTCAAAAACTTTAAAGACGGAGAGTTAAAATCATATTAACTCAAATCAAAACCAAGCTCTTATGGACTAGAGTGATATACATGCTTTATAAATAAAGATTAAGAATAACAAGCATGCATAAATTAAATGTGTCACACTTAATAGAAAATGAGTGATAAACTACAAGTGTGAACTAAACATTTAAGCTAAGTAACTAGTCATGCTAGATAAAAGAAATAATAAGAGAATTAACTAAGCATGCTAGTATTATATCTCACATTGATTTATACAATAAGCAACTAAGGATATCAATGTGAGCTAGTAGCAAAACATCAAGAGAAACATGCTAGATTCTACTAATATAAACAATTTAAAGAGAATCGCTTAGCATGTTACCAAAGTGGCTCTAGTGGCCACGCTTGTGTTGGTGCAATTGCTTGGAAGATGTCCTTTGAGCTTTGTAACCACCAACACGCTCCTCGGTGCTATGTCCCGATATAAGAAGCTCCACCTACAACATTAGATGAAGACTTTGGTATCCAAATAAACTTGGATCCACATTTATTAGCTTTAGGGACCCATATAGCACTTACTCTAGCATTGGTAGTGAAGGTCCTACGAATAGGGCATGTAAAGCTCATGTGTCCAATACGAGAGCAATAGAAGCATCTAATGCTAGTGTGTGCACATGTATCAGAATGAGCATGGTTATGAACATGTGACATACTAGAATGATGAATGTCTCTAGAGTGAGCATACATGGATTTGGTCTTAAGAATATCATGTTCTAATATCAAATCATCATGCATACAAGTAAGAGAATCAAATTTAGCATTTAAAGCATAATTCTCTTTTTCAAATAAAGCAATTCTAGAGATAAAATCATCATTTTGTTTCTTTAAAGTGTCAATAGAAGAATCATGCAAATGATTTAGCTCATGAGTTTGCCTCTTGAGATCTTCTATTGATGAGGAAAGAGATTTGATTTTTAAAATTAAAGCCTCATTCAAACTCTTTAAAGAAACACATGATGAGTTTTGAGAAACAAGTCTAGATAATAAATCATTGTTTTCATTTCTCAATAACTCATTAGCTTCTTTTAAATGAACAACCTTTTCAGAAAATTCTTCATTTGTAGAATGAAGGTTGTCAAGAATCTCTAAGGATTGTTTAGCCATGGCTTTCCACTTAGAGCATTTCTTGCATTTAGAAGAAACATGATTGTCTATGCTACTAGAAGTAAAACCCTCTTTATCGGAGGAGGAGTAGGAAGAATACGATGCCATAGAAAAATTAACAAGGATCTACTCTAAGGATGTTAAGCCTAACAATAGAGTCCTTGCTCTGATACCAATTGTAGGAACCCTAGAGGGGGGGTGAATAGGGTCAAGCTAACTAATCAAGCACTTAGCACAAGCAAATTGGCAATTTAAAAATATAAGTGCAAGAGAAGAAGCAAACACAATACCGACACCCGATATATCCTGGTATCCTCCTAAGAGGCAGTCCAGTCCCGGAACTCTCTCCGGCTTTAATCCACTATTTGAGCAAATAGTTACACACGAGTTTGGATCCGAAGAACTCGCCAACTTCTTACACAAGAGCTTTAATCCGAAGGGCTCTCTGACTTCAACCGAGAGTTTGGATACGAAGACTCCCAAACTTCAACCGAGAATTTGGATACGAAGACTCTCCAACTTCAACCTTTCACAATAGGTTTTGATCTCCTTATACAATAGGATGAAGATCTCACTTTTCAACTCAATAACTCTAACACAATTTGTGAATGGCAAATGAAAGCTTTGTAGAGTTGTTTATGGATAGGCTTTGGTGGTTTAGAAATTTTTAGGCTCAAAGCATCATCCTTGAATGAAGGGGTTCAAGGCTATTTATAAGTAAAGCTTGAAAAGAAGCCAAAGGCAACTTTTCAGTCACGAACCGGCATACCGTCGGTATGATCCGGCATACCGGCGGTATACCGGTCTGGAATGCAACGGCTAGAAATATAGCCGTTGGGATCATTTATTGTTCAAAATTCGACCGTTGGAATTTGAACATTACTGAATCGGTATACCGTCGGTATGGACCGGTATGCCGTCGGTATGCCGGTTTTGTAGACAGAAACTTTCTGTGAACAAAAACCGGTATACCGTAGGTATACACCGATATACCGTCGGTATACCGTTTTTCAGTAGAAAACGATCCTAGGCTTATTTCTACCCTAGCTTTCGATTTTGCCATCTATTTCTTGTGTTTACAATTATTCTTAAGACTCATTACAGACTCCAGATATACTTAGGCAGGTACAGGCTTCTTCAGAGTCTTGAAATGATGATGGCACGGCTTGGCTTCTTCCTTTGATAGGTGCTGGCTTTTTCCCTTGGCGGTAGCTGTCTAAATTGATCTTGTGGGATCCGTCGTCTTTGGCCCACCATGATTTCTTCATTGCATATGTCCACACTGATCTTGCTTATTGCTTTTCTACATGTACATGTTAGACGAACAAAGCAATATACATAGTAGCATGTATGATAAATTAAAGCACATTAGGACTATGCAAAGTTTAAGTATAAGTGCTAAGGTGATGGCATAAATGTTAGTGATATCATAATGATTAAACTTAATTGAATGACCACAATCAAAAACATAGTTTTGATTTTGGCAACCCAATTAAATTTAAGATAGATAAGCTCGTATCACTAAGATGTAAACCAATGGGCACATATCACCAAAGATACAAGTATAAGTAGAAATGCTATAGTGATAGTATGAAGATTAGTGATAATGAAATGCTAAACTTAACAGATTAGCCATATTCAAAAATATGATACAATCATTGGGCCAACAACCTGGGCGCTCTTGGGATCTGTAGCCTGCCGTCGAGTAGGGCACATTTCCAGCACACCGTCGCGTGTTGCACCCTCTAAGTCACCTAAGGGTACATTTGTCTTCCGGGCGATGTACCCACCAGAATTCAACCCCTAACTTTCGACCTGGGTAACCTGGATGGTCTGCAGGGCTTGTAGCTGTGGAATCATCTCACTGCATCTTGTTAGTAATTAGGTCTGTGATAACCCTAGTTAGTTAAAGTAGTAAGCCATAGTATCTGCTTGGCCGTGATTGATTGAATGAGGTATAACCAGTCTAGTCAAGTCTTGATCCAGTACAAGATTGCTTTCTGTCTTAATTTCTTACATTATTATCTTGCCGATAAATGGTGGAAAACCAAGTTCTGTTCAGATGAAGGGTTACAACCCCGGTCCTTGTTTGGTTTACGGGTTATAACCTGGCTATCGGAATAGTTTCATGGTTATCTCGTCGTATATCATCCTGACATGTTTTCATAAATTCTAGTTTTAATATTATATATTTTGTGCTAATTGCTGGCTTTTGTTCTTATTTCGTGGCCCCCTTATGGCACTTGCTCTTTCTGGGGTTGACGCAGCTGGTTTTGTGTGGCCAGATTTCGGAGCAGCTCCCGAGGATCTACCAAGCTTCCAGCCCAATGGTGACAACTAGACGGAACTCGGGCCAAGAGTGGGTTTTCCTTTTTATCTTGCCCACTTTATTGTAAAACTATTCTTTTGAGGCGTTTAGCCGACGAGCACCTGTTAGCTCGATGCACTTTTACTTACTGTCTGCCTACGGGCTGTAAACATGATTAACAAATCCTAGGGTTGATCATGTACGACTGAACTCTTGCTAGTCCTAACATTTTATAACGACTAGCTTCATGATCAGCTGAATATGTAATATTTGGGACGCCTTATTATTGTATATTTAATGATCATACATCTTGCAACCTTACTTACTTGCTTGTGATTGAGACATTAGGCTTGTTCATGACCATAAGAGACTGTTGGCTTGTAGTAAACCCTCATATATCTAGATAGCCGTGACCGTATATTGAGGTGGTTTCCATTTCAATATACGTAGCTGGCTATGTCTGCCCCCGCTCTCCAGTATTCTGGTTCTGGGGCGTGACATGGTTTAAGTGGTAGCCCATGCAGGTCTTGTAAATCAAGATATGTGGAGGTTTACCAGATAGATGTCTCAATCAGTACTCGTCCTTGATCTCTGTTCGTATCCTCTAAATCCCTGGATTCTTGCCCTGATCCTGTGCTTATATCATTGATCTGTCCTGGTCCTTTTCTTATTGTTTCCTGTGTCGTCTTCTTCAGCGGTACTATACCTGGTCCTACCGATCAACGAGGTGGCACACTTTCTCCCATTCAGAGTTGGACAGTCGACGGCGCAGCTAGCAGAGATGTATCTCAGGCAGATCGTCAGGCTTCACGGTATGCCAGTCAGCATCACCTCGGACAGGGATTCAAGATTCACATCACACTTTTGGCACAGCTTGCAGAAGAGTTTGGGGACTCGCCTTCAGTTCAGCTCAGCTTATCACCCGCAGACGGATGGTCAGTCAGAGCGCACAATCCAGACTCTTGAAGATATGTTGAGATCTTGTACCCTTGACTTCGGTGGTTCATGGGAGAATCATCTGTACTTGGTGGAATTCTCGTACAACAAAAGTTATCAGGCCAGTCGTCACCCTCATTTTCCGTATTTCCCGTATTTCGTATTTATACTTGTATCTGGATTTTTGGCACGTATTTTATTTTTCTCAACTGGTGGAATTTCGGTATTTCTCGTATTTTGGGTTTTGACTTGGCTCGGTTTTAATTGGTTTGAGTTGGTTTGGTTTGGTTTAATGTGTATTGGAACACCTTAGCCTATGCTCCACCTTCATTCTACCACAACCCACCCTCTTTATAATCCCCACCTAACACTCTCTCTCTTCATTACTTCCTCCATTAATTTCTTCTTCTTCTTCTTCATCCACACAACTCTCCACACCCATAGGCAAGTGCACCTTGCCACCACATGAGAACCCTATTTTATTTGTCCATTTGCTAGATTAGGACATGGTGATCAACATTAGGACTTAGCATTTTATGATTTGGAGTCTCCATTGTTCTAGATCTAAGTTTTCTCTATTTTCGGATTTGCTTGGTTTTGATCTATTTAAGTTGAATTTTCATGAGTTTTGATGTTTCTATGTGGAAGAGAATTTAATTTCACCCAAGTTGGAACTTTGGAAACTCGGATTTGGAGTTCGGATGGCCAAGTTGTGATATTTTGAAGCTTTGGGTTCAACCATGGTGTACTTGCTGTTTGGAGAAGACAGTGAGCAGTGTGCAGAGCTTCTTAGCTTACGCCACTGAGCTGCGCGTGCTCTTTAGCGTAGTGTACGCAGGCTTGAGTACGCTTCCTGTTGGAAGCGTGTCTCTTAAGTACGCTTCCTGTTGGAAGCGTGTCTCTTGCGTACGCAGACTTGAGTGTGCCTTGGTACGCAGACTTGAGTGTGCCTTGGTACGCAGACTTGAGTGTGCCCTGGTACGCAGACTTGAGTGTGCCTTGGTACGCAGACTTGAGTGTGCCTTGGTACGCAGGCTTGAGTGTGCCTTGGTACGCAGACTTGAGCGAGCCCTGGTACGCAGACTTGAGCGAGCCCGGGTACGCAGACTTGAGCGTGCCCTGACTTGAGCGTACGCATGTCCTGAGCGTACGCTTCCCCCTGCGTACGTGCTTTTGTGCGTACGCTGCTCTCCTGCGTGCGTGTTTTTGTGCGTACGCTCCCCCCTGCGTGCGTGCTTTTGTGCGTACGCAGCTCTCCTGCGTGCGTGCTTTTGTGCGTACGCAGCTCTCCTACGTGCGTGCTTTTGTGCGTACGCTGCTCCCCTGCGTGCGTGCTTTTGCGTGTATGCTCCCCTGCATGCGTGCTTTTTCGTGTATGCTCCCCTGCGTGCGTGCTCTTGCACGTATGCCCAACCCCCTGGCCCCTTGCTTAACCCTTTGGCTTTTGGAGTATTGGTTTTTATTTCTTGACTTGGTTTCTCTTTTGTGGATTGGGTTTTTCCTGAGATCTTGTTCAAACACAGCACGACTATCTTGACCCGACACGGCCTAACACGATTTTCAAGTAATTGTTTATGACTAGTTCGGTTTTCGGGATTTTTTGTGAATTATGATCCAGGTATTCTCTGATCTCCTTGCTAGTGACCCAGTAGGGTGCACACCTAACTTGTAACTTGTACTTAATCCTTGTGACTTGATAACTTGATAGTGGCCCGTGGCGGCGCACTCTTGACTTGACTTGATTTGACTTGATAACTTAATGTTGTTGCGACGGCTAACACGACTTGACAAGAATAAATGGCCTGGACACCGTAGGTGAATGTGTTTGTATAAATGAACCTGTCTTGTCTTGCATCATGTCTAGGACATGAATCCCTGGTTTCCCACGGTCAGGGATTCATACTGA
This sequence comes from Iris pallida, assembly GCA_029216955.1. Classification (NCBI taxonomy): domain Eukaryota; kingdom Viridiplantae; phylum Streptophyta; class Magnoliopsida; order Asparagales; family Iridaceae; genus Iris; species Iris pallida. The sequence continues at coordinate 1,111,175 of JANAVB010040015.1, read as the reverse complement.
ATATGGCTAGGATTAATGACTAGATTGATCAAATAGTTCATGGAGAATTTCCCAGTTATCTGTTGCCCCTTTGGTCCCGGCCTTATATATATATATATATATTTGGGATTTGTTGCTATCCGTCGAGATGAGCGCACTTCCAGCCCGCCGTCGAGTGTGGTACCTTAGGACACATGTATCTTACTACAGTGTGTCTGCTATATCCTGCTATCTTTTCTTTTTCTTGCTGGGATCACTCAGGTAGTAACAAACAGGTAATCGGACTTGGAATTCTCATTGCATCTTGCTAGTAACTAGGCCTGTGATAACCCTAGTTAGTTAAAGTAGCAAGCCGTATTTATTGCTTGGCCGTGATTGATTGGATGGAGTCTAGTCCCGCTTGTCCTGTCCTGATCCTGTACAAGGTTATGGCATGACATGCTTACTCGTGCTTTATCTTAATTCTATATCATGAATGATTGCATGACCAGATTTCTTATATTTACCTTGCCGATAAATGGTAGGAGAAACCAAGTTCTGTTCAGACGAAGGGTTACAACCCCGGTCCTTGTTTGGTTTACGGGTTGTAACCTGGTTATCTGAATAGTCCCATGATTATCTTATCGTATATCATCCTGTCATGCTCTTTCATATGTTCTGTCTTTTATCGATTCTGTACAAGATTGTCTTTTATATTCACCTATCATGCTTTTTTTAAATTATTGTCTCTTATTATGTAATTATATCATTGTGCTAATTTGCTGGCTTTAGTTCTTATTTTGTGGCCTCCTTTGTGGCACTTGCTCTTTCTGGGGTCTGACCCAGCTGGTTTTGTATGGCCAGATACCGGAGCAGCAGCAAAGGATCTACCTGTCTTCCAGCCCGATGGTGACCGCCAGGCGTAACCAGGGCAACGAGTGGGCTTTTTTTTTGCTCTTCCACTCCCTTGTAAAAATATTCTTTTGAGGCGTTTAGCCGCCGAACAAGTGTTAGCTCGTTTGCAACTTTATTTACTGTCTGCCTACGGGCTGTAATCATGATTGGCAACTCGAGGTTGATCATGTATGACTTAACTCTTGCTAGTCCTTACATTTTGTACGACTAGCTTCATGATCATCTGGATATGTAATATTTGGGACGCCTTACAATTGTATATTTGGTGATCTGATATCTTGTGATTATTATTAGTTGGTTGAGATTGAGACAATAGGATAATTTATGACCTTAAGAGACTGATGGCTTGTAGATAAACCCTCACATATCTAGACAGCCGTGACCGTATGGTGAGATGGATTCCATTTCATTATACGTAGCTGGCTATGTCTACCCCCGCTCTCCAGTATTCTGGTTCTGGGGTGTGACACCAGTATCCAGATGGCACCCTTCGAGGCTCTTTATGGCAGGAAGTGCAGATCCCCGCTAGCATGGGACGATATCGGGGAGAGGCAGATGCTCGGACCCGAATTGATTTATTAGACGGTTGAAGTGGTCAGGAAGGTCAGAGATCACCTCCGAGTTGCCCAGGACCGCCAGTGCCATTGGGCCGATGCTCATCGGCGTCCGTTAGAATTTGCTGTCGGCGACCATGTATTCCTTAGGATCTCGCCTAACCGCGGCGTCATTCGCTTTGGCGTACGGGGAAAGCTTAGTCCTAGGTATATAGGGTCGTTCGATATTCTAGAGCGAGTAGAAGATGTATCCTATCGTCTCGCTCTTCCGCCGTCGCTAAGTGAGGTACATGATGTATTCCATGTGTCCCAATTACAACGGTATATTTCGGACCCGAGCCACATCCTAGACCATTCGGAATTGGTTGTTGGTACCAACCTTTCGTATGAGGAGAGGCCCGTGTCTATTTTGGACCGGAGGGAAAAGATACTCAAGAACAAGACTATTAAATTAGTCTGTGTTGCTTGGGGTCATCACTCTCTTGGTGAGTCAACGTGGGAGCGTGAGGACGACATCCGATCGCAATATCCCTACCTGTTTGACTCGTGAGGTATAATGTCTTTCTTATGCCTTACGTTTTCCCTTTCTTGCTTGCATTGTATGATTGTATGATTGAACTGCTTAGTGTAGCTTGCCTGTGCTTAGTATAACTTGTCGTGACAATCTCTAGCTCCTTGATTAAATTCCGAGGACGAAATTCTTTTAAGGTGGGTAGAGTTATCACCCTCATTTTCAGTATTTCCCGTATTTCGTATTTATATTCGTATCTGGATTTTGGCATGTATTTTTATTTTTCTCAACTTGTGAATTTCGGTATTTCTCGTATTTTGGGTTTTGACATGGCCGGTTTTTGGCTTGGATTGGTTTGGTTCGGTTTTATGCATATTGGTACACCTTAGCCTATGCTCCACCCTCAACACACCACATTCTACCCTCTTTAAAACTCCACCAACTTCTTCTCTCTCCTCATAAACCTCCATTAATTTCTTCTTCTCTTCTCCTTCCTCTCCACAACTCTCCCAACCCATAGGCAAGTGCACCTTGCCACCACATGAGAACCCTCTTTTATTTGTCCATTTGCTAGATTAGGATATGGTGATCAACATTAGAACTTGGTATTTTGGGATTTGGAGTCTCCATTGTTCTAGATCTAGGTTTTCCGTATTTTCGGTTTTGCATGGTTTTGGTCTATTTAGGTTAGATTTTTATGAGTTTTGATGTTTTCTTGTGGAAGAGAATTCCATTCCACCCTGGTTGGAACTCTGGAAATCCAGATTTGGAGTTCGGATGGCCAAGTTTTGATGGCTTGAAGTTTTAGAGCCATGGGTGCTTCTTCTCAGCCATGGAGAAGAAGATCCTTTCCCCTGCGTGCGTGTTTTAACGCGTACGCAGCTCTTCTGTGTACGTGTTTTTACGCGTACGCAGCTCTTCTGTGTGCGTGTTTTTACGCGTACGCAGCTCTTCTGTGTGCATATTTTTACGCGTACGTAGCTCTTCTGTGTGCGTGTTTTTACGCGTACGCAGCTCTTCTGTGTGCATATTTTTACGCGTACGTAGCTCTTCTGTGTGCGTGACTTTTCGCGTACGCAGCTCTCTTGCGTGCGTGACTTTTCGCGTACGCAGCTCTCTTGCGTGCGTGACTTTTCGCGTACGCAGCTCTCTTGCGTGCGTGACTTTTCGCGTACGCAGCTCTCCTGCGTGCGTGCTTTTGTGCGTACGCAGCTCTCCTGCGTGCGTGCTTTTGTGCGTACGCTGCTCCCCTGCGTGCGTGCTTTTGCGTGTATGCTCCCCCTGCGTGCGTGCTTTTGTGCGTACACTGTGCGTGCCCTTGTGCGTACGCTGCACCCTAAACCCCTTGCTTAACCTATTGGCTCTAGGAGTATTGGTTTTATTTCTCGACTGGGTTTCTTTGTTTGTGGATTGAGTTTTTCTGAGATCTGTTCAACACGGCACGACTATCTTGACCCGACACGGCCTAACACGGTTTTCAAGTAATTGTTTATGACTAGTACGATTTTCTGTGGTTTATGATTCTGGTATTCTCTGATCTCCTTGCTAGTAATCCAGTAGGGTGCACACCTAACTTGTAACTTGTAATTAATCCTTGTGACTTGATAACTTGATAGTGGCCCGTGGCGGCGCACTCCTGACTTGTAACATGACTTGATGACTTAATGCTGTTGCGACGCCTAACTTAGCTTGACCTACCTTGACACCGTGGGTGGTTCTTTCTTGCTTGCTTGTTAAATCCACTTGTCCTGTCTTACATTATGTCTAGGATGGGACTCCTGAGTACCACGGTCAGGGGTACCTACCAAAATGGATTAAGGTTAATAACTAGAACAATACAGTAGTCATGAAGAGATGACACAGCTACAGGCAATCCCGTTACCTGGGCGCTCTTGGGATCTGTAGCCTGCCGTCGAGTAGGGCACATTTCCAGCACACCGTCGTGTGTTGCACCCTCTAAGTCACCTAAGGGTACATTTGTCTCCCGGGCGATGTACCCACCAGAATTCAATCCCTAACTTTCGACCTGGGTAACCTGGATGGTCTGCAGGGCTTGTGGCTATGGAATCATCTCACTGCATCTTGTTAGTAATTAGGTCTGTGATAACCCTAGTTAGTTAAAGTAGTAAGCCGTAGTATCTGCTTGGCCGTGATTGATTGAATGAGGTATAACCAGTCTAGTCATGTCTTGATCCAGTACAAGATTGCTTTCTGTCTTGATTTCTCACATTATTATCTTGCCGATAAATGGTGGGAAACCAAGTTCTGTTCAGATGAAGGGTTACAACCTCGGTCCTTGTTTGGTTTACGGGTTGTAACCTGGCTATCGGAATAGTTCCATGGTTAACTCGTCGTATATCATCCTGACATGTTTTCATAAATTCTAGTTTTAATATTAGATTTTCTTGTGCTAATTGCTGGCTTTTGTTCTTATTTCGTGGCCCCCATGTGGCACTTGCTCTTTCTGGGGTTGACCCAGCTGGTTTTGTGTGGCCAGATTTCGGAGCAGCTCCCGAGGATCTACCAAGCTTCCAGGCCAATGGTGACAACTAGATGGAACCCGGGCCAAGAGTGGGTTTTCCTTTTTGTCTTGCCCACTTTATTGTAAAACTATTCTTTTGAGGCGTTTAGCCGACGAGCACCTGTTAGCTCGATGCACTTTTACTTACTGTCTGCCTACGTGTAAACATGATTAACAAATCATAGGGTTGATCATGTACGACTGAACTCTTGCTAGTCCTAACATTTTGTAACGACTAGCTTCATGATCAGCTGAATATGTAATATTTGGGACGCCTTATTATTGTATATTTAATGATCATACATCTTGCGACCTTACTTACTTGCTTGTGATTGAGACATTAGGCTTGTTCATGACCATAAGAGACTGTTGGCTTGTAGTAAACCCTCATATATCTAGACAGCCGTGACCGTATATTGAGGTGGTTTCCATTTCAATATACGTAGCTGGCTATGTCTTCCCCCGCTCTCCAGTATTCTGGTTCTGGGGCGTGACAACAAGTCCTCAAGCTCATGATCCTGACTTTAGTCAACGGTGTGACCAGTTGGTTCAAGACATTGGTACCTCTTTATCCACCAGAGGGTCCATTTGCTTGCAAGGAAAGCATGTAAAAGTGCAGCTTTCCATGAAAGTTTTATTATTATTTTTTCAGTTGTTTGCTTCATCCAGAAAGGAACATAAACTTTATTTAGGTTAAGAGAGACCTAATATTCTGTGGAAACCTTACTGTTTTGTACTGGAGAGGGGAACTCGAAACTTCTCAAGATCCGACACTGGAAAGCTTTTCCATTGAAATTTAATATATAAGCCTATTTTTGTGGGAGAAAATTAACTACTAATTACTGTACACACCATATTTTCATTTTTTGGTGATGCCTATAAAAGGCTCTAATCATGGTAACTGCCCTTTTCTGCTGTTTATGCATGCTTTTATCCTTTGTTCTACCTTTGTTATAGCTCGTATTCAGCAGTTAAAGTTCAATAGATTATTTGACGCTATCAACTTCACTTGCCTAAAACAATTTGAATCCAAATAGGTACCTCAGCAATCAAAAACTCCCAAAGAACATGTTGAAGCAACGAAAAAGCAAGGGAGCTGATGACAGTGGGGGTTCTTCTGGTGCAAAGCAGAAAGACAACTCTTGTGAAGAAATCTCAGAAGAAATGATGCAAAAAACAGTTGAATACAGCAGCTGCTCTCCACTAGAAATTGGGAAGCTTCGAATAACTAACTTAGGTGTTTTTCAAAACTTAACGTGATGATCCATTGATTCCTGAATGGCACTTGGCTGTTCTTTTTTGGTTATGTCCTTCCATTTTTATCATTAATAGATTGATCATGTGCTGACCTATGAAACTGTCTGCACTATGCTTCCGTTACAGGAAAGATTGTGTGTGATTCAATGCATTTTCATAGCAAGAAGCATATTTGGCCCTTAGGGTATACGGCATATAGGATATTTACATCAGTAAAAGGTGATGCTTCTGCATAGGTTCATTAATATTAGCTTTCAGGACCATGTTCCACATTCATTTCTCCGGCTGAAAAACTTATCCCTTGTTATGTCTCGTTGTTTTGCAGATCCAAGTTTAGAAACTTCATACAAGATGGAGGTTATGAGGAATCACAGAGTAAAAAAATGGCCTTTGTTCAGGATAACATCAGATGATGGAGAACAGGTAGCTATTATAGTCTAATAATCAGAAATAACTTGTTTCCTCACTTTTTTAACATAGGTGTTGTATTGTTGGTGTAACCTACGTTATTTTGTTATTGAGCTCATAGCATGCTTATGATGCGATTGTATATAGCTTAACCTTAGACACAAGTCGCAAACTCAATAACAGGCAATGAACTTTGCAAATTTACAAGAACTTTTACTGTAGCACGGGTCGGCACTTGGTTCACATAGCAGTGATTATACCCTATTTTCTGGTATCATACAATTTTTTAGTCGTCATAAGAACAGATGTAACTTGCCCTCTCACTGTAAATTAATTTAATAGGGTGGAAGTCATTATCCATGAATATTCTGAACATGAGTTGCATAACAAATCAAATGAATACACAAGCCTAGTTTATAGTTTATATGTATCAATGTGTTGGTTGGTGATTTTTTTTTAAACCATGGCTTAAATTTCTCAATACTGCATTTAAGCCCTTTAGCATTGCCTTAAAGCATATAAAGGAGAATGCCTCTGGGAAAGTAAGATGGTTATGGTTAGTTTGAAGTGCATAAATTACTAGGCAGTATATTATCGATCAAGGTACGAAATATTAGTCGATACCGATATGTATCAGTCGTATCACATTGGTTTTAGCATGTCTGCTACTATATTGACTGCACTGATATTGACCAACACCAACATTATGGCACTTTTTCTGGTCAGTTCAACAACAAAAAATTTAAAAAAAATAGTGGCAAACAACAACAATGTGGACACAATGTTTGATCGTGCCGAAGATCAAGAAGCTACAGTGTTGTGTTTTTATTCAATTTATCCACATATATTTGATAGACCTCCACACATTTCAATCCATCATATCATATATATGATTGTATGCTTGCCACTGTTCGATGACTCGTGATTGGCTCTTAGTTCATCAGCTTTATATATTGGTGGCACAGGAGATGAAAATTCTACTTTATACAATGTTGGCCATGTCCTCCTTATGTCATACCATATATACATCTTGACACCTAGGGACCCATCGGGGCTTAGCAACACTACTTTCTTCTGTTCTGGGTTCTATGTGGTTCTGGTCCACTGGGATAATAGGTCTGAACTTCATGGCAGTTTTGGGAAATTTTAAATTAAACATTCTGTATTTCATATGCTTACTGAATATTTGTTTGAAAGATTATATCAATTAATACTGTTGTTAGAATGGAAGAAGCGGTTGTTTTTAACTTTTTTGTATATTCTTATGACGTGCATTTTTAGTTACCATCAGAAGTAATTTTCGACTTTAAACAAGTGATGTGTAACTTTAGTTTCTAAAAAGGATCTTTGTTGTGTTTTAGTGATTTTCTCTTCAAAGCCAGCAACTTTTTCTTTATTAGTTTTAGTTTTTTTTCTCATTCCCATAATTGAATTATCTAGTTTTTTTACAATTGTATTCTATTTTCTTACTGGGTTTTTTTTGTTAATATTGAATATGTTACATAATTGCATTCAGTCAAAGTTTTTTTTTCTTCTTTCCTTCTTTTGTTGTTGTCAAGGTTGGATCTTTGTTATTTCTTATATATACATTTTCTCTTCAAAGTCAGCAACCTTTGCTCTACTGAGTTTTAGTTCTTCATTTTGTCCCTACCCATAATTGGATTTTTCAGGTACTTTCTCCAGTTACAGTTTTCTTTGTTTTAATTTTTATGTCAATCTATTTTCTTTCTGGGTTTTGTTATTTTTAATATTTTACATAATTTTCATTCAGCCAAATTTGGTTATTTTTTGTGTCATTTTGTGTTTTCTTTTTGGAAATTTCTTTCACATTCAACTTTTCTGCATCATTAATTTGGTCAAAATTGCAAGTTTGTGCTAAAGATTCACTTTTTAAGTCAGCTAAGTTCTGTAATAGAAAATATGTGCAGCTTTTCTTTTAGCTTGTGGGTTCAGGACTGCAGCCATTTTTATGGCTTTGAACAAGTAAAAGGAATGAACTTTCCATTTCTTCTTTTGGTTTGTTAATCAATTATATGATCCTTAAGAGGAAACAATTTGAACCAATATTTTCTAGTAATTTATTCAATCTAACAAACTAATAAATTTGATTCATAATTAACTCATTATGATCACTAATCACACAAGCTATTATTGCTGCAGTGATGCAGATGGTAGTAGTGTATGAATACCACCACATGGACAAAGAGTTGGCCATGGCGATCACCCTCTCCTCAGTTGCAACTGCCCTCGTTATATTATCAATCCTACTGGCTTGCATCTTCTGGCAGAGGAATCGAAAGGACCCGAACTCGAAAAGTGATCAGAACAATATCTTGGGGGAAGGAAGATCACAATCTGTCTACAAAGCCTGCTTTGATAGCGACATTCTTGCTGCAGTCAAGAAATTCGAGGGCTGTGGGCAAGACGGCATAAGAGAATTTAAGGTGAATCATATATTCAAAGCAGGATGTTAAGTACTCATTGTCACAAGTTACTATATTTTGATAATTGGGGCATTGTTCGTTGCAGAGTGAAATTGATTTGCTAGGGAAAGTTCAGCATCCAAATGTAACTTCTCTTCTAGGTTATTGTGTTCACAAGGATACAAGATTTCTAGTCTTCAATGTGAGGAAGTTGGCCAATTTTGCTACTAGTGAGCTTGGTCATGTTGGCATTTGGGTAAGTTATTCATCTTATTCTAGCGTGTAACTTAACAAATGCCTCTTTTCAGATTTCTTCTTCCCTGCTTAAATTTCTTTATTTGTTTTCCTTCCATAGTAATAGGGGTCAAAAGAGGTCAGGTTGTCTATAATTTTGGACCATAGGAGGAATTTGTTTTGGTCCTATCTAATTCTGGGTCATTTGAATGTATTTATAACTCAACTCAACTATCTAATTCCCTTTTAGAACTTTATTGTCCGGAAATTGGTCAAGGTAAAGATGGAACATTAGTCTCCTTGTGCTTGTTGGCTTGCCAGTTTAGTTTGAATGTAAATCTAAAGCTGACTTCTAACCAACCTAAAAGTGTCTGAAGCTAACAATTCCCACTTTATGTCGATTATTCACTGCTTTATTTGTAGTTCTTAAGAATTTTTTATTTATGATAAATTGATAATATATGGATTAATTAATTTAGATTCTTGAGAGAACACAAGCATCTACTATACCGCAACAGTCAATTTGATTACCACGAAAATAAAGAAGGAGAATTACAGTGGTCTGATCTGATATCAAAGGAAGTTCATGTACGTGTACTTATATATTATCATGAGATTGTATATGTGAATTTCTTTTATATGTAAACTTTGAGTTAAACATTCTGATCGTGATTCATGTGTAGGAAAAACTTCATGATCTTGTCATTCAACAAGAAGAAGTTGATCCTGAATCTCAACTTACAAATGATGAGATGTTGCTTAAAGTTCTTGGTCAGAAGTCTGGTTATTTTCGGGGTAAAGGAGCTGGAATTAGGCTACCAACAAAAAAGACAAGATATCTAGATAACATGCAGGAAGAAGTACAAAAGGCTATCGAGTCGATTAGAGAATCTATGATTGAAAGTATGAAGGCTGACGTGATGAAGAATTTGCAAGAAGAAATGAGAGCAAATGTTAGTGATGAACTCAGAGCTGAAATTAGGAAAAGTGTGGAAGACGACATCAGGAATGATCTTACGTTGCAAATTCAAGGTCAGTTTAATGTCATGTTCCAAGCACGAATGGCTGCCTTTTTCGGCTCTTCGTCACAGTCTGCAGATATTTCAGTTCCTACAAATACAAGAGCTACAAACTCTGGTAAGTGTTCGAAAACAAGATACATGATATTTCCATTTATCAAGTAAATGTAAAGACACATTACTTCTAGCTTTTGAACTAAACTGCAAACATTTGTGTCATTTTATCTATTCTCATTGCTTCTATTGTAGAAATTCTTGACAATTTTTTCTTATACATATATGCTTACGTAATATTCTAAACAATCTCTTTATTAATTTATATAGGTCATTAAAGATTGATCATCACCAAGACAGGAGCTGCATATGCAATTGAGCATCAGTTTATATTTATAGATTACTCTAGGTTTTATGTACCAGCTACTTTGGATACTCTTTATTTTATAAGTACCAATATTACTTCTCTTTATGTTATATGTACTGAATTTTGTGGAGCAATATATATAATTACTTTTTAAGAATTGTTGTAATTACTTTTCATGTTGTTGTCGTCTATAATTACTTTAGAGTTAGTCGCCTATATAAAGGCTTTTTAGAATTTGTGAAGGTTAGTTTTGGTTTACATTGGAAAGTCGATGGGGGTGTTCTTGGAAGATGAGCACAATCATGCATACCCTCTTCTACAAGAATGGTGTGATATTACATTGTGTTCTTGTGTTTTTAATGTATAATGACAATGACAAAAAAAAATACTCGTGACAATTGATTTCCATCAAACATATAAAGTGTACACTATGGTGACAATAATAAATGTGTTACTACAAGTGTTTACAATGATGACATGTACTTATCACTAAACATATACGTTTATTGTGACAACAATAAAAGTGTTACTAAAGTTGTTTTGTGATAGCAAATGTCGTCATGAAAATAATTTTTATTTTTGTCAAAAAAAATTTATTTATTTTTAGTTACTATAAAAAGCTATTTTGTGACAATATTGTGCGCCACTTATAATATTTTTAGTGATGAATTTTGTTGTTACGGAAAGTTTACTATCACTGACAACATATTCTTGTCACAGTAGAGAACTTTCTGTGACAACGACTCTTGGTCGTCACCTATACTTTTAGCTACGGAGGTATAGGCTACGAAAATACGTCGTCACTGTACTCGTCACAGAAGATGTGTTGTGACGACTTTCATAATTTTTGTGACAACTTTACATGTCACAGAAACCATGTTTTCTTGTAGTGTCTCAGGAACATGAACCATGTCCCGAATATCATCAAGGACTACGTTCCTGCAACTTCTTTCCGTCCTGTTAGCGACCTCCGTGAACTCTTAATACAGAAATGGAAGGTTGCAAATCCATCCCGTCCAGCGGTGGTCCAACAACAAGAACATCATTGCAACCACCATCATGAAGTTGTCATCAAATGTTGCTGTCAGTCAGCTAAGCGGTCCGTCTTTAACCATTTGAATTATGTGCAGACTCCTGAACCAATCCTAGTAGACGAAGATGAACTTCTCTAAGCTTCTGTAAACATGGCATCTCGAAGCACTGGGGGTGAAAAACGTCCAAGACGTAATGCGTCCCGTAATCTTAATCAGTAATACTTAGATCGGACTCATGAATCCGGTGAAGGAGTATACCAATATACCAGATCAAAAAGTCGAGACACAATCGGTCAAAGAAATCTTCTTGATTCAAACCAAGATTCTTTCAGTCAAAAAAGATATCCCTATCACTTATTCTGGGGATAGTTCTTTATGTGACTTTGACGCTGACAGTGAAAGTTCTGAAAGGACCATTCTTTCTACTAGCTCATCTTCAAAGGCTAGAGAAGTTACTGCTTATGCCATCACAGAAGATCAAGATACCTCCACTTCTTCCAGTCAAGAGCAGAGAATTGCTGCTTTGGAGGCTAGTTTGAAGAACATGGCTGAGATGATGGCAAGCATGCATACTGTGATTATGGCACAACATACAGTTCCACCAGTCGTGAATCTGATTCCAACTCAAGAACCTGTGATGACATCAGTTCCCACCAATATTGATCTGGGGGTACAATCTCCTCACACTGCTTCCATTCCTGCGTAGGCTATTCCAAGTCAATCCGGTGCAGGGGGTGGTACTTATCATGCGGTACCCCCTCCTAACACATTAAATCAAGCTACTACTCCGCAATCAACAGGAGATACCAATGAGGCCGTAAAACTTTTACGTACTCAATTTGAAGCTTTCAAACAGAAGGATGGCCTGCAGAAGCTTGGGATCAAACAGCCCTATCCCATAGAATAGAAAGAGGTCCAATTTCCTCCTAAATATAAGCCCCCTACAATTATGTTATTTGATGGCAGCACGTCTCCAAGTCAATACCTCAACCACTTTGAGGTAATGACTGACCAACTCCAACCAAATGATGCTCTTCTTACCAGAGTATTTGTTGGTTGTTTAGCTGGTGCAGCATATGACTGGTATTGCAGTTTACCAGATGGGTGCATAACCTCTTTTGCTGGCTTCAAACAAATGTTTTTGGAACGATTTTATGAGGGAACCAACGACATGACTATGTCTGCTCTCATCAAAATCAAACAACGACATAATGAAACGACTGAACGTTTCATTGAACGATTCTGCCGTGAAGCACTCAAAATGCCTCTCGGAACTCCAAATGCTTTGACTATAGACACTTGCAAATCAAACTTGTTGCCTATAATCAGCATGTGGACAAGATCAACACAGTTTCAGGATTGGCCTTCTTTCATAATGAACGCTAAAGCCGCAGAAGAAAGTGCTGACAAATTCAAGCAATTAGGCATTCAAATGCCTAATCTTGACAAAGAGGAACGTGCTACACCGAATAATAATGGCCTTCAGAATAATCGTAAGAGTAAGGAGACTTTAGCCATTAACCTCAAAAGCAAAGAAGCCCTGGCCATCAATGTAAATCAGCCAACATCTACCCCTTCAGTACCACCACAACGGGCACCTCATCCAAAAGAAGAATACTCTTTCAATGAAGATGACATCATGAGTATCTTTGATTGCCTCATCTAGAGCAATAAACTCCAACTGCCATAACCTAAAAGGCCAGATGAAGTTGGTAAGACTGACCATCCTAAATATTGTGTTTACCACAGGTTTATTGGACATCCAACTCGAGCGTGCTATGTGCTCAAGGGTAAAATACAAGAGATGGTCAATTCTGGTGCAATCACTTTCAAACAGGACGAGAAAACTGTAACGGCTAATGTCGTCTCCTTACAGTTTGGAGATTTTCCAGCTCAACTTGTGTAAGACAGCGTTGTCCCCATTCCGAGAACTACTCTGGAGATTGTCAATATTCTACCAGCACGGACAAATGGTCTTGTTCCTCTGTCTACTGATAAAGGAAAGATCATATAGATACATCCTGATTTAGTGGCAGATTTTAAAACACCATCTTCTTCCACCAAGTCCAAAAAGGCTACTAAAAATAAATTATGTCACATGATTTCATTTGGTGAGCCTTGTCTTCCACCTCTCGCTGCTACCTTCATCCCGACAGCAGATAATCCTTCGTTTTCTTCCGCTGATAAGACAACATTGACAAAATCAGAAGCCAAATACCAACCAGCTTTCCATCTGTACAGTCCACAATCTCGTGAACTCATGACGAAGATGGGATATGATCTACAAGAGGCCTCTAGTTTGAATCATGGAAAGGGGTCTCCTGTACCTCTTTCTCTATGTCTTTTTCACAACCAATCTTGGGTTGGTTTGGGTTACTGGACAAACTCTTCCTCTCGCCGCAAGAAATCTTCCAGAAACAAGATCCAGGCAAAGAACTGCAATATGGTGTCCTTTGAGCCTGTATCCGAGGAAGAAGCCTTGACTGGTACCAGGTCTAGGAAACCTTACCTAAGAGACTACTCAAAAGGTCAAGAAGATCCTGCTCCAGTTTTGGAGGCTCCTCAAGCATCATCTTTTCCTACTGTCAATCTTCCGTCAGCTTCGTCACCCCAGATAGAGGCAACTCTTTCCAAACCGACGACAACCGACAAAGGAAAACAGCCTGTTCGTTTTGACAAAGTATTAAAGAAAATTCTAACTTTGAAAATTGAGAAGCCATATAACTTTGATATACTGGCTCAACTGGCCAATACTCTGGCAAGATTGTCAATTTTTGAGCTACTATGTCTTTCGAGGGAGACTCGAGAAACGTTGAGTGAAGCTTGTCTAGCACTTCTCAAGAAACCAGAGAAAGAGCCTATAACATGCCTTCATTGTCATAGTGTGATGGAGCTGATGCCAAACATCACCTTTACACAAGACGATAGGTTGTTAGAAGATAATCGTCATGATTGACCCCTCTACTTTACGAGATATGTTGATACTATGAAGGTTGATCGTATCCTGATCGATCCTGGGTCTACGCTCAGCATCATGCCAAAGACTCTACTAGATGCATTGAAGATTCCTGTACATAACCTTTCAACAACCATCACGAGAATCCTGGGATTCAATTCTGGGAGAAGTGAACCTTTGGAAAAGATTCGCCTGAAAGTTCAAATAGGCAGTCTTCGTACGAAGGTTACTTTCTACATGATCGACAATCACGGCTCTTACAATGCTTTGCTGGGAAGACCCTTTTTGTATGAATATAATATTGTACCATCCACTTTACATCAATGCTTCAAATATGTGGATGCCAATGGAGAAGTCCAAAAAGAAGTAGCCGACCTGAATCCTTTCAGGAGGGTTGAAGCATATTTTACGGACTCTCGGATGTACAAAGAGGAGTTCATGAAAGTCGTATTGGCAATGGATAGTGAGGAGGATCAGAAACATTCTTCAAAAGATATTCTCGTGATCCCCGTCAAAGGACGTACTATTTGTCCTTATTCTTCTCAGACATTGACCATACATCTTTCCTCTCATAATAAACAACCTCTTGCTGTAGAAAAGGAACAAAGGGAGCTCACCTCTTCTGAGCCTCTTGTTATCGACCTTCGTCGTAACAAACCTCTTCCTTCTCCTTCTCCTTCTCCTCCTCTGGTTGTCAACCTTACTAAGCCGTCTGTGAAGGCTAAGAATCATGTTGTAAATGACGATGTACAAATCAATAAAGTAGCATCTCCTTTACAGTATACTGATATCTTTTATTATACTCGATATTATTTAAAAATGTTAGATAACTTCGAACCACTTGCCATAGGAGCAGTTGAAGCTTCTCGAAATAAAGTATTGCTCGAGCTAATGCTAGACTCCTTCTTCTTAGCTCCTTCCAGGAAGAAAGATGAACTTCCTATACTTTTTAGTAAAGGAACAGAACAGAAGCTCACGCCCGATTGTGAAGAAAAAAATCACGATAATGGAAGACTTCAACTACGTCGTTATAGTCAGCAATCAAAAGATATCATTCAAAAGATGGGCTATAATTTTAAAGCTAGTCTCAATGGAGGCAAAGGAAGGCGAACTCCTATTCGTATTCCTGCCCTGAAAGGAAAATCACAACAGCACTATGGCAAAACGAAGCGGAGATTAGGTTATACTTCACCAACTCCGACTCCATAAGCCTCCGAATCCGAGGAAGAAGAACGATCTAACTCTTTTGATTCTATCTCATGGGATTCAGACACCAGTGTAGGGCACGTCCATCGCGTAACTCTATCTTCCAATATGGAAACTGCCAAGTTCTCGAAAGATGACGAAGACTTTGTCGAAGCTTCTGAATCTGATCCTTGGGCACAAATGATGGATATACTCAATGGAAGCTTCGCTTTGAGCAACGTGAGCTACCTACTGAAGATCAGCTGGTTCAAGTCAATATTGGAGACAAAGTTTCTCCAAGACCGATATTTGTCAGCAAAAGCCTCCCTGAATCAGATAAACAAGAACTAATCTAACTCATTAGGGAATACATTAATGTATTCGTTTGGATCTATGAAGACATGCCGGGATTGGATCCTCAGATTGCTACTCACAGGCTTAATATTCTGCCAAATGCGAAGCCAGTCAAACAGCAACAACGTCGGTTTCGACCTGACATGATGGATGCCATAGAAGTTGAAGTCAAGAAACTCATCACCTATGGTTTCATCAGAGAAGAACAACATCCGGATTGGGTGGCTAATGTTATCCCAGTTTTGAAGAAGACAGGGAAAGTCCGGGTCTGCATCAACTTCAGAGACCTTAATGAAGCTTGTTCCAAAGACGAATTCCCTCTCCCAATCACTGATGTTATGATTGACAATACTTGCGGATTTGAACATATGTCCTTTATGGATGGATTTTTAGGATACAATAAAATCAAGATGCATCCGAAAGATGATAAGCATATATCTTTTTGCACTCCTCTTGGAGTCTATTGCTACACTGTCAGGCCATTTGGTCTTAAAAACGCTGGTGAGTACCATCTTTCGTGATCATTTATGAAAAACTGTTGAATGTTATGTTGACGACATTGCTGTCAAAAATTGTTTAAAAGAAGACCATATTCAAGATTTGAGAACTATTTTTTATCTAATGCGTCAGCATCAACTCAAGATGAATTCCACCAAGTCATTCCTGGGAGTCTCTAGTGGCAAATTTCTTAGATTCGTTATTACCTCTAAAGGTATACACGTTGATCCTGAGAAACTCAAAGCCATTCAAGAGATGCATCCTCCACGCAACCTAAAAGAGCTACGAGGATTCCAGTGACGGCTTGCGTACATCAGGAGATTCATCTCAAATCTTTCTGGATGCTGTAGACCGTTCACTCAACTCATAAAAAAAGGTGTGTCTTTTATTTGGACTAAAGAATGTCAACAGGCATTTGAAGACATAAAACGGTACTTGATGAACCCTCCAGTTCTAGTACCTCCAGTGTCAGAAATACCTTTCCTGATGTATGTTCGAGCAATGGACCACTCTTTAGGTGCTTTATTAGCTCAGAAGAATAAAGAAGGTCATGAGCAGGCTATCTACTACCTTAGCCGCATGATGATTGAAGCTGAGCACCGATACACTCCAGTAGAAAAAGAATGTCTAGCTTTGATGTTTGATGTTCAAAAGACGAGACATTATATCACTGGCCAAACTATTTATGTTATTTCTAGAGTTAATCCTCTCAGGGTCCTGATGAAGAAGCCTAGTACACTCAATTCTAGGCTTGTAACATGGGCCATATTGTTAGCATAATATGATATGGTTTATGTTCCTCAAAAGTCTGTTAAAGGTCAAGCCCTTGCTGACTTTCTAGCAGCTCATCCAGTTCCCGAAATATCTAAACTCTATGATGAGATTCCAGATGAAACCTTGGAATCCAACATGATTTCAGAAGAAATTCTTATTTGACGTCTATTCTTTGATGGTGCATCCAGAATTGGACCAAAAGGTGCTATTATTGCTCGAGTTGGAGTCGTCCTCGTCTCACCAAAAGGGTTAGCTATCCAAAGAGCTTATTCTTTAGATGAGTCATGTTCCAAAAATGTGGCTGAATACAACGTTCTGCTCATCGGTCTCCAATTGGCTAAACAATTAGATATTGAATATCTTGAAGTTTACGGAGACTCCAAACTGATTGTCAATCAAGTTAGAGGCACATACGAAGTTCGACATCAAGATTTGGCTCCATATCATGATGCGGCGATCAGGATGGCTACTTCATTCAAAGGCTTCTTCATCGAGCATGTACGCCGAACATGTAACACAGAAGCTGATGCTCTTGCCAATCTTGCAGCAGTATTAGCAATCTCCGTCAGGAGACAACAAATGATCGTCATCACTAATAGAGAGTTGTTTTGTGTCAAGAATAACTTAAATATGGAAGTTAACAACCCAATTCAACAATTCGGTTGAAATTTGTGCCATCAGTGAGGACTGGTGGATTCCTTTCATAGACTTTGTAGTCCATAATATCCAACCTGAAGACCCTAAAGAGGCTACAATAATTCGGCGACGGTCACTCAGATTTTACTACAATCATACTACAAAGACACTTTACCGAAAAACGTACGACGGCTTACTCCTACGTTGTCTTGCTGGAGAAGAAGCAAAACAAATACTTCATGAAGCTCATGATGGTGTTTGTGGTGCATATCAACCTGGTCCTAAATTGCAGGATCGTATTCGTCGAATGGGTTATTATTGGCCCTCGATGGTATCTGATGCAATCGAGTATGCAAGAAAGTGCCGAGCATGTCAAATCCATGCTGACTTCATTCATCAACCGTCAGAATTCCTTTACCCGAAGGCAGCATCTTGGCCCTTTGAAGCTTGGGGAATGGATGTCATCGGTCCTATCAACCCTCCCTCATCTCGAGGACATCAGTTCATATTAGCCATAACTGATTACTTCTCAAAATGGGCTGAAGCTATACCTCTAGCTGAGGTCAAGACAAGCGGCGTCATCAACTTTATCAAACATCATGTGATTTATAGGTTCGGTGTTCCTTGACGAATCATTCACGATAATGGGCCACAATTCATTAGTCAGAAATTCACTCGATTCTGCGATGACAACATGATCAATAATATTGCTTCTACAGCTTACAATCCTGCAGCTAACGGGTTGGCAGAAGCATTTAACAAAACCATCCTCAAACTCCTCAAGAAGTTTGTTTCTACCAACAAACAGAACTGGAGTGAGAAGCTTGGAGAATGTCTATGGGCTTACCGTACTACTATACGTACTCCTACAGGCTGTACACCTTTCTTTTTGGTGTACGGATGCGAGGCTGTCTTACCATTAAAAATCTAGATCCCTTCCCTAAGGATTGCCATTGCCAATGAACTAACAACCGAAAACAATGATCGCCTGAGACTTCAGGAGCTTGAAGCGCTTGACGAGAAACGGCTTCTAGCTCAACAACATATTGAGTTATACCAAGCTCGTCTATCAAAATCCTTCAACCGTAAAGTCAAAGCCCGATCATTTCAAAAAGGAGAATTAGTTCTAACCGTCAGACGTCCTATGACTATGACGCACATGAGAAAAGACAAATTCGAAGCGAAGTGGGAAGGACCTTATGTTGTAAGTAAAGTTTTCTCCAATGGAGCATATCAATTGACTGGTATGGATGGTCGAGTCGCCATGATGCCCATTAATGGCAAATTTCTCAAGAAATATTATGTTTGAAGAATGTAAATAAAATTTCTTTTTATTTGCATAAATTTAAAACAGAAGGAAATACATAAGATTAACGAGGACCGGAGCCCTCTTGATTGAAAACATATTTCGTAAGAAGCTCGAAGACATTATTGTCCGATGACACCAGCAATTTGCAGACAGCTTTCCTTAAAGCTTCTTCTTCAGCAGTACTCCCAGGCTCCACTAGTTCGACGAGAATGTCCCGCTTCTGTCCCCGGACAGCCGAACTTTCTCCAACTTCTGGCTGAATAGGCAGCGGAGGCTCATCGGAAGAAGTGTCGAGGCTGGCTTTGATCTTTGGGATAACTCCCATCTCCCTAGGCATTTCTTCTGAAGACATTTGTAAAAGAAGGAAAATGGGTGAATGATGCTCTAAGAAAAGTCCCACACTATTTATAGACAAAAAAAGCCAAACATTCTGTCTCGCAAATCGAAACAACCTTTCCTCGAAAAGGCATGTTTATTCATCTTATGAAGAGATCTTCATTTATTCTATAGAATTGAAGTGACCTTTCCTTGAAAAGGCATGCTGATCATCCGTCTTTTCATTTCTACTTCATTGCGGGAATGGGCCTACATTTATAATAAATCCCTGTGAAGTCTATCCAAATCATCAATTCCGTCTTTTGAAATCCAGCTGTTTTAAAAGATATCTTTTCTTTATGATAAATTCAGATATTGTCTTTTTAGACACAATATTCTGTCTATTAAGTCCCAGCGGACTTGAAGATCATTTATAGAAGAATGAATTCACGTCCACATTACCTCTGGATTCTATTTTCTATATCATCACATCATAAAGAAGAGAAAATCATTCATTATTCCTTCTTTAAAAATATAGTTACATCTTAATGGAAATCTATTACATCTCTGATTTTCATTCTAGATACATCTTAATGAAAATCTATTACATCTCGGATTTTCATTCTAAATCTAACAAATAAAGGTCTATTACATCTTTGGATCTTCTTGTTAATGCCGGTTCCTTGTCGTCTCGACCTGAAGCAACGAGCAAGACAATGGA
This sequence comes from Iris pallida, assembly GCA_029216955.1. NCBI lineage: Eukaryota > Viridiplantae > Streptophyta > Magnoliopsida > Asparagales > Iridaceae > Iris > Iris pallida. The sequence continues at coordinate 1,091,232 of JANAVB010040015.1, read as the reverse complement.
ACTAACTCTGGTCTTCTCTCTTAGAAAGACGAGAGGAGAACCCTAGAGTACAGCAGCTCAAAGATAAGCTGCTGTCAATACAACTGGCGGAGAAGAGATGACCCGTCATGAGAATTAGGAATGAGATCACCATTGTGATACGATTTCTAATTCTGTCTCTCCATCGTCCAACTCTCATGTATAAAGGCCATTCCTACTATCTGAGGAAGACCCTTCTGGAACATGGAGAGTCCTGAGCTGTCTGATTTGAGCGTCAAAATCATATAAGCTGTCTGATGTGAGCGTCAGAAGAATGCTCCCCAAAGCATCCAAGTTGCCAATGCCAGTTCTGAAGAAGCCTGCCAACCAGATTTCTGCAAATATCAACAAAGAAAGAAAAGTTAGCAAAATCTATCAAACTGCGCGCCTTTGATCAACAGTCGCACATCATCAGAATCAGCCTATAGGCGCCTATGATAAAACATGCGCCTCCGACCAAAGTCAGGCACTGGATTGCAATGTGTGCCTCTTCTCAGAATTTCAGGCGCACGTCTATAACATGCGCCTCCGACCGAAGTCAGGAACTGGATTGCGGTGCGCGCCTCTTCGTAGAAATTCAGGCGCACGTCTACAGCAAACGCCTCTGACCGAAGTCAGACACTGGATTGCAGTGTGCGCTTCTTCTCAGAATTTTAGACGTACGTTTGCAACATGCGCCTCATTTCTACAAATCAGCGCCTGTCTTCAAAACAATCTTAATATAAAGCAACACAAATTTAAACACAATTCATGAATGACGCTCATGTGTAGAAACCACTGGTTCTTTGTTGGAACTTACCCTCAAAATCAGCTATGTTTGGGCGGAAGATCATCGATGATGTAAAGCGCAGCAAACCAACATCCGAAGATGCGGTATACAGAAGAACAGCATCGGATTTTGGTGGCACAGAAAGGCTCATGAATGTTGAACTCTTGATTGTCGAAGGGTTTCTGCAAAGAACCATTGCCATCAACAGGAAGAAGAAATGAAAAGAAAAAGTTCATGGACATTTCTTTTTTATTTCTCCTATCAACTATTTAAAGAGTTTAGAAGATATGAACGGGCGCGTCATTCTAGGAGCCTATCTTGGGAAGGACCTAAACAAAAGGCGCTCAAACCACACGAAAACTGCCACGTGTTCTTTGAAAAAAGCAAACATTTGAGTTGGTCAAAAGGATGCATCGGCACGCGCCACTAAACAGATCACAAAAAAAAAAGATTTGCAGAAAGGCGCCAGAAATAAATCTTTTATTTATTAACATAAGGGAAAACAAGCCCCTACAAAATAAGTCGCGCGAAAGACAAAAGAAAAAGTGGTGCCCCTACAGAAACTATTACTTCTTCTTGTCTTCTTCACCAGCTTGGCGAAGAGAAGCGCCTAACTCGCGCATATTACGAATCCTTGAATGAAGCATCAGACGAAGAAATCCTTCTGCGTCACCACGCTCTTCAGAAGAGGCCGAAGGACCACTGTTCAGACGATCGAAGACTGCTGTGGTCAATCCAAAACATTCTAAGAGATTATTTTCCTGTAGCAATTGGTCAGCCTCGGATAGGACTGTAGGCACAGTGTCAGGCCTTGTCTCCTGAACTTTTACTACGGCATTTACGCCGGTCGCCATCTCCTTCTTTTTGCGTGCCATGGAAGTACAAAAGTGAGGAATGAGTACAAGGATATCTCTCTCTATATATAACCAACCAACGCTTCGTATTCCCTATGGGAGACCGAACATCATCAATACAACTCGGGAAGACGAAGAGGAGATCGAATGCTTCCGAGAAGAAATTTATTATGACAGTTGAGCATTGACTGGCGCAATCCAAACAAAACTAGCATAATTCAAAGTATTTTAAAACACTGAAGTATTTTCAAGTTTCGAAAACTTTGAAGGGGGTCTTGTAGAGCCTAAAAATTAAAAGGCGCCACTCATTAAGCCTTCAGTCATCTGATGGTGCCAAACAAATCAAGTTGTGCCGAATCATCAAGGTGCACAGCTTTAGATTGCGCCATCACCAGGTTGCGCTGGAGTCAGGGTGCACGGAGTGACACGTGGCGCACTTCCTCGAGAAGTTGTAACGACGTCATCATTACCTGATAACTGACAGCTTGGAGATTAAGAAAAATCCCTTCGAATCCCGTGCAACGCGGCGCTCGAGAAGACTTTGTCAGCATGTAATTAATGGTGACAGCTGGTTGGCGTAAGTCATTGAATGGCGAGGGATTAATCAGCATAATACAGAAGACCTAGTCAAAAGGCGCTAGTCGTTAAGTTGGACTTATGTGCAGCCTGACAAAGTGGCGCCACTTGATCAACTCTTATTTTTTAAACAGGGTGACGTGGCGTGCAAGCCATCAACTTCGCATAGCGTGCCCACTATACTACCCAAGACCACACGTATCTCAATCAAACAATGCCACGTGTCTACAGCAGTTAGTGTAAACTACTCATGCAGGTTGTTATATTGCGCCCTCGCACAACCTGATGAAGCACGCACAAAGTGTTCAAATGGTGTTCAAGACAGAATGACGTGGCACGCAAGCCACTAACTTCGCAAAACATGTCCACTACATTGTCCACGACCACGCGTATCTCAATCAAATGATGCCACACGTCCATAGCAGTTAATGAAACCGTTTGCTCAAGTGAACAGGAAGCACGCAATCCAGAATAACTACTAAAGTCGAGTACACGTTCGAGTAATCTGAAGCGCGCGCAATTTGAACAGTTAGTACACGTTCGAGTAATCTGAAGCGTGCAATCTGAAGCGCGCACAATCTGAACAGTTAGTACACGTTCGAGTAACTGAATGAAAGTTGGCACAACCTGAAGTTGGCGTAACCTAAAGTCGCGCAGTTCAACCTCACGCACATCAAAATAACAGCTAAAATAGTTATTTCCAGCACTCTACAAATAGAGTTTCCAATCATTATCAAGGGGGCAGAGATCAAAAGTTCTTACAAAAGTGCTGCTGCATTCTCCAGAGGCTTTAGTCTTTAAGTTCACATAGTCCATGGGATAAAGTGATCGTCTTCTGATCGGATTCCTAAAGTTGTACTTCCCCAGAATTTATTGTACTTTATACGATTCTTTTTAAGTTTGGAATAAGCTTTTTGTTTTTGCAAACAGGCGCACAAGCCACTAACTTCGCAGAACATGCCCACTACACTGCCCACGACCAAGTGCATCTCAATCAAATGATGTCACGCGTTCATAGCAGTTAATACAACCGTTTGTGCAAGTGAACAGGAAGTGCGCAATCTGAAGCGCCACAATCCAGGAAGTGCGCAATCTGAAGTGCGCACAATCCAGAATCACACAATCCAGAATAACTACTAAACAGATCAAGAGTGATCCCCATCTCCTGCTAAAGTGCTGCTGTATTCTCCAGAGGCTCGTGTCTTCGATATCACATCGTCCAAGGGATAAAGTGATCATCTTCTGATTAGATTCCTACAGATGTACTTCCCCAGAAATCAATTATACTTCTGTATTCTTTTTCTTAGTTTGTAATAAAACTTTTTGTTCTTTGCAAACAGAATCAAGTATAACATTACTGTTTGCAAAAGAAAAAAGTTTTATTACAAACTAAGCAAAAAGTACAAGAGTATAATTGATTTCTGGAGAAGTACAACTATAGAAATCTAATCAGAAGATGATCACTTTATCCCTTGGACGATGTGATATCGAAGACACAAGCCTCTGGAGAATGCAACAACACTTTGTCAGAAGATTATGATCATTAGTGATGCTTTGAGACTGATTTGAAACTCTATTTATAGAGTTCTTGAAATAACAGTTAAATAGTTATTCTGAGTGGCGTGTACTTCAGGTTGCGCGCCTCTTCTCCAGTTGTGCGAGCGGTTACTTCAACTGCTGGGGTTGTGTGACATTATTTGAGTGAGATGCACGTGGTCGTAGGCAGTATAGTGGACACGTTCTTTGAGATTAGTGGCATGCGTGCCACGTCATCCTGCTTCTGGACATAAAATTTGATCAAGAGGCACCAACTAGCTGATAGAACTGGGGATTCCCACGACCCTTCCTTTGGTGTGCGTATTGATCGATAGAAAGTTAAACAGATCTAATACGTGTTCTAACCCTTCATAGGCAGAAACTAGGGTTCACGAATTATACATGCGGCGGAAAGGAGACAAGTAATTCCTGGCAATCTCGAGCGGACGACCCCAAGATCTTCTGCACGTATTCCTTCCTCGAGTTGGATGTCGTGTGGGCGACGATCTCCCAACCTTTTTTTTCCTTGGCAGCCCTCTCTTTCTCGCCTAACATGAATCACGAATTTAGAGAAAGTTTTAGATTTCTGATCAGTAATCTGGCGGCCAGAGAATAGAAGATATATATAGGCTACGGCAGGGACCATGAGGAAAAATTAGGGTTAGGCCTCCTAACGGATCTAGATATCCCGTGTTCAGCCCGAACACATAATCCAGGCCCATTAACAATAGCTCGGTCCACTAATGAGCTATTGTTGCACTACCTCCCTAATCCCAAATTATGTTTGTGGGCTTCTTTTATTATATGCTCGTTTGGCTCCCCATGTTAAGATATCGTATGTCCGTCGATCAAATTAAGTTACTGACAACTATATTGATTCGACATCTTTTATCCTTAAGTAGTACCGCTCAACTTTATTTGTCATGTCGGATATAATCCACCTGCAGGGTTTACATGACAATCCTTATGAGCTCCTTAAGGGGACATCATCAACCCGATGTATCGGGACATGGATTCCATTTATAATCAACAGCCCATCATACATACAATGTTATTACCCAATTCATAGAGGTTGTTGATCCATAATGAATCTCACTCTTTTATGAGTCAAAGTAATGCACACTGCATATACATGTCCGTTATTATATCCGGATTAAGAGCACAAGCATCTTTAATAACAGAGGTGTTTGTTCTCTTATGTAGTCAGTACAAAGAGAACAACCTCAAGTGGTCCTGTTCAATACACACAAAATGTACTAGTGTAAACCTATAGTCAAGATAGACTAATACCAGATTACACTACAACCTTTCCAATAGATTGTCCAAGTCCATCTAGGTTGTGAACTATTTATATACTCCATATGGAACTGATAATATGATCTTCTGTGTGACACCACATACCATATTATCTACAATATAGAATATCAGACATTTGTATTAACACTTGCAACAAATACAATATGCAAACATTTGCCTATATGATTTTTATTCAAAATTTAAGGAAATAAGGTTACTACAAAAGTGATGCTTTTAGTATATAACCAAAACAATCTCCCACTTATACTCAAAGCATTGCTTTTCAGTATACTGTTACAAATCTCTCACTTATACTTAAAGCCATGCTGCTACACATCTGACTCCCATTCCCTCAACATGACTATCAAAAGCCTTAGCTGGTAAGCTCTTTGTAAAGGGATCAGCTAGGTTGTCGGCTGATGCTATCTTGATCACAGTAACTTTTCCTTTCTTTACGAAATCTCGTATCAGGTGGTACTTGTGCTCAATGTGTTTGCCTGTCTTATGGGCTCGTGGTTCCTTCGAGTTTGCAACTGCACCACTATTATCACAATAAAGTGTAATAGACTTAGGCAAACTAGGTACCACATCTAAGTCCAACAGAAAGTTTTTGAGCCAAACCGCTTCTTTGGCTGCCTCAAAGGCTGCCACATACTCGGCTTCCATGGTAGAATCAGTAATACATTTTTGCTTGATACTCCTCCACACAATGGCTCTACCTCCCAAAGTAAATACATAACCTGAGGTAGATTTTCTGGAATCCCTATCTGACTGAAAATCTGAGTCTGTATACCCCAAGGAAACTAAACTATCTGTCTGGTAAACTAGCATATACTCTTTAGTCCTTTTCAGGTACTTCAAAATATGCTTTACGGCAGTCCAGTGCTCTTATCCTGGGTTATACTGATATCTGCTGACCATGACTACGGTAAAGCAGATGTTTGGTCTCGTACATAGCATTGCATACATTAAGCTTCTTACTGCTGAAGCATAAGGAACTGCCTTCATGTTCTCTATCTCTTTAGGTGTCCTCGGACACTGCTCCTTTGATAGAGCAATTCCATGTCTAAAAGGTAAGAAACCTTTCTTAGAATTTTGCATACTAAAACGAGTTAGTACAGTATCGATATAGGAAGCTTGGGATAAGCCCAACATCCTTTTCTTGCGATCTCGTAGAACTTTGATCCCAAGGATGTGACCTACTTCTCCCAAGTCCTTCATATCAAACTGTTTGGATAACCATACCCTTACATCAGATAACACCTTCACATTGTTTCCAATGAGCAAGATGTCATCCACATAAAGTACTAGAAATACCACCACGTTTCCGTCACACTTTCTGTATACACATGATTCATCCTGACATTGATCAAATCTATAGGATTTTATCACCTGATCAAAATATATGTTCCAAGATCTGGAAGCTTGCTTAAGTCCATAAATGGACTTCTTGAGCTTACAAACAAGATGCTCCTGGCCTTTTTCAATGAACCTGTCTGGTTGCTTCATATAGATGTCTTCCTCAAGACTTCCATTAAGAAAAGCTGTCTTGACATCCATTTGCCAAATCTCATAATCGAGATGAGCTGCAATAGATAAAAGAATCCGGATAGACTTAAGCATGGCTACAGGAGAAAAGGTTTCCTCATAATCGATACCCTCTCTTTGAGTAAAACTTTTTGCTACAAGCCGAGCTTTAAAGGTTTCAACCTTACCGTCTGATCCTCTTTTTCTCTTATAGACCCACTTGCATCCAATGGCTTTTACACCAACGGGTGGTTCTACAAGCTCCCAGACCTGATTAGAATCCATAGATTCTATTTCAGATATCATTACTTTTTGCCAAGACTCTGCATCTTTATCTTGGAGTGCTTCATTGTAGGTATAGGGATCATAATCTTGTTGCTCAGGGATGAAGTCTGACGACTCTCCAAAGAACATATATCTATCAGGTTGTATCACAACCCTCCCACTACGACGAGGCACTATCGGTTGTGGTGTAACATTTGTGACACGTTGTGCAGTTATTTGTGGTTCATCCTCTTGTACTGTTGGTACTGAAGTACTTGGTGTCTCACGTCTCAGTTCTTCTAGAACAACTCTACTTGTGGGTTTATGGTTCATCACATAGTCTTCCTCTAAGAATCGGGCATTGGTGCTAACAATGACCTTCTGATCCTTAGGACTATAAAATAAACCTCCTTTCGTTTCTCTTGGATAGCCTACAAACAAGCGTACTTATATACGAGATTCCAACTTATCTGCTTTTCCATTCAACACATGTGCTGGACTACCCCAAATGCGAACATATTTCAGACTAGGCTTACGTCCAATCCACATCTCTGTGGGAGTAAGAGGTACTGACTTAGAAGGAACCAAGTTCAAAATATAAGCTGCAGTCTCTAAGGCATATCTCCGAAATGAATCTGGCAAATCCGAATAACTCATCATTGATCTAACCATCTCCATAAGAGTTCTATTCTTTTTTTCGGCTATACCATTCTGCTGGGGCATTCCAAGTACAGTCAATTGGGATACAATCCCAGCCTCTGATAAATAATTCCTAAACTCTCCAAAGAGGTACTCGCCACCACGATCTGATCGTAATGACTTGATACATTTTCCATGACGTTTCTCCGTTTCAGCCTTGTACTCTTTGAATTTCTCAAAGCAATCAGACTTACGGCGCATCAAATAAATGTATCCATACCTTGAATAATCGTTAATAAATGTGACAAAATATTCAAAACCACCTCTAGCTTGGATAGTCATGGGTCCACACAAATCAGAATGAACCAATTCCAACATATCTTTGGCCCTATACCCCTTTGTCGTAAAAGACCTTTTGGTCATTTTACCTCCCAAGCAGGATTCACAGACTGGTAGTGCCTCCACTTCCAATGAACTCAAAGGTCCATCTTCAACCAGTCTTTGAATCCTTCTTAGGTTAATATGCCCCAATCGCAAGTGCCAAAGATATGTTTGGTTCATACAATAAGGTTCTTTTCTCTTATTTAAGTTAGATGACATATTATTCATTTCCATAAGTTGTATTGTGGGCAAAATAGGATTAATGACATACAAATTATCAACCAATGCACCAGAACAGATAAAATATTTATTCTTTCTAATAACAATATTGTCATTAAAATAAACTGAATATCCATCCTTAACTAGCATAGAAACAGAAACTAAATTCCTTCCAAGTGAAGGTGCATAAAGACAATCTCTCAATGTCAAAGACTTATTTCTACCAAAAGATAAAGTAACATCTTCTAATGCAACGACCGATACTTTTGTAGCATCACCCATGAACAAGCATATCTCTCCATCACTGAGCCGTCTGGTTTCCTGGAACCCCTGCAATGTATTGCAGACATGATTAGTGGCTCCTATATCTACACACCAGGTGCCGGTAGATAACACCGCTAAACATGTTTCAACTACTAGTAAATGAGATATAACTTCTTTGTTTCTTTGTTTGAGAAGTGGACAATCAGTCTTCCAATGTCCTGACCCTTTGTACTTGAAACATTTGCCTTTCGGCTTTTTTATCGCGCCTTGAGGTCCCATGCCCTTCTTTGCTGATCAGTTTGCCTGTTTCTGAATGTTATTCTTCTTCTTACCGTCTTTTGGCTTAGAAGTAGAAGCCTTTTCAGAAACAAAAACATGACCACTCTGCCTAAAGAGAGATTCAGCATCCTGTAGCTCTTTTGCAAGTTCTGCAAACTATACAACCTTTTGTTCATATTGTAATTAAGGCAGAAATTGTCAAAACGTTTAGGCAGAGTCCCGAGAATGATATCGACCTGGGATTCCCCATAGATTTCAGCTCCAAGGATCTCCATCTCATTCAGATGACCCATCATCTTGAGAACATGATCCCTTACTGGTGTACCCTCAGCCATTTTTGTATTCATCAAACATTTCATAGCAAACTGCCTAGCTGTTCTACTCTGATGTCCGAAGAGTTCCTTGAGGTTATACATCATGTCATAAGCAGTGGCCATGGCCTGATGCTGATATTGCAGTACATTTGACATAGATGCCAGAATGTAACACCGCACCATCTCATCTGCCTTTTTCCACTTCTTATAAGCCTCTTTGACCTCTTCATCAGAGTTAGCATCAGGCTTAGGTGGGCATTCCCCAACAAGTACATATTTGTACTCCTCAGCAGTCAGAACAATGTTCAAATTACGTTTCCAGTTAATATAATTAGGTCCAGTAAGTTTGTTTTCTTTAAGAATCACCATAAGTGGACTGAAAGAACCCATTTTTTTGAAATCCTGAGAATCACATAAATAAAATTATGTAGGGCAAAAAAAAACTTTTTAAATTAACTAAATATTAATTCCCTCAAAACAATAATAAGAAATTCACCAACACCTTGAACACGATGAATTTAGCATGCCACGATAGTGTGGACGTATACAAATTCAACTTTGTTCAAGTAGGTTTTTCTTATTAATTTTACTATCATGTCAACATAACTTTATGATAAATAAACTTAATATGATGGTCTTGCTCTGGTTATACAAATAATAGAAGTGACTCCGATGGGGAGGATACCATTATTTGTATCTATGTGTATATCATTACTTAATACTAAGTCCATTACCTTGTAATGAGTTCCTTCAGATGGAGAAGTGAACACATACTAGGTAACTTTCTACAATTATCCCTAAGGAAGTTTGTACTGGTGATCCATAATTATACTCATCCAATATGGAGGAAAGTACTAAAGCCAACACGTAAGTATAATTACATCACCTACAAACCAGTAATGGAGACCATAGGATTTATACTAAATAAATATCCTCTCCCACTTAGTAATTTAACAATGATGGTTTTTGTACTAGTTGATATTATGTCCATGTTGTCCATTATTAATGTAGGCTTAGTTTTTCAAAAAAAACTACCACACAATAATAAACATGCATAATCAGAAAAAGCAAAATGACAAAAATAAGAGAAAATATCCAACTATTATGGTCATCTTTGATGCTCCGTCCTCAACTATCCGAATCCAAAATCTGCCGCTGTACAGATCTATTATGGTCATCTTTGCTGCTCTGTCATCTTTTTTTAAGGTTTTGGCTGTCGATTCCTTCATCGAAAATCATCTGTCTACCTCTGGACTGCTTAAAACCAGCATCTCGTCCGACATCAGAAACAGCCACCACCGCCATCACGATTGATCAAAAAAATTAGAATTATATCAATTCTATGCCTTCCGAAGGAGTTCACATATAATCTAGATTGAAAAATTAAAATAATAAGCATGATCAACCCTTGTGATTTTAATTACATCCACAGCAACAACAACATCCACGACATATTCGTGGTTTAAACAACAAAATCAAAAACATGTATTGGACCATAATAGTTGGATCTAAGATATTTGCAAAATCAAGTTAAAACAGATCTACATCTACCGACTATTACACAGCATAGGTTTTATTGGACAACATGGACGTATCAATCAATACATAGATCCAAAGTGGCTCTGATACCAATTGATGGAACTGGAGATTACCAGGACCCTTTCTTTGGTGTGTGTATTGATCGATAGAAAGTTAAACAGATCTAATACGTGTTCTAACCCTTCATAGGCGGAAACTAGGGTTCATGAATTATACATGCGGCGGAAAGGAGACAAGTAATTCCTGGCAATCTCGAGCGGACGACCCCAAGAACTTCTGCACGTATTCCTTCCTCGAGTTGGATGTCGTGTGGGCGACGATCTCCCAACCTTTTCTTCTCCTTGGTAGCCCTCTCTTTCTCTTCTTACGTGAATCACGAATTTAGATAAAGTTTCAGATTTCTGATCAGTAATCTGGCGGCCAGAGAATAGAGGATATATATAAGCTACGGCAGGGACCATGAGGAGAAATTAGGGTTAGGCCTCCTAACGGATCTGGATATCCCGTGTTCAGCCCGAACACATAATCCAGGCCCATTAACAATAGCTCGGTCCACTAATGAGCTATTGTTGCACTATCTCCTTAATCCCAAATTATGTTTGTGGGCTTCTTTTATTATATGCTCGTTTGGCTCCCCATGTTAAGATATCGTATGCCCGTCGATCAAATTAAGTTACTGACAACTATATTGATTCGACATCTTTTATCCTTAAGTAGTACCGTTCAACTTTATTTGTCATGTCGGATATAATCCACCTGCAGGGTTTACATGACAATCCTTATGAGCTCCTTAAGGGGACATCATCAACCCGATGTATCGGGACATGGATTCCATTTATAATCAACAGCCCATCATACATACAATGTTATTACCCAATTCATAGAGGTTGTTGATCCATAATGAATCTCACTCTTTTATGAGTCAAAGTAATGCACACTGCATATACATGTCCGTTATTATATCCGGATTAAGAGCACAAGCATCCTTAATAACAGAGGTGTTTGTTCTCTTATGTAGTCAGTACAAAGAGAACAACCTCAAGTGGTCCTATTCAATACACACAAAATGTACTAGTGTAAACCTATAGTCAAGATAGACTAATACCAGATTACACTACAACCTTTCCAATAGATTGTCCAAGTCCATCTAAGTTGTGAACTATTTATATACTCCATAGGAAACTGATAATATGATCTTCTGTGTGACACTACATACCATATTATCTACAATATAGAATATCAGACATTTGTATTAATACTTGCAACAAATACAATATGCAAACATTTGCCCATATGATTCTTATTTAAAATTTAAGGAAATAAGGTTACTACAAAAGTGATGCTTTTAGTATATAACCCTAATACTAGCCAGGTTGTGCACGGGCGCAACTCAACAACTGGAGCCTTTGACTGGGTCTTCTGTGTTGTATTGATTAATTCTTGTGCCACTTGATGACTTGCGCGGGCCAGCTGTCAGCATTAATTACATGTTGACAAAATCTTCTCGAACGCCATATTGTACGGGATTCAAATGGATTTTCTTCGATTTTCATCCTGTCAGTTGTCAGTAATGATGAAAACCGTTACAACTTCTCGAGGAGGCTTGCCATGTGGCATCGCGCACTCTGACGTTGGCGCAACCTGAGACTGGCGTAACCTAATGATCTGGTGCTACTTGATGATGGCGCACTTTAATGAGTGGCGCCCCTTAATTTTTAGCTTCTACAAGACCCCCTTCAACGTTTTCAAAGTTTGAAAGATTTCAAAATTTTGAAATACTTTGAATTTAGAAAAATTTAACACGAGTTGCGCCTGTCTTTGTCTAACCAACTCCGTTTTTTAAGCGCAAGTTGCGCAACAGTCTGAAATATTCTTTAAGCTATAAATAGCCATTGAAAGAGAACTTTTCATTCTTTATTGAGAGTTAATTTCCTCAAAACCCTTTCTTGCCTTCTTCTTTTCGAGCTTTTCCAACCCTCTAATGGCGCCAAAGAGATCCGCTACTGACAAGGGAAAGGCCATTGTTGGGCCTTCGTCGCGTGCATCATCGAAGAGAGTACCTCAATATGTACCGCCCTCTTCGAAAATTGAGATAGCCAACCCGGCACTGGAAGGTGACTCTTCGAGAACGAACCGATCATTGACAGAATCGACCGACTCTTTTTAGAGTTTTGGTTATAATTTGCATCATTTCATAACGTGTGCCTCTTTTTTTAGAGTGTAGGCGCGCTTCATAACTTGTGCCTTCCCTTTTTAGGGTTTGGTTGCTGTCCACACACTGTTCATTTTTACAAACTATGTTGCTCGAGTTTCAAACTTGTGCCTTTTGATTGTGTGATTGCATATTTTAAACTGGCGTAACTTGAGGCCATGCGCAACACAGATGTTGTGCAATACAGGTGTCGCGTAATACAGGTGTTGTACAACACAGATATCGCGCAACACAGGAGTCGTGCAACACAGATGTCGCGCAACTTGTGATTTTATGTATTCTGCTTCATAGAATCAGGCTCTTTTTTTAGACTAACTTGTGTTTGTTCTTCTTCTTTTTGTAGTTGATCTTAGAGAAGACCCTGATGCTGAGAAATTTGCTTTAGCTTTCAATGTACCAAAATATAAAGAAGACTTATCACATGTCTCATATCCACAATACGATGCACCTGAATCCAGAAAGGCCATACTCATTGCTCAAGAAAGTAACACTTTGTTATGTCTGATGAACGGTGAATCTTTGGAGAGTGTAGACAATATGGTTCATAAGAAACTGGCCTTCTTGTTTGGAGATGCAATCAAGAAAACATCTCAGCCAAAGACCAAGAAAGAAGAAAGGATTTATCAATGTGGGGACAGAATTATGTATCTCACTTAGATGTCGAGACACATGTCCTTGTCACGATATGAATTCTCCAGTCACCCTCGACGGATGGTATGGGACATGACTCCGATTCAGCAAGCCAGAGTCAGGAAAATATGTTACAGGTTGGGTTCGCAGAGCAAGGACCTATTTTATAGTACTTCAGACAGATACAACTCCTATCTGAGGGGTTTGAAGCCGAGCTATATACCTCCGGAAGATTCATCGATGCTTTTTTCCGTCAAGGTACCCATCTTCGTGAACACATTCGCTAAAGATGAAGGAAGATACCCAGATCAGGCCATGAATTTGACAGGCCTAGTGAACCCTGACATGAGACGTTGGAGCAGCTTAACGATTTGGATTCTGGACCAGTTTAAGGACAAACTCCTCGAACTAAAACTTTATGAGGCCATCTGGACCACTGTTCATGGCTTTCGCCCAAATGCTCATATGTTCTTGGCTCTGATTGAAAGATACAACGACAGAACTGGTACCTTCATGACCCCTCACGGAGAAATTGGTTTTGTACTTCATGAGATGAAATATCTCTCACATCTTCCAATGGGTAATAACCCATATGAAGAATATGTACCCACTAATAAGGAACTAAATATTCTGTCTACAGAGAACCCTCAGATGATGGTTGTGTTTGATGAGCTTTTGTGCCATTATAAGATATGCTCCCTTTATTACAAAAGTGCTTCCACAGGGACCTGTTATACAACCAAGTGGCTGCCGTATTTGTTTTTGGGCCATATCTTTGAAGACAAGGTAGTCGAGAGTCAGGCTTGCGATCCTTGTTTCTTCAAACCACTCGGCCGCAACGACATAGAAAAACTGATAGAAAAGTCCAAGCATACCGATAACATCTTGGATGTAGACTGGTACCCATTTAAGGCTGGTGCTACTATTGAGAGTTATCTCAGGCAGGGTTATAGACCCATGTCAAAGAAGCCCAGTTGGCGGGTTTTTTTTCTTTGTGGCTGCGATGGTTTGTTGTTCCCGGAGCCAGTACAGACGATAGATTTCACCGAGGCATACTATTTGCTACTGTGCATCTAGTATTTGGCCACAAAGATGGACATTCATTCAGCGATGACTTATCGTCTGAATGCAAGACTGCGTTCTTTTGTTGACACAATGCTGCATGATAAGGCTACTCGGCTGGATTTTTCCTGCACCGAAATGCCTTATACTTATATGTTTGGGTGGTTATTGCTACACCATCCCAGCTTGATGGACCCAGATATGGGTGAAGTTGGAGGCAACTTTATCAGGCATTATTTTAATACTTGATGGAATATAAATGCACTTTCAGAATGCAGAATAGCTTTGAACCGATGATCTGGATAGAGATTTCAATGTGTACCTCCTCCTCTAGGATATGAGAATCTTCCCCCACAACTCATGGATTTAGAAATGGCATCTCTCCATCTGTCTCTGACTAATTTTGCATAGTTGAAGACAATCCGGCCGTCTCACCTAGTATACCGATTTGAGGAAGACTGTTTTCTGGAACTATATTTGCCAAGTCGATTCGTTCGACAATTTGGCTATGACCAGCTGCATGTGGGGAATGCCACTACTTGCCTCCAGGCCAAGGGTTTCCTGATTGATGATGCTAGAGCTTAGAGATATTATAATTCCAGAGGCACCAAAGCTATGTTCTCCATGCCCAATAATCTTGCTCAGGGTCCGCGTATGTTATACACATACGCGAATTTCTATACTTCGAGAAACACTTGTGCCGAAAACTTTCATCTGGCCCACAGCTTTGCTAGTGATAAGCGATCAAAGGCTGAAGTCCGTACTGCACAATTGTTCAGGGATGTAGAAGATCGAGACCCTGCCGATGAACCTCTGGAGGCTTCTCTTGTAGGCATCCTAGATAAAGTAAATGATCCGTTGGACATATCACTAAAGGTACAAAGGAGAAGTCTCCTGCCAAGGGGCTTAAGAAAAGGAAGACTGGAGAGTCATCTGCTCCTTCACATCATGATGATCTTTTTTCTTCACCTAAGGCTCCAAGGACGAAAAAGACGAAGACCACTTTGGTCAATAGTGAACACCTACCACCAGGACAACTCGGTCCCAATCGAAGCAGATGCATACTAGGGGATCCCCTAGGGAAGGAGAGAACTCCTTCTTCGGTTCCAAAACAAAGTGGAGTCACTTGAGAAGAAATGCCCATAATTCCTAATATGTAAGACTACCTTGATGAGGTCGAAGAAGAACCTGTAGCACCTCTGCTACGGAAGGCCAGAAGAAAATTACTGGTGACTCGAGCAGAACGTTAAGCAATTGATGCTTCCTCCATCCCTTCCAGACCAAAGGACTCTGATACATCATTACCCTCGCAGAAGGATCTGCCATCTCAAAAATATATTTTTTGTACTTTTAAGCATAATTAAGATATGAATGATATATATTGATATTATTCTTTTTCATCTACAGAGACTACAGCAATTGATATTCCAGTCTCAGTTACTACCGAGGAAATCCCAGGATATCGAGTTATACGGACGACTGTTTCTGTAACTACACTGGCTGCAGCATGAGTAACACTGTCATCCCCGACTCCAGATGTCCCAGAGACTACATTCCTCGAGGAGGAGTTGCCTCCTATAGAATCTCAAGCTGGGGTTGCTGATCTTCCGGCCGCTCAAACTCCTACTCGTTTTCAAGAAGATCGAGAAATAATAGACGCCCTCCAGGATTGTGACTATGGCGATGCGTCAATTGGAGATAATTCCACAAGCGATGCTGAAGAAGAACCAGTTTTAGTGGATGTCCCACTGATACCGGCCGAAGAAGGCCATATAACTGTTGAGGGTGAAAAGCACCCCTTTGTTGATAAGGGGCATCCAAGCCCAAAAATTGATGAGCCTGAAAATAACGAAGATCCGACTACGGCTCTTGAAGATGCTGGGAATGATAAAAATTCTAGCAATGTTTCTGCAGAGACTCAGACCCTTGCCGATCAAGCTCTTGAGGTCAAGGATGCTGAAATGATTGCTTCAGCTAACCAAGCAAAGTCGGGGGCCGGAAGCAGCCGTTTCCTATCAGGCGGTTTCGAGGCTGGAAGTAGTCAGACGGTAGTGTCTGAAACTACCAAGGCCAGGCTTTGTACGGATTTGGTAACACCCCACGATACCCCACATGTACTGCCAAGTTCGGGTAAATTTTTGACTTTTAATCACCCTATTTTTTTAATGATATACACTGACTATGTATCTTGACCGTTATAGGTCCTGTGGGGACGATTGTGCCATTTTATTTGACGGCTCTCAGCTTCAGCTCAACAATGGCTCCTCTAGATATGGGGACCCATACTGGAGAAGGAAGCTTGACTATGATGCCTGTAGTCGGGTCTCCTGGTGTACAGTCTACGATTCCTCCAACTACTGCAGGAGGAGAAATTCTAGCAGAGGTAGCTACTTCGGGCATCTTAGCGATGAACAGTCTCATTGTAGAGTCCTATACCAACGCTTTCTTCACATCTTTGAGGCCTCTAGTTCAGAGGGTACTGGAGAAAAATAATCCCTATGAATCGGTAAGGGGTCCTTCCTCATGTATAATTGCAGCCATTCGCAAGGTCGGAGATATGGATAGAGCCACCTATCTGGAGCATATCTTAGATGCGCTTGAGGAATCTATCAAATCTTACAAAGATTTGATAAGAGAAAATATTCAAAAACTTGTAGACGCTGAGTTTGAGGCAATGGCTCACGAAGCTGTAAGACAAAAAACTGAATTCGAAGCTTCTGTAGTAGCTTTCTCACAATGCACTACAGAAATAGAAGTTCAAATTGTTGAAGTAGCTTCTTCTGTTGAGCAGCATAAGACTGAAGCTATCAAGAAGGAGAAAGAAGCTTCTGAGTGCCAAACTCACATTCAGGAGCTAGAAGCTGAGTTGGTCCGGCTCCAAGAAGTACTTAAAGCAGTTCGACGACATGAAGAGGAAGCACTAGAGTTGCATCAAATTGCTGAGAGCCAACTAGATGAACTGAGGCAGCAAAAAGATAAATTTTTCCAAGCCGAGCATGCTGAATTGGAGCGCCAGGCTGCCTCACTGATACCCTTTGATCCGGAGTCTGGAAGAGCTCAAGCTAAACAACAGGTGCTCAATTCCAGGGTAGAAAGAGCTAAGAACTTGAAGAGATTGATAAAGGAGCTCAGTACTCGACCTCCCCAATGAAGTTTTTGTTGTCTCTTTTTTTATGATATAATCTTGACATTTTGAATCATCAATAAAATTAATGATCTTTTTATGGTTCCATTACTTGTTGCAAGCCTGTGATAGACATAAGTAATAGATCAAAAGCAAAAAATATGTTCCGAGGTGTCGGACGTGACATGTCTCCTTAGAAAATAATAATATTTATTATATCTGTATAGAGGTAATGTGGACGTGACAGAATATAATGCTTAAAATATTATTATTTCAATAGAAGACCTTATCAGAGGTCATGTGGACGTGATAGGTCGCTGACGTAGATAATAGAATTCAGAGGTAATGTGAACGTGAATTCAAATATTTATTCTAATTATCTTCGAATCAGCTGGGATTTCAAAGATCGGGTTTATGATCAAGTGATACAATGTGGATATATTCCGCTGAGGATTTAAAAGTTTATCAGAAGAGTGAATAAGAGACAATAACTCAATGCTTTCAATCTCTTTTTATATACAACATTCAGAAGATATCTTATACATCCTTCAAACATAGTATTTCTTTAGGAATTTACCATTAATAGGCATCATAGCGACTCGACCATCCATTACGGTTAGTTGATAAGCTCCGTTCGAGAAAACCTTGCTTACAATATATGGACCTTCCCACTTCGCTTCGAACCTGCCTTGGCTCTTGTGTGTCATAGTCATAGGACGTCTGACAGTAAGAACTAATTCACCTTTCTAAAATGCTCATACTTTGACTTTATGATTGAAAGCTTTTGAGATACGGGCCTGGTATAGCTCGATATGTTATTGAGCTAGTAGCCTTTTCTCGTCAAGCGCTTCCAGTTCTTAAAGTCGAAGACGATCGTTGTTTTCTCTTGTGAGTTCATCAGCAATTGCAATCCTCGGGAAGGAAATTTGAATTTCCAATGGTAGAACAAATTCACACCCATACACCAAAAAGAAATGTGTACATCCAGTAGGATTGCGTACAATAGTACGATAAGTCCATAGACATTCTCCAAGCTTTTTAATCCAATTGTGCTTGTTGGTAGAAATAAACTTTTTGAGGAGTTTGATGATAGTCTTGTTGAATACTTCAGCCAAACCATTAGCTGCAGGATTATAGGCAGTAGAAGCGACATTATCGATTCTGTTGTCATCACAGAACCGAGTAAACTTTTGACTGATGGATTATGGTCCATTATCATGAATGATTCGTCGAGGAACGCCAAATCTGTATATCACATAATGTTTGACGAAGTTGATGACATTGCTGGTCTTAACTTCGGACAAAGGTATAGCTTCAGCCCACTTCGAAAAGTAATCGGTTATAGCCAGTATAAACCGATGTCCTCTAGACGACAGTGGATTGATAGGACCAATGACATCCATGCCCCAAGCTTCAAAGGGCCATGATGCGGCAGTCGGATGAAGAAATTCTGATGGTTGGTGGATAAAGTCTGCATGGATTTGACAAGCTCGGCACTTCCTTGCATATTCGATGGCATCTGATATCATAATGGGCCAGTAGTAACCCATACGTCGAATACGATCCTGCAATTTAGGACCTGGCTGATGTATACCACAAACACTATTATGAGCCTCTCATAGTATTTGTTTTACTTCATATTCCGCAAGATACCGTAGGAGTAGACCGTCAAAGGTTCGTCGATAAAGGGTTTTGGTGGTATGATTATAATAGAAACGGAGTGATCGCCGACGAATGGTTGTAGCTTCTTTAGGATCTTCGGGTAAGATGTCATGTACCACGAAGTCAATGAAAGGAACTCTCCAGTCTTCGCTGATGACGTTGATTTCAGTTAAATTGCTGAACTCAATGTTTAAACTATTCTCGATGCAAAATAACTCTCTATTAATAATAACAATCATCTGTTGTCTTCTGACTGTAATTGCCAATACTGCTGCAAGATTGGCCAATGCATCAGCTTCGATATTACATGCTCGATGTATATGTTCAATGAAGAATCCTTTAAACGATGAAGCCATTCTGACTGTTGTCTCATGATATGGGACAAAATCTTGATGTCGAACTTTATATGTTCCTCTGACATGATTGATAATCAGTTTAGCGTCTCCATACACTTCGAGATATTCAATATCCAATTGTTTAGCTAATTGGAGACCAATGAGCAGGGCATTGTATTCAGCCACATTGTTAGAGCATGATTCATCCAAGGAATAAGCTCTTTGAATAGCTAATCCTTCCGGTAACACGAGGACAATTCCAACTCCTACGACAATGGCACCTTTTGGTCCGATTCTGAATGCTCCATCAAAGAATAGACTCCAGACAAGAATTTCTTCTGAAATCATATTAGATTCCAAAGTTTTGTTAGGAATCTCGACATAGAGTTTAGACATTTCGGGAATTGGATGAGCCGCTAGGAAGTCAGCAAGGGCTTGACCCTTAACAGACTTTTGAGGAACATAAACCATATCATATTGTGCTAATAATATGGCCCATGTAGCAAGCCTGAAATTGTGTGTACTGAGCTTCGTCATCAAGACCTGGAGAGGATTAACTCTGGAAATAACATGGATAGTTTGGCTGGTGATGTAATATCTCGTCTTTTGAACAGCAAACATCAAAGCTATACATTCTTTTTCCACTGGACTATATCGATGTTCAGCCCCGATCATTGTATGGCTGAGATAATAGATAGTTTGCTCATGACCTTCTTTGTTCTTCTGAGCTAGTAATGTACCTAACGAATGATACATCGCTCGAACATACATTAGGAAGGGTATTCCTGAGATTGGAGGTACTAAGACTGGTGGGTTCATCAAGTACCGCTTTGTCTTCAAATACTTGCTGGCATTCTTCAATCCAAATGAAAGACACACCTTTCTTCATCAATTGAGTGAATGGTCTGCAACGTCTAGACAGATTCGAAATGAATCTCCTAATGTAAGCAAGCCGACCCTGAAATCCTCGTAGCTCTTTTAGGTTGCGTGGAGGACGCATCTCTTGAATGGCTTTGATCTTCTCGGGATCAACGTGTATACCTTTAGAGGTAATGACGAATCCGAGAAATTTGTCACTAGAGACTCCCAGAAATAACTTAGTGGAATTTATCTTGAGTTGATGCTGGCGCATTAGATCGAAGATAGTTCCTAAGTCTTGGATGTGGTCTTCCTTTAGACGACTTTTGACAGCAGTATCATCGACATAGCATTCAAAAGTCTTCCACAAATGATCACGGAAGATGGTACTCATAGCCCGCTGATAGGTGGCACCAGCGTTCTTAAGACCGAACGGCATGACAGTGTAGCAATAGACTCCCAGAGGAGTACGAAAAGATGTATGTTTCTTATCTTCTGGATGTATCTTGATTTGATTGTATCCTGAGAATCCATCTATAAAAGACATTCATTCGAATCCGCAAGTATTATCGATCATGACATCATGATCGGAAGAGAAAACCCATCCTTGGGACAAGCATCATTGAGATCCCTAAAGTTAATACAGACTCTAACTTTTCCTATTTTTTCATAACTAGGACAACATTGGCAACCCAGTCAGGATGTTGTTCTTCTCTGACAAAACCACAAGAGATAAACTTCTTGACTTCAGTTTCTATGGCATCCATCATGTCAGGTCGAAATCGACGTTGTTGTTGTTTGACCGGCCTTGCATTGGACAAGATGTTGAGTATATATATATATATATATATATATATATATATATATATATATATATATATATATATATAGTATAATATTATGGTTTTTACTACTGTTATTAATAATATTATTATTTGGTTATTAATTATTATTATTCTCATTGGTTTTACTAATATCAATATTGTTATTTATTATTAATATATTAGAATATTTCTAATATGCTATTATATAGTTTTTGATTTAAAACTATGGCTTGACAAAATTATGATTTTTTTTGATCAAATTATGATATATATATATATATATATATATATATATATATATATATATATATATATATATATATAATATTTTGACTAATATAGTTCCCAAATAGTATATTTATTTCTTTATACGAATTTTCTTCGGCTATCGAATCTTGACCGTGACTAGTCATACGTTCCTATTTCTTGTGATTATAACTTCTTTATATCGATCCTAGGCTAATTGGACTGTTCTAGACTCAATGGAATAGTTTGTTCCATCATTAGAGGCCATCTTGCGTAGATTTGACATCTGATATTATTTTGTGCCAACATAATCAAGTCACAATAACTGTAACTTAATTTGAGGTAAGTACATAATTGTTTTATGTTCTTAGTACATTATAATGCTATTCATCATTATGTTTTTATCCTATTGAGACACGATTGTGACATGATAGGACTTGTTGTATCATTGTCCGTTTATTGATTGTTTAGTGAGTCTGGAGGGAAATGCCCAGTAGGTATGTGAGCAAACCCCAATAAATATTATTGTGGATAGCTAAGTCATACACCTCACGTATGGATTAGCCAGACCTTTTTATTGTGGATGTCCATTTATATGATGTGTAATATTAACCTAGTCGTTCATATGTCGAAAGGTATTTCAAATGCACTGTATGTTTTACTTATACATGTTCATTGCTAGTTGCATCGTTCGTACATGTTCTTGCTAGTGGTTTCTTGTATATTGTTTATTGTTTCTAGTTCATATACATGTTTCTTTTAATTTCTACTATGTCTCTACTTGCCTAGCTTATTTTGTATTAAGTTACATTATTGCAGTAGGGTTGTACTTTGCTCCTTTCCTGACAGGATACGTTACAGGTGACTTGTCATTCTTGCTATTTTGCAATATGGACCTTTTTGGGCGGCAGATTCAACTCGGAGGCCAATCGTAGACTATAGATAGACTAGATAGTTCTTGGATTTAAACATTTAGCGGGTTTGTTCCCGAATATCATCTTTGATGTAATTATATTTATAATGGAATACTTATTGTGAATGAGCAAATAAATATGATTTTGTTGTATTTGTGTAACGCCCCAGTCCCATTTATGTTAGGACTAGGAACATTTTATGCCAGCTGTATGTATACGAAAACGTAATCCAATATATAGAAATCCCGGATACATACATAAGCTGTAAATGTGAATAACAATAATAGTTTCAGGCAAGTCTATCTAATCCATAACAATATGATAAATGAATCCATTAATGAAGAATAAATAGTCAACTGTAAAAATAGCCGGGTGGAGACAAATCCACTACCAAACAGCGATAATGTAAGTCTATGATAGTATGGAATCAGTCCTCATAAGATAAGGAAAATAATAAGTAAATGTCTCCAACACTAAGGCGTGATCAAGACTGATAGGGTACATCTCCTCGTCAACAAAAGCCATGTCCAAAGCTGATCCATACTTCTGTGGTTAATCCTGTTCATCTATACCTGGAGAGATCACCAGGTCCTCAGAGGACTAGCAAGATACATAAAATACATGCCACATATACAACATATAAAGAAGAATCCTGAACAATTGAACATAATGAATTGTACAAAAATTGAAACTATTCTAATCATAGTACGTGCATAAGAACAACTACCTGTGTGTGAACTGCCAAAAGGAACAGAATCAACCAACATAGTCCTCGGCAAACTAAGGCTAAATGAGTCAAACCCTAGACCTTCGTGGCCGCTAGGATAGCAACATAACCCTATCCTTCGTGGATACTAGGTTAAAACGAAATAAAATAAGGAATAAGCAGTCCATACACGCATGATTGTTCTTCCCACCCCGTGGTTCTACATTCTATAAAAGATTGACAAGATCTCGAGAGTTGTGCAAGTCAACGGTGCCTAATGACATATATGAATATGAGTGAAGAAGATACGACTAGACATGTGAATCATGATAACTACAATAAAATCACAAGATGTAAAGTAAGAAAATATCTAACAACTCATGTACTACTAAGCAGAAAGCAACATGAATAAAAGACAAGAAATAAATGTTTATATGAATGTACAAAATTGGCAAGGTATACTTGCCTGGAGTGGCGTGAAGAATCGACAACGTCCAGTGATTCAGATCGTCTGAAAGCAAAGGCTGTAAACGTCAACTCTCGCAAACGTCTCCGGATGCTGAAATAAATATTACGAACGTTTTCATCATAAAAGAAATGTCTAAGATTGCCTACCCAAAAGTCCAATTCTGGACACAAGGACAAAATCGTAATTTTGGGTCAATTCGATATCCGCCGTTGGATCCGCTTTGCACCGAAAAGCGTGCCAGAACTACGGTCTCTAAAAGTTATCAAATTATATGTTTATGAGTCCGATTTGATGATACAAACCTAACCTTATGTCCAAAGTTGGATTCCAGTGGGTCATGCACAAATTCGTCCGTTGGATCGGGTTGCGGGCCCGCCAAAATAGCGTTCCGGTCAACCTTCTCAGAATCAGACCAAACTTGGCCCACATGACCAAAAAAATGTTCTGAATCCAATGGTTCAAGTTTCATCTCAGTCCAATGAACGATTTGAAATTGGACACGAAGTTTACAAAACGTCGATACGGGGAACTTTCGACGGATACGGTTTGATTTCGTCACGCACACACAACAAAATTGAGTTTCGTCGAATCTTATATGTCGACAACATCCATACGCGTCTTTTAATGCTCATGGGTTGCGACCACGTCGATCGGTTTGTTGAGGCGCACGCCGTATCGAGATTTTTTCTAAAATTTTAGTTTTTAAAATATGGTTTTTTGGTGTTTTGGAAATAATTTTAAACAGAATATAATCAACTACTATTAAATGTAAAAACTGAGTAATGATGCCCTATATGTTGTCAACAAACTTCTTCAAACATAATATTAAAATCATGCATGAATTGGAAGAAAACAGTGTTCAAAGTTGGGTACATGGACTGATTTCTGACAGTTCTGAAATATAGTTTTTTGCCAAATTTGGATCGATTTTGCGATCAATCCAGGACATCTAAATTAATTCTATTTGAAGGAAGTCCTAGAGGGCCATGTAGTCTCTCCGTAACTTTTACGATTCGCAAAACGGACAACTACACGGAGAGATAGAGAGTGGAGAACATGGATACCTGAAGTTTGGAACTGCTGTTGTGGGGACGGGTTTGACGACGGGTTAGCAAATTTCGGCGGTTCTCCGACGACATCGGCAGCCGTCGGTGGTTTGGCAGAGGCGTGGGGGTGTCGGGTTTGTTTGTGTGGAGAGGTCAGGTGGGAGAGTTTGCCATTTAAAAGGTTTTTGAGCGGTGCTTTCGCTCTTTGGTGAAGGGTTGCGTTGTTAAGGGAGGGGTCGAGTTTGGCTGCGTAGTGTATCTCGCGAGATTTTGATTTCTCGCAAGAAATCAATATCTTATGATAATTGTTTTTTTAGCTAAATAATGGCCATTAACTGAATACAAATGACAAAGGTTCAGTACCCATCCCGATATTTACACACACACACACACACATATATATATATATATATATATATATATATATATATATATATATATATATATATATATATATATATATATATATATGCAATAAATACAAGATAAGTATATAAATTTAAAATGAGCTAAAAGTTATTATTATCATTATTGTAAAAAAAAATAATTCCCCACTTCATAGATCCTGGAGAAAAATATATTGCTACATATAAATTTATTATTAAGTAAAATTTCTAATATTATAATTCTAGAAGCAGAAATATAAATTCTAAATAATGAAAGTATTTACTATATAAAATATTCAATATAAATCATAAATATTATTATCCATCTCAATTCTCTTGTAAAAAAAAACATAACAAAATATTTCGAAAGATAAAATAATTAAAAAAAATTAGAAATCTGAGGGGGTTTACATCCTACCCAACTTATAAAAATTTCGTCCTCGAAATTAAAATAACCCACTATGGTGAAGGAATATGCTAATGGTTCTAAAATTGCTCTGGAGATATGCGATGATTATATGGTTTGTCCTAATCAAGCAAGGAATAATCAAATGTAAACCAATATTCTACATGGTAACATTATCATAAAATTTCAAGTTGTTACCTTCATTTGCTTCTTGTGTCGTTGTTCCATTTTCAACGGTCATGCAAAGTCCTGTCCGGGTCGCGGTGTTCCTGCCTGCTGTCTAGCCGACGCAAACTGTACCACCTGGTCGGGAAGCGGTTCATGTGGATATCCTCCTTGTGTTGTGGGTTGAGTTGGTATTGGTGGTGTGGGTGTCACATGTTTCTTTGGACAATCTCTAGATATGTGTTGATTGGAGCCACAAGTCCAACATAGTCCTAGTCTATGTCGACAATCGACTTGGTCATGTCCTCTCTTCATATACTATTGACACGTTGGAATATGTTGAGCTTGGTACGGTACTACTTTTTGTTGATGATGTATGGTGGGACGTCTTTCAGGTCCTCCAGATGTGTCTTGAATGAGTGTGTCTACTGAAGCCGGACGTTTCTGACTGGCCTTCTTCTTGTTGGTACGCTCTTGGCGTCGTGTTGCTGTTAGGACGGCCGAGTAAGATGTAGGTACTACCGATCCTACTAGCCGCTGTATCTCGAAAGTAAGCCCATCGTAGAACTTCTCCGTCTTCTGCTCTTTCGTTTGGATCAAGTATGGCGCATATCGGCTCAGTCGTAGAAACTCTGCATTGTACTCCTCTACTGTCTTGTTACCTTGAGTAAGGTATATGAACTTGTCCCGGAGTTCCGCTCGTGCCGAAGTTGGAATGTACATCTCCCAAAAGAGTCTAGAGAACTCCTCCCATGTAGCTTGCTTAGGGCCGAGTCTCCCATCTTCAGTCTCCCACCAATGATGTGCATTATCGGTCAGCTGCATCCTGACGGTCGACATCCACTTCTCTTTAGGAAGTTCAGCTGCTACCAGTTGATGCTCGATGTTAGTAAGGCATGCATGAACTTCGGTAGGGTCCTCTTCTCCAAAGAACGGCTTGGGTATCATCTTCCGAAACTCAGCAATAGATCTGCCCCTAGGTTGATTTATTGGTGGTGTCGCATGTGCCAAGGATGACATGATGCTCTCTCGAAGTGACTCAGCCTGTCGCTGTCGAGTTTGCTGCTGTATCGCCTGCTGGGCCTACATCATCGTATAAAATATCTGGAACATTTGCTGCCCATCCATCGGCTGCCCTTGAGGTAGAATGGGTGTGAAGGACATCTGCTGAGGGAATGGAAAAGGAGGTGGTGGTGGTATGTACCCTCCCTGGGGTACTGTAGTCGACTGCTCAAACTGTTCCGGCGGTGTTGCATACACCTGGGAGTATGCTACATCGTCGATGGAGTTATGCTAGCTGCCCTTGCTGGAAAGGAGTAAATGGGGTTGCCATCGGAGGCTGCGATGGAGTTTGTTCCTCTTGAGTTGCTAAATCACCAAATGTGATAACACGAGGAGAGACATGTCCGCTTCGAGAGTTCATTTACTGGTATGAACAGAAAAAGGTGTTAGAATAGAGTCAAATATGAGGCACTTCAAATAATCAAATGGGAGTTCGAAAATGAAATCAAAAGAGAGACTTATATAATATAGATGAGATCATAATTTCTAATCCTATGTGCAGGCTCGTATCAGTACAATTACATAACCAATACGATATTTTCTGACCTGCATGGGCAACCACAAAAATATGTAATGCCCCAGTCCCATTTATGTTCAGACTAGGAACATTTCATGCCAGCTGTTTGTATACGAAAACGTAATCCAATATATGGAAATCCCGGATACATACATAAGCTATAAATGTTAATAACAATAATAGTCTCAGGCAAGTCTATCTCATCCACATCAATATGATAAATGAATCCATTAATAAAGAATAAATAGTCAACTGTAAAAATAGCTGGGTGGAAACAAATCCACTACCAAACAGCTATAATGTAAGTCTGTGATAGTATGGAATCTGTCCTCATAAGATAAGGAAAATAATAAGTAAATGTCTCCAATACTAAGGCGTGATCAAGACTGATCAATAGGGTACATCTCCTCGTCAACAAAAGCCATATCCAAAGTTAATCCATACTTTTGTGGTTAATCCTGTTCATCTATACTTGGAGAGATCACCAGGTCCTTAGAGGACTAGCAAGATACATAAAATACATGCCACATGTACAACATATAAAGCAGAATCCTGAACAGTTGAACATAATGAATTGTACAAAAACTGAAACTATTCCAATCATGGTATGTGCATGAGAACAACTACGTGTGTGTGAACTGCCAAAAGGAACAAAATCAACCAACATAGTCCTCGGCAAACTATGGCTAAACGAGTCAAACCCTAGACCTTTATGGCTGCTAGGATAGCAACATAACCCTATCCTTTGTGGACACTAGGTTAACACGAAATAAAATAAGAAATAAGCAGTCCATACACGCATGATTGTTCTTCCCACCCCGTGGTTCTACTTTCTAGAAAAGATTAACAAGATCTCGAGAGTTTTGCAAGTAACAACGGTGCCTAATGACATATATGAACACGAGTGAAGAAGATACGCCTAGACATGTGAATCATGATAACTACAACAAAATCACAAGATGTAAAGTAAGAAAATATCTAACAACTCATGTACTACTAAGCAGAAAGCAACATGAATAAAAGATAAGAAATAAATGTTCATATGAATGTACAAAATTGGCAACGTATACTTACCTAGAGTGGCTTGAAGAATCGACAACGTCCAGTGATTCAGATCGTCTGAAAGCAAATGTTGTAAATGTCAACTCTCGCAAACGTCTTCAGATGCTGAAATAAATATCACAAATGTTTCCATCATAAAAGAAATGTCTAAGATTTCCTACCCAAAAGCCCAATTCTGGACACAAGGGCAAAATCATAATTTTGGATCAATTCGGTGTCCGCCGTTGGATCCGCTTTGTATCGAAAGGCGTGCAAGAACTAAAGTCTCTAAAAGTAATCAAATTATATGTCTACAAGTTTTATTTGACGATACAAACCCAACCGTATGTCCAAAGTTGGATTCTAGTGGGCCGTGCACGAATTCGTCCATTGGATCGGGTTACTAGCGCGCCAAAATAGTGTTCTGGTCAACCTTCTCAGAATCGAATTAAACTTGGCCCACAGGACCAAAAAAATGTTCTGAATCCAATGGCGCAAGTTTCGTCTCAGTCCAACAACGGTTTGAAATTGGACACGAAGTTTGCAAAACGTCGATACGGGAAACTTTCGACGGATACGGTTCGATTTCGTTCCGCACACACAACGAAATTGAGTTCCATCGAATCTCACATGTCGACAACATTCATATGCGTCTTTCAATGCTCATAGGTTGTGACCACGTCGATCGGTTTGTCGGGACGTACATCGTATCAAGAATTTTTCTAAAATTTTAGTTTTTGAAATATGGTTTTTTTAGTGTTTTGGAAATAATTTTAAACAGAATATAATCAACTACTATTAAATGTAAAAATTGAGTAATGATGTCCTATATGTTGTCAACAAACTCCTTCATACAAAATATTAAAATCATGCATGAATTGGAAGAAAACAGTGTTCAAAGTTGGGTACATGGACTGATTTTGACAGTTTTGAAACATAGTTTTTTGCCAACTTTGGATCGATTTTGCGATCAATCCAGGACATCTAAATTAATTCTATTTGAAGGGAGTCCTAGAGGGTCATGTAGGCTCTCTGTAACTTTTTACGGTTTGCAAAACGAACAACTACACAGAGAGATAGAGAGTGGAGAACATGGATACCTGAAGTTTGAAACTGCTGTTGTGGGGGTGGGTTTGACGGCAGGTTCGGCGAATTCCGACGGTTCTCCGGCGACGTAGGCGGCCATCGGTGGTTGGATAGAGGTGTGGTGGTGTCAGGGTTTTCTGTGTGGAGAGGTCAGGTGGGAGAGTTTACCGTCTAAAAGGTTTTCGAGCGGTGCTTTCACTCTTTGGTGAAGGGTTGCGTTGTTAAGGGAGGGGTCGGGTTTGGTTGCGTTGTGTATCTCACGAGATTTTGATTTCTTGTGAGAAATCAATATCTCATGAGAATTGTTTTTTTAACTACATAATGGCCATTAACTGAATACAAATGACAAAGGTTCAGTACCCATCCCCATATTTACATATATATATTTATTATAAATCAGTAAACATATATACATACTTATATATATATTTGTAACATAAATGCATATGTATAATTATATATATGCAATAAATACAAGATAAATATATAAATTTAAAATGAGCTAAAAGTTATTATTATCATTATTGTAAAAAAAAACTCCCCACTTCATATATCCTGGAGAAAAATATATTGCAAAATATAAATTTATTTATTAAGTAAAATTTCTAATATTATAATTCTAAAAGCAGAAATATAAATTCTAAATACTGAAAGTATTTACTATATAAAATATTCAATATAAATCATAAATATTATTATCCATCTCAATTCTTCTATTAAAAAACATAACAAAAATTTCTGAAAGAAAGAATAACTAAAAAAAATAGAAATCCGAGGGGGTTTACAATTTGAGATTAACATTAAGGTTTAGACATCATACTACCGCCAATGCTGTGGCATAGGCTGGACTTGGCTACGTATTAGTATCCGAAAAGTGGGTGCGGGTCGTGACAATTTTCGTGCTTGGTTAGCACTATGTAGTAGAAAATTATTCTATTGTTTCCTTGTTGATTGATGTGATTGCATGTGTAGTTAGGCTTGTAGTTAGTATCTTCCTTGTCCTAATTTCTCTATCTTGGCTTGGCTGAAATTTCAAGAATAAATTTTTTTAAGGAGGGTAGAGACGTCACTCCCCGTTCCCGGTCTATGTATACATTATTCTTGTACATGATATCTGGTACATGTTGCAAGTGTATATAAATCTTATATTTGCATCTGATCATGGCATGAAACAATGTCTTGTTACAGAATAGTGTGCCACCCCTTGTACTTGTTTGGTTGTAGGTGTGGTTCACTGCTTCGATGATAGAATATTGATCGTGTCGTGATCCAGATTATTTGTTTTGTTTTACTTGCATATGATCATGTGGCATGACATTTGGAATTTACTTAGATTAGTCATTGGATTAGGGTTAGGAATTAGTGGAGCCACCAACCCCATCCCCTATAAATATTCTCTTCTACTCTCTCTCTCTCTCTCTCTCTCTCTCTCTCTCTCTCTCCGTATTCACTCATTTATTTTCTCCCCCAACCCTAAGCAAGTACATCTTGCACTAATGGAGAGACCACATTGCTCATATTCATTCTTTTGATTTTTTTACATATATTTTGCTTATATTGTGTATCTTTAGATTCTTTACAACTTTAGTACTTGGCATTTTCAGTTTTGATGTACGGTTTAGAGTAGATCTAAGTTTCTATTCTAGGCTTTTACGTATTTTCGAGTATTTGATATATTAAACCTTAGTAGTTTTGAAAACTAATTATCCAATGTTGTAGGAAATTTCATTATATACAATTGTGACCTTTAAATAATTAGATTTGGAGTTGCATTGAAGATTTTAGGGCTAAAACAACTTTTGAGCTTTTTCATGTCGTCTTGAAGAAGAACATCATCTTCCGCATATTTTTACGTAAAGGTCCCTCTCTGCACATATTTTGCAGCAGATTCGTTCATGTGCGTATTTTTATGCAAAGGCCCCTCTCTGTGCATATTTTAAAATAGATTCATTCCTACGCTTATTTTCATACAAAGATATCATCTCTGCGCATATTTTGTAGAAGATTCATTCTCGCATATATTTTTACGCAAAGGCCTCTCTTTGCGTATATTTTACAGCAATTTCATTCCTACACATATTTTTATGCAAAGGTCCTTCCCTGTGCGTATTATTACACATAATCTCCTCTTGTGCGCATTTTTGCACATAAGGCCTCTTTTGTGCGCATTTTTGCACATAATATCTTCTTGAGCGTACTTTTGCACATAAGACCCATGTTTGTTGCAAAATTATGCAAATACCTCTGTTTGTGCGCAGAATTGCATAGAGACCCTTGTTTGTGCACATAAATCGTCTAAAGATCCTCTTTTGTGCCCATAATTGCGTAGAAGTCCCTGTTTTGTGCAGATTTGTGTAGAGACCATATTTTTATGCTTAAAAAGACTATCCGTGATTGTTTGACCATGTTCCTAACTTGATTACCTGTACAAGTGCTGGTACTATTCTTACTATGTACTGAAGTACAATCTATATGGGTGCACTGAATAGGGGTGAGCATTCGGTTAATTCGGTTCCAACCAAACCGAATAACCGAAAACCGAATTCGACCGAAAACCGAATAAGCAAAACCGAAACAGAACCAAATTTGTCCATAACATAATTAAACCGAACCGAATTAAATCGGTTCGGTTTATTCGATTTATTTGCATCTTTTTTTGGTTTATATATATATATATATATATATATATATATATATATATATATATATATATAGTAACTAAATATACCAAGATGTATTTAGTATATACCTATAGTATATATCTATATATATTTAGTATACACCTATATATATATATATATATATATATATATATATATATATATATATATATATATATATATATATATATATATATATATAATTTTCTTATTCGGTTTTCAGTTTTGGACCGAAACCAAACCCGAAACCGAAACCAAAAACCGAACGAAATCGAATAAGAAAATTTAATATTTTCAAAACCAAACCGAATCTCCTATTCGGTTCGGCTCAATTTTTGGTCCAAAACCGAATAATGCTCACCCCTACTGAGATGCGACTCTCCGTGCTACCTGATCATGCCTGTTATATGTTAGTACATTTCTGATCCTAGTACAGTCATAGTAATGGTCAGTCGCATTAACATGGTATGATGATTATTGCTTGATGCATTACACTAAGGATAAATCTAGATTTGGGACTCTACGAGCCGATGTGGATTCATACTTGAATTGGTAGAAGCATTGGGTGGGAATAGACCTCGAGATCGTGCATGACAAGTCACCCCATGCCTTGTCCTGACATGTGGGTTGGCCACCACAGATATATATCATTCACCCTAGTGGAGTACAGTACCTAACTACCTAACTGAAGCTGAGCCAGCCTCTCCCTACAGGAAGACTGTTACTAATTTTACTCAGCCCGGTGGCCTAGCAAGGGACCGATGCTTACTGGTTATTGTTTACTGTTCACCGCTATTGTTATATATTTGGTTTGGCTAACCCTGTTTGGATACTGCAGGATCTGAGGATTCCTATATATAAGCATACTAGAATAACCCAAACAAACTATAGAAACTCGTATGATTGATTGGCCGCTTGTAAACTTACTTGCTTGTGATCTGTTTCTTCTGTTAGTAGCCGAGGAACATGGACTGTCGTGGTGCATGGTCCAACCCATGTCCTTGTTTGGTTGTTGGGTTGGGTTATTGTGCTACGACATACTATGAACCAAAGTTGCCTATACCTATGTTTCGGCCTTATTATGTATAATTGGGTTTTGTCTCATTCATATGTGCTCCCTTGTGGTACTTGCTATTCGGGACATGACCCAGTTGGTTTTGTTTGGCCAGATTTTGTAGCAGAGCCTGAGGATCCAGTCTTCTACCCGAACCATGGTGCACACCAAGAGCATGGACGTCGGGGAACATGAGTGGGTTTCTTCTCCACTACTCTAATATCTTTAATTTTTTACTTGGGGACACGTAGCTCCTAGCAAAATGACTCCTCTTCTTGTGCTCTTAGTCTATAAGCTCCTAGGCTCCTTCTAGTGTAGAGAATGAGAGGAATGGATGAGATATTGAGTGGATTTTGAGAGGAATTGGTAGAGGAATGGCTCAAGTTGGGAAATAACACCAAAATGAGAATAAATGGATTTGATGAATAATGTGAGAGGATGGCTCTCTCTCTCTCTCCATGGGGGTGACCGGCCATATATGTTGGGTTAGGGCTAATCCAAAATGTCTAGCATGCCCTCTAAATATTGTCATGTAGGCTAATTAATACATGGAAGGCTCTAAACCTATTTCGAAAAATAGTATAATCTCTATTTTAATTAAATGGTCATGACTAATGAGTCTAATGGGCCTAGTCCAATAAGTTGGTCCATGAATCATGTCATGCTAATTGTTGGGCTCTAATCTAGTGTTTAGTCTAATCGGTTTACTAACACAAGTCTAACAATTAGGCTAGCCACTAACCGTATTAACTAACACAACAAAAATCAATAATTATACACGATATTATATAAATAAATATGCACAAAATAAAATAGTACGAAATGGCAAATTTACCCCTATTCGGAAAAAGGTAGTGACAAAGGTGGAGAAGAAAAGAAGTTTAGGGTCTGTTTGGTTCCTCATTTTTTTCTAGTGTTTTGAGTTTAAACTCAAAACAAGTCAAAAACAACGTTTGGCTTGCTGCACTCAAAAAGTGGTTTTAGAAGTTTTTTTGGGAAATGAGTTATTTAAACTCTGTTTTTGGAAAGCACCAAAAACTAGTTTTCCCAGTGTGTACTCTCTCTCTCTCTCCGCAGGCTTCTGTTTCTCTCTCTCTCTTTCTCTGGGGGGGACAACTTTTCCTCTCTTTTGCTGTTTCTCTCTCCTCTCATGTTCTTTTTTTTCTGGACAACGTGGAAGATGCTGCAGGCGACAGCACTCTCTTCTTCCTCGCGGGCAGCCACGAGAGGAAGGCGCTGCGGCGGGCGGTGGTGGGGAGCCGAAGGAAGGGAGGAGTCGAGGTCCTCCACACCGTCCAACAGCGGCTCCACCTCCATGTCGTCCAACGACGACTCCTCTGCGCAGAGCTCGAGCACGACCCTCTTCCTCCCCTCTCTAACGACGACTTGGGGTCGAGGTCGAGCTTGGGGTCGAGGTCCTCCACGTCGTCCAACGACGTCTCCTCCCTTCTTCCTCCCCTCTCCCTAAACCCTAACCCTAATTCTCTATTGATGGTGGTGCTGCTTTGTGGTGGTGGTGTTTTATGGAGGTGGAGATGAAACACGGAGTCGGGGAGGGGGGAAGACTGGTGGGGGTGGTGCTTTGGGGAGGTGGAGATGAGACACAGAGTCGAGAAGGAGGGAAGACAGGTGGTGGTGGTGCTTTGGGAGGTGGAGATGAGACACATAGTTAGGGAGGGAGAAAGATTGGTGGTGGTGGTGGTGGTGCTTTGTGGAGGTGGATATGAGACACGGAGTCAGAGAGGGGGGAAGACTGGTGGTTGTGGTGGTGGTGTGGTGGTGGTGGTGGTGGTGCTTTGTGCGTGTGAGACACCGGACACAGATAGAAACTCAGCTATGACACAGGATGCAGATGAGAAGGACACATAGACTCAGCTTAAAAAATATTTGCTGAAAACAAATTACCAAACAAAATTTTAACTTTATTTTTTCAGAAAACTGTTTTTCAGATGAAAGTAACCAAACGCAAATTCAGAATATGTATGTTCAGAAAACAACTTTATAACATCTTCTCAGAAAACTGTTTTTAGAAAACAAATTCAGAAAAACTATCCAAACGGACCATTAGGATTTTGAAGTGAAAGAAAGAGGACAATAATTTTGGGGGGAGAGAGAAAGAGTAAAAGTTAGAATGTTTGGGTTTGAAGGATTTTTTTTTGGGGGGGTAGGTGTCACGACCCACACCTAGTGTAGGGGCACGAGAAGTGGGTACGTCCAGCCTACGCCACAGTGTCGACGGTAGAACGCTGTCCTAGATCACATATATCTAACAATTATAAGGTACCTGTACAATATATACGCTCCGAATGGAGGACAATATAGAAATATACAACTCAATCACAGCTAAGGTAGAAAATACGATAAGATAGATAGATATAAAAGTCGCCAAATGAAATACAATAAAAGAAGAAGTCTAAGAGTCTAAGATAGCATCTCCACAACATCTAGAATAACAAAATCTCCAAATAAGTATATAATGTATCCAAAATAAGACAAGATAATAAAGTAAGATAACTAGTCTAGCTAACTAGCCTAGACTACTGGGGTAATGTCCTCTGCAAGGGCTGGGTCCTCCTGGGAGTCCAGCTCGCAGGTGTCATCTAGGCTTGCTCCGTAGTATGTAGGACAAAACTCCTCAATATCATCTATAATATTTCAACAGGTCCAGTCAGGACAGGAACGAGCACAATACATCTCACGTAATTCATAATATGACAGAAAATGTAAATATGATATAGAGTAAGATACATGAAACGCTGAAAAATATATATGAAGTAAAAGAGATGACTGTAAAGAAATATCTACTATAAGTAAAGAGCTAACAGTGGCTAGTGATGTAGAGTACAAGATAGACATGTGAACGGCTTGAATTTGCAGATGATTATTCTAAGAGTTTGTACATGATTATACTACTTTAGAATTGTTCACATGACCATTTATACTCCCCTGTACCCCAATCAATACACAAGGATCCAGACAAGTTATGTTATTGTACATGATTTCACGTGGGGGCCCATAAATGGGTGCACATGAAGTATACATGAGGGGCTCTGTGAACATGAGAGTACATGAATCACAAGAGTGCACATGAATGGTGAAAGCACCGGAGTACATGATGAAAGTGAAATGCACATGACATGACGTAACCCGATGCTCCCGAGGGGGATAACATCTCATGAAGGGATCCATATAGTACCAATCCATGTTAACAACGTGACAGCATCAAGTAAAGTAATCTAGGGCATAAATGTAAATCCTATCAAGTATGAAACGGTCAGAGAATGTACTCGTCTGATATCCTGAGTATCCGATGAGTATATATGTCCAGACAGAGTAGATGAGTCCTATTTAGAGCAACACAGGTCACAACATGTCAAGAATGGTAATATTAAACTTTACAATACATTCTATATGAATTCTAGGCCATTATAGACTAAAGTCAACTCTTGGTCAACTCTAGTCAACTTCACTAGTCAAACTAGGTCAACTAGGCCAATCCTACTCCAATCAAGTCTCACTAAGCCTAACCAAGCCTAGGCTAGCACTCAAACACAATCAAAGCCCTAACAAGTTATCACACACAAATACAAACTATGCATATTCATCCTTATACAATATATACATAGGTATTCATATAGGCTAGTGCCTAATACACAAGCAAGGCACAAACTTGGTACATATATATGTAAGTAGGGGGTAAGTGTGTGTGTCAACATTGTGGTGGGTAGTGATATGGGGTGTGTGTGTGTGTGGACTGTCTCATGGTGTGTGTGTTCAGTTGCATAGTGTGATAGGGGGTGTGTGTGTACCACTGTTAGTGAGATGAGGGTGTGTGTGTACAATTCACATATGTGTGTGTGTGTATCCAGCTGTACAGTGTGACAGGGTGTGTGTGTATTCAGTGAGTGACATGTGTGTGTGAGTGTCAACTGTGTGTGAGATGAGGGTGTGTGTGTGTGTGTGTCAGTTTCAGAGTGATATGGAGTGTGTGTGAGGCATACATGTGTAGTGTGTTCTCAGGTTTTTGTGTGTACAGTAGTGTGTGTAATCTAAATCTCAGGAAAAATTGTCATGTTCTCAGGTTTCTGTGTTCTCAGGTTTCGTGCACACGACACACGACACGTGACACCTCATGGTCGTGTCCACGTGTTCTCCATAGATAGGGCTAGAGAGTCGACACCCTGATTTGGGTTCAAAATGTGTCTGTGTGTGACACGACACACGTATCAGTCGAAGGGAATCGATTGAACCGTGTCAGTGTAAAACACGTACGTGTGTGAGAACGTGTCTGATACGACACGTGGCCACGCGTGGCTTGGGGGGTGACCTGTCAGTCATTGCTCCGACCTACCAGCCAAGTGTCAGGCCACCACATGGCATGTCGTGTCCAGATTCAGTGTCGGATAGCAGGGCATCCGAGCGGGGGCTCGTGCTGCGTGTCCAGTCCAGTTTTGGATACAGTAAAGACACGAAAATCAAATCAGTCAAACACGAAATCAAACCACACCTATAGGGCTACAAAA
Source organism: Iris pallida (assembly GCA_029216955.1). Taxonomy (NCBI): domain Eukaryota; kingdom Viridiplantae; phylum Streptophyta; class Magnoliopsida; order Asparagales; family Iridaceae; genus Iris; species Iris pallida. The sequence goes on along the minus strand of JANAVB010040015.1, from coordinate 1,053,769 downwards.
GTTCAAAAAGAATTAAAAAACAGCAATAAAAATCTCTCTTGGACATTTCATCAAACACCTAAAAGCCTACACTGATACGTGTCCGATACGGACACCAAATCAACACAAATTTCTACCAAATTTTTCCTACAGCTAGGGGACACCTAGATGGATGCATCTATGGAATAAAATCATGATTTTAGGGTGATTTGTAGGGATTACCTATAGGAATCCAATATCCAAGAAAAAGCCCCAAATAGTGAAGTCTCCTTCCTCAAGCAATCCCCCAATGAGCTCCCCTCCTTGCAAGCTAGCCTCCTCCTTCTTCTACTCCAGATTTGGATTCAAATGCAGAAGATTGGGATCAATTTGGTGGAGGAATGATGAAAGGGGGAAGAAATTAGGGTTTCCTAAAGGAAAATTTCTAAAAGAGGCAAGTGGTTATGAGGAGACATTATTTAGGCTGAAATTAGGTTTAAAATGGGCTGTGGTGGCATGTAGGGGATTAGGGTTAGAGTTTCATGTAAATGGGCTTGATGATAAGTTCATAAGCTAGCTAGCTCAACCCCTTAGCTATAAGTCCAAATACAAAACTCTCCCAATTCTCTCATGAACCCTATCCACACTCAAGTCAACTAAGACCAACTTAAGTCACAATAGGTTCCCACACCATGTTAACTAAGTCACTAAAGTCAAAGTCAAACTCTAGGCTAGTCTCTAAAGTCACAACTAGCAAAAGTCAAAAATCACAATACCAATGCAATAAATAATAAAATAATTCACAAAACCAAAATGACAAAATTACCCTCAAACTAAAATGTGGTAGTGACAGTAGGGGGGTGCGAGCAGCCCCTAGTAAGTTTTTGACATCCCTGAATAAAAGTTCCTCAAAATTGGGCTAACTTCGATACTGGACTAGTCCCGAGTAATTTTTGTAGTGCCTTTATAAAAACTCTTTTTTAAGAGCAAAGTTGCAACTAGATATGGCAACAAAAATAACACACCAAAACTCCTCTCAATTTGTAGCTCAACCAACAGTTGTAAAAATCTGACCGTTGATTAAAGGCCAGACCATCTGGTGTTTTCGTTGATTAAAAAAATTTATGCTATGTTTGGGTAGGGAGAAAAATGGGAGGAAGGGAAAATTTGAGGGAAAAGTGGGTGGAAAATAAAACCTGTAATGTTTGGAAAGAGGGGAAGGAAAATGGAGGAGAGAAATTTAGGAGAAAAATTTATGTAGGCCCCACCCAAAAATTTTCCTCCCAAGAATAGAAGGAAAATGAACACACAAGAGGGAATCTTGGTAAATTTATCCAACTACCCTTCATTTAATTTGTTGTATTTTTTTATGTTGAAAAAATTAAAGGTTAAGTAGTAATTTTATCTATGTTCCACGAAAAATAAAAAAATTAATTCTTTACTTTCCTTTCATTACCTTTTTATCATCCAAACAAGGAAAGATAAAATTAATTTTCCTTCCCCTCCATTTTTCTCTCTCAAAATTTTCTTCCTCTCAAAGTTCCCAAACATAGTGTTAGTGTACCAAAAGGTCAAGCAAGTTGGACTTTCAAACTCATTTTTACAAAATTGGATTGCTCTACCGAATTTAAGATAACTTTGTTTCTTTAGAAATTAATTTATGTTATTAGAGAAGATAAACCATTTGGTAACAATAAACTTTTCCCCAAAAAACTTAAGAAGAACAATTGAGTGGCTGTGGAATACTTGTCATACGCGGAGATTGTCTACGGGCAGTCATGTACTTTCACATCACAGGCTGACCACTATAAATGAAGTGTTCGCTTCCAACCCTGGAAGTGAAAACAGCAGTCTTTCCGAAAACTAGGGTCTTCTGCTTTCATTCTAGGGTTTCGCCTCCTCCAGCAGCCTTTCCCAAGAGTTAAAAAAAATGAGGTATTTATGTAGGGTTTCTCTAACTTATAAATTAAAATCACTCTTTTTTACTCAATTTCTATATGATGCTTTAAGTCTGCTGAATATTCGTGATTCCTCAAATTAGGGTTTTATGATCTTTGACGCTTTAGTTGTTGTTGATGGACGGATCATTGTGGGCTGTTGGGTATCGGAAGGAGCGTCTGATTTTGGAGTAGATTACTAGTATTTTGAACTAATTTATAGTAAAATTTTCGGATTTGCTTTCTATTTGGAGTACACTACTGATTTGCTTAAGCCCCATGTTTGGTTGTGGATGCAGTTGGGGTAAGAGAATATTTTTATGCGGAAGCAGTGTTCGAAGGAAGGATTAGTCGACATTAATCATTCGAGTGATTGTTCGATTAGTCCAATAGACTAATAGGATGTCAATCTTTGTTGCTTGATGACACAGACCATCTTTTTTATCGGCCGAGCCATCCAGTTAATCCCTTTTTACGGTTTGCTTTTTAACAAACCATAAGGGTTTGCTTGGATTGAGAGGAAAAATAAGCAGGGTTAAGTGAATGAAAGTTATTTGAGGGAGAGGGGAGTCAATACATATAACCTTGCTTGGATTGGAGGGAGAGTTAAGTGGGGGTGTCTTTAATAACTCTTGCTTGGATTGAAGGTTTTGAGTGGGAGGATTAATAAAAATAAAATAGTTACCAAACTATTCTTATTACATGTGACATAAAATTGTACAAAACATATATAGTCGTCAACTCAACATATGCATAAAAAATATAGCCGCCGATTTTTCTTTTACAATTTTCAACGCTGAGTAATCAGTGGAAGTGAAAAGAGATAGACGCACCTGGATGACAACATGTTGAAAGCCAGGAAGATAGGAGCAACTATGTTGAAAGCAAGAAAAATGGAGAAGGTCACGATATTTTATGGGTATTTATGACTTCTTAAACCACCACCCCCATTTCTCTTTGTTAATAACCCCACAAGGACAAAAGAAAGCTAAACAGATCCTCACTTAACCCTCTGTGACTCTCTCTCCTAAATCCCCACCCTAAAGCCAAGCAAGTTTTTTTTTTTTTTTCCTCAACTTTTCCTCACTTAACTCTCTTCGCCCTCAATCCAAGCAGACCCTAAGAATTTTGTTTGAGTGAGTTATTTAACTGCAAGTCGAATTAGGTGGCTTTGTTCTTAAGCTAACATATATATATATATATATATATATATATATATATATATATGCCTATTATTGGTCATGACCCTTTTGAATGTTGGTTTAGTCTCTCTTTGAATTATCATTCTTTCTGTTCTATGATAGACCTATAGATATATCAGGTATCAGGTATCATTATCATATTCACAAAACGTTATATGTTGAAGGGATGATTTACTTTTACTCACCCAACTTCGAAGTGTGTAGTTATTAAGTAGTTCATCAGTATCCTTTACGAGGATAACAAAATTTTGAAACATGAAAACCAAGCACACCAAAGAAGGAAAGATTTTTGCCATTTAGATTCATATTCTCTTTTAGATGGCCCTAGACCTGCACAATTTGTAAAATCCTCATATAAATTATTTAGTAGTACATATGGCTTCCTTATGGGTACCTTCATTTTCTTGCCCCCTCGTGCTCTTCTGCAGTCCACTTCTTGTCCTCTTCCTTTTTCTTTCCCTTCATCTCTCCATTCATTTCAAAGTTTAAGTGGGTGAGTTTGCAGGAAGGAAGAGAGAGAATCAAAAGAGACATGAAAATTTACTGTCATGCTGTCATGTAGAATTGCTTGGGATACAATGCTTGGAAGAAGTGAAATGGGTCTCTTTGGGGATGAGAGATTCTTCTACTTACTAACTAAGAGGTCTTATTAGATGGGAATAAAAAATGGATGACCCAGTTGCAATATTAGAAGCCAAAGGAGACCTTCGAAGTAAGGGTAAAGGACATGGGAAGTTAATTCTCTGAGTGCATACCAAACTATTGCAAATATAACTGTAACATGTGCTTATGAGGAAAATACATTATTAGGGGGTCTTGGCGTTTTAACCCTCAACTGATGGAATCATGGAAGCGAGAAGTACGGTCACTTGAATTGAGAAGGAGAATGACACACATTTGACAAGGGACATAGGAGTCAGGATCTTTGGTTTAAGGAATGTGTATTGACCTTCTTTGATAATTGTTATTAGGTTAGTTAGGAGGTCTCTTGGTAATACAGATAAATGCATCATATACTGTAGCATGCATGTTGCCGTTATGCTATCTATGTTATATAGGTGTTGTTTTTGGGCACAAAAGTCTACATGTTGGGTCGACTCGAAGGTGCAACATTAAAACTCTGTAAGAAAGAGCTTATATGCAGGATTGTGATCATCTGCCAACTGAACTTGCAATAGGAGACTTCTTTTAGGCTTTAGCATGCAATTTCTTGCTTAACATATATATGTGGGACAATCATCTTTATCTGTTGACAAAGGCTAAATGTATTGGCCTCCCAACTCCACATAAAAGGTCTGTGTTTAACTGCATAATGGTTTTTTTTTTGTTAACTTAAAAGTTAAAAGAGGAATGATATGTGTCCTACATGCATGCGGGGTACTTTTTCTTAAGTTTTTAAGTATCTACTGTTTTGCTGCATGTTCTCTTCTTTCTCTATATGCATAAAGTTGAAAATAAAATGTGTTGTTTGTAGCATTCTCTTGTATTGTAGTCTGACATATGTTATGAGCTCCTTTGTCTAGTCGTCATCCAGAAGTGAAATGGGCACAGAGGGCTGACAAGGTCTACATTACGGTGCTCTTATCTGATGCCAAAAATGCAAAAGTAGACCTTCAACCTGATGGCGTTTTCACTTTTACTGCTACTGCTGGCATGGATGGTAATGCATATGAGGTGAAATTGAATCTTCTTGATAAAGTAAACGTGGAGGTAAAACTTTTTTGTTTATGTATTGATTAGCTGCATTTCAAGTAGACATCTTCAAGGACTCCTATTCTTATCTTAATTGGCCCTATCTTTCATTTGTCAGGAAAGCAAAATAAATATAGGGGCAAGAAATATCTTCTGCGTGGTAGAGAAGGCGGAGAAAGGTTGGTGGAAGAAACTTTTAAGTGGGGATGCCAAAACACCCCACTACTTGAAGGTTGACTGGGACAAATGGGCAGATGAAGATGAGGAAGGTTCGTATAATGTTTTTACAACATTTTTAGTTTGAATTGAGTTTATCATGTAGAAGACATGAATTGACGAAGAGTCAAGGAATAACTATAAATCACAATTAAATAATTAGGAGCAAGTAGCTTCTTTTGACAATGGATTTTACACTTCATTTCATTTGATTTATAAGCTAAAAAAATGTTTTTTCACATCATGTTGGACACGCTGGGACATTCCAAAATACACTAGGGTTGCCGAAATAATTCCTTTGCTGTCATTTCATATTGGTGTACGTGCAACATAGTTTGGAATTGATTCCAGTTACACATTATGAACATGCCAATAGCTAATTCGTAAGCCAGACTTTTTTGTAACTTATGAATATTTGATTAGAACCTATGGCTAGAATAGAATCATTTACTTTAATTTGCCAGAAAAATTCAGATGAGTTTCTTAACATTTTTTTAGCTAGAACAAAATCATTTACTTTAATTTGCCGGAAAATTCAGGAGGAAGTTACTTAACATTTTCTATTAGGAATGTGGCTTTAGAAGAGGCTCCACCTACCACATGCATGCTAAGTAGAACTGCAGATATAACCTTATTCCTCGACCAAAAAAAACTTACCTAGCAAGTATAGATCTGAAATGCTCCAGAACTTCTCAAGTTTGGAAGGTGGCATTTAGAATTCTGAAACCAACTTTCCAATTGACGTCATATTTGGACATTCAAATAAGGAAGCAAATTGGTGTAGTGAATGTTGAACCCATGCTTTCATCATTACGTAATGATTCTTTAGTAAATCTGCTAAATGTTTTCTTCGTTCAGGTCCTGCTGCTCGTGATGTGGACTTGGGAGGAATGGACTTCTCGGTATGAATACTGTCTACATTTGACTAATCTTTAATTCAATACCAACTTTGGAACTTTTTACTGATTTAGTATGTGTATAATCTACTTAGAATTTTGGTGCCATGGGCGGCATGGGTGGTTTGGGCGGCATGGGTGGTATGGGTGGTTTGGGCGGCATGGGTGGTATGGGTGGTTTGGGCGGCATGGGAGGAATGGGTGGTATGGAAGGCATGGGTGGCATGGATGATGAATTTGACGATAGTGATGAAGGTAATTATCTTGAGACCTCTGATGTTGATATATTTAAATTTGCAAGCATGCATTTGTATTTGTAGCATGCTGTGTTGGAGCCCAAGTTATATTGTCAGGAGAAATGACCAATATATCTTACAAAATATATTATAGTAACTTCATATCTTACACCAACATTATATATATATATATATATATATATATATATATATATATATATAATTTGACTTCTTTGGACAACTTGTCACTTCCTTTTTCATGAAACAAATAGTTTGATTACTTTTAAGTTTCAGCGTAAGTAAAAAATTGCACGCAACTGGGAAATTTTATTTGTTCGAATAACACGTCTGACCTCCTAAGATGTTTTGTTGGAAAAGATTGTCTTTGCTGTTGTAATAAATTTTGCATTAATCTGCGGAAGTATTTTTTTCTCCAAAACCATTCTAACTCCAATTTTAACTACTTCCTGTTGCATCCAACATTACAATTCTATATAATGTTTTCAAACACTGAAGACGTCAGATTCCAAATGTCTTTGTCATCCTAATGCTATATCATTTTATTTCGAATGTAGAATTTTTTTAAAATATAATTGTTAATTTAATGTATCGGTTTATCAGGAGAGAATTATACGGTTTATCAGGAGAGAATTCTACGGTTAATTTTGTGTTGAAAGGGTTTGAAGAGAATACAAGGCCTTTCGTATTCCATTTTTGTGTGTCATGGAAAGGTTAAGTGCTTTATGCCAGGGAGATGTATGTACCCACTAATATTAATGAAAAATCTAAAATGAAGAAGAGAGATCTGAATATAGTTTTATTGAATTCCAAAAAATTCATTAGTACATAGGCAGATAATGTTGTAGTTTTTGGTGAAGCAACAAATGTTGGTAGCTATATAGAGATTATTAAGGATACGCATGCAGTTGCAACCACCATATGGACAATAGGAGATTATTGTATTTTACACTATTTACTATCGTTGGCTCACATCAAGTCCTTACCTTTCCTGCTAGTTAGGATGAAATTACTAGGCACATTCACGGTTCCATGGTGTATGTTTGATGATGATAGCCATATTTGATGAGACGAGAGAAGGATTAGGTTTTAAAATTGAATTGTGGAAAGAAACTTTAAAATCTTAGGATTTTATAGTTAGAAGGATGAAAGAGTATTAAAGGATTTTAGAGAGGAAAAGTACATAGGAATGATAGCCTTCACTATTTATGATCTTCATGATTCTGTAGAGATTGAGAGGGATGTTCATACAATTAAAATGGGGTGTTTGAAAAGGAGTGTGCTTCTTGAGTGTTTTGTGACCGCAAGATACAGTTGAGGTTGAGAAGACATTATATATTTGGTCAGTGCTGGATGATTAAAAAACATGCCCACAAATGAGAGTAGCTACAATGAAAGTATGCTAAGATGGATGTGTGCATTGAAAGAGTATAAAAATAGGTGTATTCCTGGGAAGTTGGATGTCACGTCCCGGTTCTGCAGAACCGATCGCCCTCGCTCGGGTGTGATGTCGTGCAAGCCTAAGTTGCACCCGCACGAGGCAACCAAAACGATTGATTGAGCAGCTACACGACAGAGTCTCATAGAAGTCCGAGCAGAAAAGTCGAATCAACAGAATGTATACGAAACAACATAATGTATAGGAACAAAAATAGTTTATTAATATTTGAAAGAAGATTACAACGGCTCGAAGCCAAGATTACAATCACTCAAGTAACTCCCTCTCTGAATACAATCACTCAGCTGTTTCTCATCTCTCAATACAAAGATCATGCCCTTAGGCTTACAACTTGAAGAAGGCGTACCGTATAAATAAAATCTTCGGCCGCACGCCTCTAAACCCCAAAGAAACTCAATGCCTCGACACATCCAAGCAAGTTCTGCACCGAACGAGTTGCTACCTGAACCTGTATACAAATTGTGGGATATCAATACACTGAATGCACTGGTGGGGGGGGGGGGGTCTCTCGCCACCTATACAAAACCAATATGTTCATTTAGTGAGTGTGCACTATGATTTTTAGTAGTTTTTCTAATCTTGTCTTAGGATCAGTTTCATGGCATAACTATAAAGCCTACTTGGGTTATTAAATATTAGCTTACCTTCCGGCCTTCCATGTTCATAGTAATAGTAGAATTATAACACAAGGACTCACTGTCGAGCTATATAGTTAAAAACCGTTATATATCGGTTATATAACCGATATATAATGGTATCGGTCCCGAACCCCTTTTTTTTGGAAAAATCGGTCAAATATTGGAACCGATATAATCGGCCGATATGACCGATATATTGTGATATATCGGTCAAATATTTGAAAAAAAACCGATATATCACAATTAGGTTTACATAAGTCCAGAATCGTGCGGGAGAGGAAAAAAAAGGCTGCCCTCCCTCTTCGCGAGAGGGGAAAGAAAGGGGAAAAAAAGCTGCTGCTGCTCTTCGCAAAAGGGAAAAGAAAGAGAAAAAAAAACTAGTGCTGCTGGTACGCTTCTTCTTCTATGGTTGCTTCGTCTTCTTCTTCTTTTTATTCTGATGTGTAACCTGCTGCTGTTGTGCTTTTTTTTCTTCTTCTAAACTTTCTGCTGCTAGCCTGTTGTGTTTTTTTCTTCTTCTTCACTTTTGCTGCTACGTTTTTTTCTTCTTTTTCTTCTGCTGTGTCTTCTGCTGTTGATGTTGTTGTGTCTTCCTTTTTATTCAATTTTTTTCTGCCCTTGAATCCCTGTAGAAACAAACCAGCAATCAAGTGTGCTGGGATCTTTTTTGTTTTCATATTAGTTGAACCGTTTTGAAGTGGTACTTTTTATATTGTAATGTATGTTTGGGTATGAACCTTTTAGTTTTAATGCTTTAAGAAACTCTTCTTGCATATTTTATAATAGATAACTATTAAGTGTGTTGTTCATATATAAAAATTGTGTTAAAAATGCAAATTGATATTTACCGTTATAAATTTGATATATCAGTGATATATCAATAACTCTACTGGACCGTTATTATGAAAAAATTGTTTTTAATTGCATAGTTGTCGAGCTACTAAACCATAATGCCACATATCGTGCCGACACACGTGTCTTAGGTTTGATAGTTGTGTTGGATGCCGTGCATCCACTTCTTGACTCGATCTACGAAATGCTGACATGCACGCAGATTGCCGTTATCACGCCGACTCAACCTATATAAGGTCACTAGCAAGCTAGCTATCCCTGGACCATATGTGTAAGATGGTACACGTTCGAGTGCGAGACGCGATCTCCATCGAAGTTTCCTTAATACCCTCTATACGACGCACCCTTCGCGCCAGGTCGCCCCCTGAAGGTTTCGCAAGCATAGTTCCCCCTAGGTCGAATCGATCCCAGTGCCCCAACAATCGTTTGAGGAACTCAAAGCTTGTGCACAAGTTGTACAATAGCCATGCAAGATTCGACTCAACTTACCATACTTCTGAACCATTTCTCATCTTTCCTTTCAATATCCATGCAGCTCCTACACCAGGGACTGCCTCGGTGACTAACAGTCCCGAGATTTTTTCCATTCTCCTGACCTTTGACTCGGGAACGACTATTTGATAGCCCTACTGTTTAACTTGAACCAACCGTATTTTGTGCAGTACTTATCAACCGAGTCATACTTTATATGACAAGCCTTTGAAATCGTGAGAACATGTATGTTATGACTAGCATTGAGACCGTGGGAACGTGCCAACGTGGGACGTGCATGCTACGACAAGCATTTAATCCATGGGAACTTGCATTGCAATCGTGGGAACGATTAGACTGTGGCAGCAACTAGATAGTCTATGTGGCAGTATAAGAAAATTCTACTATACCCAAGTCTTGGGATCAAAAGACTGAGTGTCAATTTGAAAAACCAACGTAAAGTATTTTTATCTAGGCATCAAGTTCAATATTTCCATGTTATACACAAATCTGATAAAATAAGGGATTATTCCCTTAATTATGTGGGTTCGTCTCTTATATTAGCATATCTACTCATTGCGTAAGAAAACATTCATTTATTAGGTGTGAAGGCGAAGTAGAGACGAGTTTAATGAAGCCATCCACCTGAATGAGGAGTTGCCTTGACCGAACGGGACTCTGAGCAAGTCGCTGCATAGCCAAGTTCAAACGCCGTTGCGTTTATTGATTCATCCTGTTGAACTGAGTGGGGCGTGACACTACATAATACACCACTCAAAAAGTTTCATCTTCGAAACTTTCTGAGTACACACCCTTCAACTTTATTATTCTATACTCAACTTGAATTCACCTGACATAATATTCAATCTCTCTCGAATATGATGTCTTATGCGTATCCTCAATCCGAGTTGCGGTCACGCCTTAGCCAAATATTATCGAACAACTATATCGAATCAACAATCCGACTATTTCGCGACATAATCATCAAGTCATGTCTCTTCCATACTGCGGTTCGTGCTGCTATATCTCAATACATGGGGCAACTATAACTCGCCGCACACACAGACAACTTAGTTCTAGGGCAAACCCACCCGAATGATGTTCCTTATTCATTTCGAATCCAAAACATATCCAATAATCACTCATGATTTCCTAATCGAAATTCAGTGTTACCCCTCAATCAAATCCAAACAAAACACAAAATTTTCAAGTCTTCAACTATGTTTCCTAATTGATCTTTTCGAATCTGATTGCATTAATGCCTCAATCACAATCATATGTTATCACTACTCTATTCTCGCCAACCAATTTTACTATCTTTCGAAGTCATCGATTGAATCGTCTATGTTCTATCTTCCGAATTTTCAAACCTTTGAAACAACCAATCAAATTCGGATCTCTTATTATGCACAACTCGATTGCATTCTTCCAGTTACAACCTCAAATTCGAATATCTTATTATGCACAACTCGATTACACTCTTCCAATTACAATCTCAATCACGATATCGTTCGAATCCGTCCGAGTAAACTTTTGCTTTCATTCGATCCTCAAGAACACTTTTGATTTTATTGAAACATGAATTCTTCTTTAATTGTCAACTTTCTTCTATACTAGAAAAAAAAATCGAGTCTAACATATTTGAATAATTCTATCAACCAATGATAACTCTTCGGATCAATCCTCACGACAACAACGTTAACGTCCCAAAGTATCAAGCCTATGCAATCACTATGTTACCTCAAATAATATCGATAAAAAATCCAAGTCTATTCCACTTCAACGATCACACATCCGTCAGTAATTCCTTCGAGCACACGACTTTGTTTCTTCCTCAACTCTTCATCAATGTTTCATCTATCACTTGAGTATTTCTAATGAGGCAAACTATCAACATGCCATTTATCTAACTAATCCTCAATAACATTGCGTTCTTTCGGTCGCCTTGAGGCAAACTATCAATATGCCATTTATCTAGGCGGGCACCAGGGGCCTAGCGCCTAGGCGTCGCCTAGACCACCTTTTAGAACAATGCCCCCAATACTAAGGTCAAATTATAGTCGATAGTACAAGGTTTTCTACCTAAGCTAGTTTCACTCCGATTTCCACACACCGAGCATAGATTTTTCTACTTGCATTTGCAACATTTAGTTCAAGGGGCCCGAGTCGTTTAGCAAAGCTGTCCTAGGTTAAATTTCTTCACGATCATCCTCGATCATAACGTGGTTCAACGACACGATTCTCACAACTCAAAATCAAATCCTCAATTCGCTCGATATATCTACCAAATCAACTCATATACCTCGACTACAAAATCAATAGTCATAATCCTTGATCACAAGTCGCAATATCGATTCCAAATTCTAAGTTGTAAAATTTTAATCATACATTCGTCCATTGTAACTTTTCCCAAATTTTAATCCTATTAGTCCTAAATTTCGTGCATCTATCTCATTGCAAACTCGCAAAATCGTCTACTATAAATTTTTCGAGTCATAACAATTCTTATATCATTGATCATCAAATTCGTCAACATTTTCATCCCGCATAGTCCGACTAATATCCATTCACGTGCACTTCAAGTCCACCAAATCAAGTCACCCAAATGTTCGATACTTTCACATTTCAATAATTTTCAAAATTATAGAATTCGTACAAATAATAACATTCTACATGATCATCATTCATCGAATAAGAGTACTCCCGAGTTATCGTAAATCGATCTTTGATACGCCATAATACCAATAAGAGTACTCCCGAGTAATCGCAAATCGATCTTTGATACGCTTTAATACCATCAATGATATACATAATCTGACGATCTTTCTTTTTGTGACAAACTCCGAGTCGTGCAACTAATGATCTCATCCGAACTGGATATACAATCAACTCGACATTCAAGATCAAATCAACTATAGCTATCTTCTGAAATAGTTACATGATCAATTCATTCAACTCATAATCACTTTCATTACTGTCTATCTTGGTTCATCGCGCAACACATTGCTTCAAACATATCATTCTATACTAACTATAATCATCGAGCAATTTTATCTTAAATCCTTAGTCATTTTCGTATGTTCAATTCCAAATTTCCATGTGTGCTATCTTTCCTTAGTCAAATTCGAAATTCAATTCCGTTCAGTTCCATACCAACAATTTTGTATACGATCCATAACTTCTCCTCGATCAATTTACCTACTCTATTATTTTGTATTTTATACTCGGCACAATCCCAATCGAATGTGCGTAGTTTCTTGTTCGTCTGAATCAATCTCGCACAAGATATCTAAATTCACGACTAACTTATAATACTCATTCTAAGGCTTTGTGTTATCCCATCACTTGCTGATAGACTCATTGGTATCCTATATTCTCAATTGATCGAAATTTCCAAAGCTATCCCATACACCACTCATGGATCGAGTCACTCGACAAATCCTCGAAACTAATTTCAAATCATAATTTGATGATACACTTTGAATCTCCAGTCGTCTATTCATCTAAATCCAAACATGATCCATCTATATAACATTGACGATATCACCTTTCGATAGCGATTCTATCGTTAACTATCAAACTTCTCATGAATCGAGTCCAACTTATTCTCATCCGAATTTTTTTTTTGATCCCGCGCACAACTTGCTAACATCGACACAAGTCTAGGTGTGTATTGCTCAGCCAAACTCAGCCAACTAGGCCTTACGTGAAACTACCTTTTGATCGACATACTACCGATATGTGATTTTATAAAATATCTAGACTTATTATATGAAACATCTCGCGGAACGTCGAGAGAGTGTCAACATCGATTATGAAAACATCAGAGTTCAAAAGAATTCAATCAAAATACAAGGACGTAAACCTTGCTCTGATACAACTATGTCATGTCTCGGTCCCGCTTGATTGTTCTCGCTTGGACGTGATGCCGTAATAGTACAATTATAACATAAGGACAATTATAACACAAGGACTCAGTGTCAAGCTACTAAATCATAATGCCACGTATAGTGCCAAAGCACGTGTTTTTGCTGAAACCAAATCATAGGCTTGATAGTTGTGTTGCGTGCCGTACATCCACTTCTTGACTCAATCTATGACATGCTGCTCTTACGTCGACTCAATCTATATGAAGGTTACTAGCAAGTCTAGCTATGTTTGGACCATATGGGTAAGACGTGTACACGTTCGAGTGCGAGGTGCGATCTCCACCGAAGTTCTCTTGATATCTGCTATACGGTGCACCCTTCGGGCCAGATCGCACACTCCCTGAAGGTTCTGCAAGCATAGTTTCCCCTAGGTCGAATCGATCGCAATGTCCTGAAAATCGTTCGAGGAACTCAAATCTTGTGCACAAGTTGTCCAATGACTAAGCAAGACTCGACTCAACTTACCATACTTATGAACCGTTTCTCATCTTTCCTTTCCAATATCCATGCACTCCCAAACCAGGGACTGTCTCGACGAAATGGTCGAGAACTTTCTATGTTTCTATTCTTCTGACCTTTGACTCAGGAATGACTATTTAGCCCTCCTGCTTAACTAAAACTAACCGTATTCCATGCAATATTACCAACCGAGTATACTCTATATGACAAGCTTTTGAATTCGTGGGAACGTGCATGCTTTGACTAGCATTGAGACCGTGAGAACGTGTCTGCTATGACAAGTATTTAACTCGTGGGAACGTGCACTGCAATCGTGGGAACGAATAGACTATGACAAGAAGTCGATAGTCTATGTGGTAGTATAAGAAAACTCTATATGACAAGCTTTTGAATTCGTGGGAACGTGCATGCTTTGACTAGCATTGAGACCGTGAGAACGTGTCTGCTATGACAAGTATTTAACTCGTGGGAACGTGCACTGCAATCGTGGGAACGAATAGACTATGACAAGAAGTCGATAGTCTATGTGGTAGTATAAGAAAACTCTACTTTACCCAAGTTGTGCCAATTTGAAAAAACAACGTAAGTATTATCTAGGCATCAAGTTCAATATTTTTATATTCTACACAAATTTGATACAATACCGGATTATTTTCTTAACTATGTGGGTTCGTCTCTTTTATTAGTATACCTACTCGGTGCGTAAGAAAATATCCATTTATTAGGTATGAAGGCGAAGCAGAGACGAGTTCATCGAAACCACCCACCAGAACGAGGAGTTGTCTCGACTGAGCGGAACTCCGAGCAAGTCGCTGCATAGCCAAGTCCAAACACTGTTGCATTTGTTGATTCATCTTGTTGAACTGAGCGGGGCGGGACACTACATAGGAGGCTTCAGTTGAGGATATTTTGAACATAAAATCATCTTTTATATGGTTTGGATATGTGGAACGTAGATGTTTAGATGCACAAATTAGAACGAGGAATAAGATATTTGGTCAAAGGAGCCCCTGGAACTAGAGGCCAAAAATAAAGATACGTTTTTGTTTGACGGGCTCTATAGAGACTGAACTACTTAGTCAGATATACTGATAAGATAATTGTCAACTAGACAAGTTTGCTTGAACTACCGAAGTAATATACTGAAAAGATACCTCTCAAGTAACTGGACAAATGTTACGGATTGTTCTTTTTATCCGCAAATGACAATTATGTGAAATTCAGTTGTATTTATCTGCAAATTGCAACTATGTGAAATTCAGTAGTACTCAAATAAATGTTTTAGCTTTGAGTTTGTTTATAATGACACTTCATTTAAATGAACTTTGTCTTTGTAGAACAAGAACCTGAAACGACTGGAGATGCGGAAAAAACTGCGGAAGTTTCTACGGAGGCGAAAACCGAAGCAGCTCCGGCCACATGAAGATTTCTTTGACCTTGTTTTGTTACCCTACTAGTGGGCCTTGTGGGAGATGTACTGGCCGGGGATGATGATGTGACTGGTCAAAAAAAGTGTGCTCTAATTTGCTTTTGGCTGGAATGGTGAAAAATATTTTCAGTAAGCAGGATTTATTAAGGTCATAGTGCTTATTTGTAGTTTTCTAATTTGTTGTCCTAGCTTGTGCTCCAGTAGACGATTAGTTGCATTTAAAGTTGTACTATTATGCAAGGAACATTTTACTGAATGGTTGATAATATCGGCAATGTCCGAATGATTGTTTTCAAATATCGTCACCCAGATATCATAATTCTGATGGCAAGGGCTGGAGCTTGTTTCAGAATATTGGGAAGAGGCCCGAGTTGAATTGAACTTCATATTTACAAATTGACGGTGGTAGCCTGATTGGTTCCAAACTTTGGTAACTCCACACAAACTGCTTATGGTATAATATTAGCAAATTTGCTGGGTGAAACTTGCCTGTTTGTTAATGAACATGTTTGCGCCTTTGTTGTCTCTAATCGTGCAGGTGTCAATTTCAAAATTGAATCCTGTTGGTGGGAGGATAATTATAAGAAGTCGTTACAGCATTCAAGAATTGCTTAATTGGAGGGTTGCAGAATTGGAGGGGGTGTTTCAGTGATACGGTCCACTTTAGCCCCTCTAATGGTTATTTCTATTTTTGGGTTCACCTTTTTTCTAAGGGATATTAAATGTCCTCATTCAGAATATTAAAACTCAGTATATATCTTCACTATTTTAAAAATTAGCAAATGTCTCCATTTTTTTGTAGGGAATAAATAATATTTTAAGATATAACCTCACTATTTAATCAAAATTTTGACTGATTTACAAAGGAATGAGAACATTTGTTAGTTTTCTAAAAAAATAGGTGTATATGTTAGTTTCTATATTTTTAATAAAAACATTTGCTAAAATATTCCTTTTTCAAACTAAATATGTTAATTATTGATTAAGTTCTTCAATTTGATACCTATATTTTAATATTATACCACTAAATATTTCAACTATAATTAGACTATTTAGTATTCTAAAGGTGTTAGCATAGAAAAAATAAATAAAATAACGATTTTTTTTTTTATCAGTGTTGTGATTTGAATAAACCAAAATATGGTTGTCCTTATCCATGCCCACAACCACCTCTATCCCATTTCCACTTGTATATGTTATCAATAAGAAAAGCTACGTACAGATTTTGGCTACTAATATTTCTTTCATTTTTACAATACGTTATCAGCACCATTAACATCATTGCTCAATGAGATCCATAAAAGTTTCAGGCCGTCGGAACGACATGAAAAATGTCTGATGACAACATGTGAAAGAGGTCAGATCTGAATATAAGAACAAAATTATTTTTTTGTTGTTGCGATTTTATCTTCGTTTATGTCCCGGTAGTCAGATCAAATCCTATTTTTTTTATTATGTAGCAAATGCTATTTAAGAAAAAAAATATCACAGAATCACTACTTATATCTGGTTATGCTAAATCATAAGAAATAGAAAAAAAGAAGAAGTATATAGCGACAGTAGTACGTATATACTATTAGAAATAGAAAAAAAAAAGGCACTGTTCATGTGAATGTATTTTAAGAAGAATATGTGTGAATATATTTCTGGCAAATGGCATGCACATGATTTGTAATTCAAAAGTAATATTCTGTGGTGTAAAGCATATATAGAAAAAGTCTGCCTCGTTGTACAACTGCAAATTTGACCACATGGCTTTAGTTAATGAACAATTTAATGTTCCAAGATCTTTGTTAGTCGAGAAAAAAACATCAAAAATCATATTTACCTTTATAGTGGATTAAATTAGTTTTGAAATATTTTAATCTGTTTGATTAAATCAGTTTAATCTCTTTTCTATTAACATATGCTCTGGTTTTAAATTTAAACCAATTTTTCATAAGTATGTCAAGTTACACATGGATCAAATATTATCTTATTTGTTAGAATAACATTTACACATGGGTTTTTGTGCTCATTAAGATAGTATTTTATCTGTTAGATAATTGATCAAATCATATTATTCTTCAATTGTTTTAGATAATACTATTCTCATATTTATTAATTATCGGCTAATTTTATTTGATGTCTTGTATGTTGATTCACATACAATTACATCATATATGAAGTCCTATTTTTATTTTTATTTTTTGTTATGAATTGGACTCTTTGACCGCCGTATGGCAGAAGGTTTATTTTATCGGTTTACATCTCGGAAGAACTAATTCACCAAATGACCATATTGTGCCCCACAGTATAATTGATGTTTGTGGTGACGTAGGCTTTAAAACTAAATTATATCTTTAAAATTCCAAAACAATGATTGATATTTATTTTGATTCAAAGTGACAACAGTTTTCCCTCTTCAATGAGCAGAAAACAAATTTTCACCAAAATAATTTATACAAACTCGTAGCTTTAGCTTTTGCCATTATAAGTAATGATTCTTATGAATTGGAAAGCTGGTCAATAGGAAATCTGTTTCAAGCCCGACGTGTCTGTTGGTGACAATAGACTAAGCATGACTTTTGTAACATGAAAGAGCCCAACCAATGATCATTTTGATCTCTGGGAACCGGAAAGATGGATAAAGGGTTTTTAGCTTCCCTTGTCACAGTGAGACCTTGAAATGGTTTTATTCTGTTTCAGACACTTGGAAAGGTGTGCTTTTCCAACATGCACCTTGAGTGCAATCCATACGCCCACAAGGTTTCATGGGTTTCTGTGAATTTAATGGTTAAACCTAAAGAGGTTGCAAGAGTGTCACGTCCCAGAACCAGAATACTGAAAAGCGGGGACAGACATAGCCAGCTACGTATATTGAAATGGAAACCACCTCGATATACGGTCACGGCTGTCTAGAAATATGAGGGTTTACTACAAGCCAACAGTCTCTTATGGTCATGAACAAGCCTAATGTCTCAATCACAAGCAAGTAAGTAAGGTCGCAAGATGTATGATCATTAAATATACAATAATAAGGCGTCCCAAATATCACATATTCAGCTGATCATGAAGCTAGTCATTACAAAATGTTAGGACTAGCAAAGAGTTAAAGTCATACATGATCAACCCTAGGATTTGTTAATCATGTTTACAGCCCGTAGGCAGACAGTAAGTAAAGTGCATCGAGCTAACAGGTGCTCGTCGGCTAAACGCCACAAAAGAATAGTATTACAATAGAGTGAGCGAAACAAAATAGAATATCCACTCGTAGCCCGGGTTCCTTCTAGTCACCACCATTGGGCTGGAAGCTTGGTAGATCCTCGGGAGCTGCTCCGAAATCTGGCCACACAAAATCAGCTGGGTCAACCCCAGAAAGAGCAAGTGCCACAAGGGGGCCACAAAATAAGAACAAAGCCAGCAATCAGCACAAGAAAAATCTAATATTAAAACTAGAATTTACGAAAACATGACAGGGTGATATACGACGAGATAACCATGGAACTATTCCGATAGCCAGGTTACAACCCGTAAACCAAACAAGGACCGGGGTTGTAACCCTTCGTCTGAACAGAACTTGGTTTTCCACCATTTATCGACAAGATAATAATGTAAGAAATCAAGACAGTAAGCAATCTGGTACTGGATCAAGACATGGCTAAACTGGTTATACCTCATTCAATCAATCATGGCCAAGCAGATACTACGGTTTACTAATTTAACTAACTAGGGTTATCACAGGCCTAATTACTAACAAGATGCAGTGAGATTGTTCCACAGCCACAAGCCCTGCAGACCATCCAGGTTATCCAGGTCGAAAGTTAGGGGTTGAGTTCTGGTGGGTACATTGCCCGGGAGACAAATGTACCCTTAGGTGACTTAGAGGGTGCAACACGCGACGGTGTGCTGGAAATGTGCCCTACTCGATGGCAGGCTACAGATCCCAAGAGCGCCCAGGTAACGGGATTGCCTGTAGCTGTGTCATCTCTTCATGACTACTGAGTTAGGTAACGGGATTGCCTGTAGCTGTGTCATCTCTTCATGACTACTGAGTTATTCTAGTTATTAACCTTAATCCATTTTAGTAGGTACTCCTGACCGTGGTACTCAGGAGTCCCCTCCTAGACATGATGCAAGACAGGATAAGTGGATTAATCAAGCAAGCAAGAAGAACTACCCACGGTGTCAAGGCAAGTCAAGTTAATTAGCCGTCGCAATAGCATTAAGATAAATCATGTCAGGATACTTGTCAGGAGTGCGCCACGACGGGCCACTATCATGTCAGGTTGGTCATGTCAGGAGTGCACCACTACGGTTCACTGTCGTGTTATGCTAGTTCCTTGTCATACTATGCCATGTACAATAGTCATTCCAAACATATTAAGTAAAATCAAGTTCATGACAAAAGGCGTAAGGATATAAAATGGGCGTAAAATATCTAATAAAATATCAACATACAGGGCTATAGAAGAAACAAGCTTAAAGAAATAAAACCAAAACTCCAAGAGCCAATGGTTTAAGCAAAGGGTCAAGAGAGCTACGTACGCTCAAAAGTCACGCACGCATGAGAGCTGCGTACGCTCAAAATTCACGCACGCATGAGGGCTGCGTACGTTCAAAAGTCACGCACGCAGGAGCTGCGTACGTTCAAAAGTCACGCACGCAGGAGCTGCGTACGAACAAAAGTCACGCACGCATGAGCTGCGTACGAACAAAAGTCACGCACGCATGAGCTGCGTACGAACAAAAGTCACGCACGCATGAGCTGCGTACGAACAAAAGTCATGCACGCAGGAGAGCTGCATACGTGAAAAGTCGTGCACGCAGGAGAGCGGCATACGTGAAAAGTCACGCACGCCAGAGAGCTGCGTACGTGCAAAAGCACGCAAGCAGAGAGCTGCGTACGCGTAAAAACACGCACGCAGGGTCTGGGTCTTCTTCTCCATGGCTGAGAAGAAGCTCCAATGGCTCCAAAACTTCAAGGCATCACAACTTGGCCATCCGAACTCCAAATTCAGATTTCCAAAGTTCTAACCAGGGTGGAATTGAACTCTCTTCCACATGGAAACATCAAAAATCATAGAAATCCAACTTAAGTAGATCAAAACCATGCAAAACCAAAAATAGAAAAAACCTAGATCTAGAACAATGGAGACTCCAAATCACAAAATGCTAAGTTCTAATGTTGATCACCATGTCCTAATCTAGCAAATGGACAAATAAAAGAGAGTTCTCATGTGGTGGCAAGGTACACTTGCCTAAGGGTTGGTATGGTGGAGAGGAAGGAGAAGAGAGTTGTGTAGAGGAAGGAGAAGAAGAAATTAATGGAGGTTTATGAGGAGAGAGAAAGGTTGGTGGAGTTTTAAAGAGGGTGGGATGTGGTGTGTTGAGGGTGGAGAATAGGTTAAGGTGATCCAATGCTCATTAAACCAAACCAAACCCAACCAAACCCAATCCAAATAAAAAAATCGAACCATGACAAAACCCAAAATACAAGAAATACCAAAATTCCACAAGTTGAGAAAAATAAAATACATGCCAAAATCCAGATACGAGTATAAATACGAAATACGGGAAATGAGGGTGACAACTCTACCCATCTTAAAAGAATTCCGTCCTCGGAATTTAATCAAGGAGCTAGAGATTGTCACGATAAGCTACATTAAACACAGGCAAGTTACACTAAGCAGTTCAATCATACAATCATACAATACAAGCAAGGAAGGAAAAACGTAAGGCATAAGAAAGACATTATACCTCACGAGTCAAACAGGTAGGGATATCGCGATCGGATGTCGTCCTCACGCTCCCACGTTGACTCACCTAGAGAGTGATGACCCCAAGCAACACGGACTAATTTAATAGTCTTGTTCTTGAGTATCTTCTCCCTCCGGTCCAATATAGACACGGGCCTCTCCTCATACGAAAGGTTGGTACCAACAACCAATTCCGAATGGTCTAGGATGTGGCTCGGGTCCGGAATATACCGTCGTAATTGGGACACATGGAATACATCATGCACCTCACTTAGCGACGGCGGAAGAGCGAGACGATAGGATACATCTCCTACTCGTTCTAGAATATCGAACGGCCCTATATACCTAGGACTAAGCTTTTCCCGCACGCCAAAGCGAATGACGCCGCGGTTAGGCGAGATCCTAAGGAATACATGGTCGCCGACAGCAAATTCTAAGGGACGCCGATGAGCATCGGCCCAATGGCGCTGGCGGTTCTGGGCAACTCAGAGGTGATCTCTGACCTTCCTGACCACTTCAACCGTCTGGGAAATCAATTCGGGTCCGAGCATCTGCCTCTCCCCGACATCGTCCCATGCTAGCGGGGATCTGCACTTCCTGCCATAAAGAGCCTCGAAGGGTGCCATCTGGATACTGGCCTGATAACTGTTGTTGTACGAGAATTCTACCAGGTGCAGATGATTCTCCCACGAACCACCGAAGTCAAGGGTACAGGATCTCAACATATCTTCAAGAGTCTGGATTGTGCGCTCTGATTGACCATCCGTCTGCGGGTGATAAGCTGAGCTGAATTGAAGGCGAGTCCCCAAACTCTCTTGCAAGCTACGCCAAAAGTGTGATGTGAATCTTGAATCCCTGTCCGAGGTGATGCTGACTGGCACACCGTGAAGCCTGACGATCTGCCTGAGATACATCTCTGCTAACTGCACCGTCGACTGTCCAACTCTGAATGGGAGAAAGTGTGTTACCTTGGTAAGCCTGTCCACAATTATCCAAATAGCATCTCTGCCGGCCAGAGATCTGGGTAATCCGGTCACGAAATCCATGGTTATATGTTCCCATTTCCATTCTGGGATTGGTAAGGGTTGAAGAAGTCCAGCGGGCCTCTGATGTTCAGCTTTAACCTGTTGGCAAACCAAATACCGAGAGATAAACCGGGCTATCTCCCTCTTCATGCCATTCTACCAGAAATGCTGACGAATATCACGGTACATCTTCGTACCACCCGGATGAATAGAATATTACGAACTGTGGGCTTCTGCCATGACTTCATGTCTGATATCTCCACTGGGTACACAAAGACGAGTGCCATGCCGAAGTGTACCATCTTCATGGATACATAACTCTGGCCTTCTTCCTGCTTCACACTCTGCTCTGAGTCGCTGGATCTTGGAATCTGTTGACTGCGCCACCCGGATTCTCTCAACTTTGCTGGACTGAACCTGTAGGCTGGCCATCAATGCCACGCTGGTTGGAAGAACCACTTCAATTCCCATCTTCTGAAGATCTGCCAAATATTTTGGTTGCGCCGTCAGGAGATAAACTCCGGCTCTCCTGCTCAATGCATCTGCTACAACGTTGGCCTTCCCGGGATGATACTGCAAATCCACATCATAGTCCACTAGTAGCTCGAGCCATCTTCTCTGCCGCATATTAAGGTCCTTCTGGGTGAAAACATACTTCAGGCTCTTATGATCAGTAAAGATCTCCACTCTATCTCCGTACAAGTAGTGTCTCCACAATTTCAAAGCAAACACTACCGCCGCCAATTCCAAGTCGTGGGTCGGGTAATTCTTCTCATGATCACACAGTTGACGTGACGCATAAGATATTACCTTCCCATGCTGCATCAAGACACCCCAATCCTCTGCCTGAAGCGTCGCAATAAACTGTGAATCCTCCGGTCCCGTCTGGAAGGGTGAGAATGGGAGCCGTTATCAAACCTCGCTTCAACTTCTCAAATAATTCCTGACACTCTGCTGTCCAAACAAACGGCACATCCTTGCGGGTCAACTGGGTCATCGGCGCTGAAATCCTTGCGAAATCTGAAACGAACCGCCGGTAGTAGCCGGCCAATCCAAGGAAGCTGCGAACCTTTGCCACTGAGCTGGGTACCGGCCATGACTCGATAGCCACAATCTTCTGGGGATCCACTTATACTCCTCCTCGGGTAATGATGTGACCCAAGTATGAAATACGATCGAGCCAGAACTCGTATTTACTGAACTTGGCGTACAACTGACGCTCCCTAAGCGTCTGGAGGACGACTCTGAGATGCTGCTCATGCTCTGCTTCACTCTTGCTGTAGACCAAGATGTCATCTAGGAACACGATCACAAATTGATCCAAGTAAGGCATGAAAATGCGATTTATGAGGTCCATGAATACGGCCGACGCATTGGTCGCTCCAAAGGGCATAACAAGGAACTTCCAATGTCCATACCTCGATCTGAATGCTGTCTTCGGGATGTCCTGCTCTCTGACTCTGATCTGGTGGTATCCCGACCGCAAGTCGATCTTCGAGAATACTGAAGCCCCTCTGAGCTGATCAAACAAGTCATCTATCCTCGGAAGAGGGTATCTGTTCTTGATTGTCACCGAATTCAAGGTACGATAATCAACACATAGTCTGGACGTACCATCCTTCTTTTTCACAAGAAGCATCGGGGCTCCCCAAGGCGATCCACTTGCACGGATGAATCCCTTGGTCCTCAGTTCTTCAATCATCTTGTATAAAATTTCCAACTCTGAAGGCGCCATCCTGTAGACTCGCTCTGATACTGGTGCTGTCCCGGGAATCAAGTCTATAGTGAACTCAATCTCCCGCTCCGGCGGCATCCCTGGAAGCTCCTCTGGAAAGACATCTGAAAACTCTTCAACTATCCGGGATAACTGCACTGCTGCTACTGCCATCCGCAATGCTGGGAAAGATGGCTCCACTGCGCCTCTGGAAAACGAAAACTCTGGCTCGCCGGGGATACTAAAGACAACTCTGCCAATATGGCAGTCTATCCTAGCATACTGGTTCCTCAACCAATCCATGCCTAGGACTACATCATAGTCTGCCATAGGAAACTCTATAAATCTAGCGGGGAACTCCCTACCGCTAACTACGATCTGACACGAGGAAAACACTCGATCTACTCCCACAAGGCCATTACCAGTAAGTATATTGAGCCTCACTGATAATGACTCGGGCTCCAATCCTATCCGTGTCGCGAATCGTGCAGCCATAAATGAATGCGATGCACCAGAATCAAATAATACAGACGCTGGAGAGGAGTTAACGAGAATAGTACCTGCCACAACCTCACCTGGTGCAACTTCTTCTTCCATAGCCATCATCATGGCCTGACCTTGTCCTCTGGCTGCTGGTCCCCTCTGCTGGAAACCTCTCTGCCTATTCTGGGTCTGAGCTTGGGCTTGTGCATACTCCTGGGGGTGCTGTTGCTGGAATGCCTGAGACTGAGGCGGCAAGGGCCTCGAAGACTGATACTGCTGCTGCTGAACTGGTGCTGGGGCCGGTCCTCTCACCGAAGAGCTTGAAGGGTTGGATGCTGATGAACCACCCCTATTCGGGCAAGCCCCTATCCTATGATATGCTGCTCCACAAGCCAGGCACAATCCCTGTGCCCTACGACAATCCGCCACTACATGGCCTGGCTTACCGCAATAAGAACATCCCATCGCGGAAGTCTGCTTCTGCTTCTGCTGCTGCGGGTACGTCGGGGTCGAATGCTGAACCGACGTTACTGAGGCCGCCCGCCTCGGAGTTCCAATGGTCAATCCCCTAGCTGCCGGGACTGGAGCTGATGATTGGTGCATCTGACTGTGGGACCGCTTCCTACCTCCGGTCCTATCCACGATCCTCTGGGAGGTGTACGCATGCCTCCTAGCTGATCTCAAGACTGCATCGAACGTCTGGTGCTCGAACTGCTCAACCGCCAACAAGATCTCCAAATGCAGTCCCTGCTGGAACCGCTGGGCCCTATCAAACTCGGTCGCCACCAAGGTGGGGGCAAACCTACTAAGCCTAGAAAACTCCGATGCATAACTGTCGATTGTTCTGCCTCCTTGCTTCAAGTTGGTAAATCTGGTCTGCAAGTCGTACCGAGCCACAGCATCGAAATACTTTGTCTGGAATCTCTCTCTAAATACTGTCCAAGCAATGGGTGCCACTAAACCCATGGCTTGTGCCGCCCACCAACTGCGAGCCAAGTCCAACAACTACAGGCGTACCACCGCCACCTTCTCATTCTCGGGTGTCCTAGCTGCTTCCAGAATCATCTCGGTATCCTGAAGCCATGCATCCGCGGCAATCACATCCTCGCTGCCGTCGAAGAAAGGAGGGTTCAAGCGCTTGAAGCTGTTGGCCGCCTGGTTCCCTGGATGTCCGCCTCGGGTCAAAGCATCTTGAACTGTCTGGTGCAGGGCGTCGCTTCGACGATCCTGGGAAGCTATCAAGGTTCTGATGAGGCCTACTAAGGTACCATCATCGGGCTCTGCGGGCTGGACGGGCCGAACTGGTGACTATCCTCCAGTAGGTATCACTCTGGAGGCGCCTCCGGAATGCTGGGCTTGATCTCCGGGTTGCTGCTGGTCCCCGGGAGGTGCTCCTCCTTGCTGATCGGCAGGGTCAGGTACAGTACCGCTGAGGAAGACGACACAAGGAAACAATAAGGAAGGACCAGGACAGATCAACGATACAAGCATGTAATCAGGGCAAGAATTTCAGGGATTTGAAAATACGGGCGGTGATCAAGGGCGAATACTGATTGAGACATCTATTCGGTAAACCCTCACATTTCTTGATTGACAAGACCTGCATGGGCCACCACTTAAACCATGTCACGCCCCAGAACCAGAATACTGGAGAGCGGGGGCAGACATAGCCAGCTACGTATATTGAAATGGAAACCACCTCGATATACGGTCACGGCTGTCTAGAAATATGAGGGTTTACTACAAGCCAACAGTCTCTTATGGTCATGAACAAGCCTAATGTCTCAATCACAAGCAAGTAAGTAAGGTCGCAAGATGTATGATCATTAAATATACAATAATAAGGCGTCCCAAATATCACATATTCAGCTGATCATGAAGCTAGTCATTACAAAATGTTAGGACTAGCAAGAGTTAAGTCATACATGATCAACCCTAGGATTTGTTAATCATGTTTACAGCCCGTAGGCAGACAGTAAGTAAAGTTCATCGAGCTAACAGGTGCTCGTCGGCTAAACGCCTCAAAAGAATAGTATTACAATAGAGTGAGCGAAACAAAATAGAAAACCCACTCGTAGCCCGGGTTCCTTCTAGTCGCCACCATTGGGCTGGAAGCTTGGTAGATCCTCGGGAGCTGCTCCGAAATCTGGCCACACAAAACCAGCTGGGTCAACCCCAGAAAGAGCAAGTGCCACAAGGGGGCCACAAAATAAGAACAAAGCCAGCAATCAGCACAAGAAAAATCTAATATTAAAACTAGAATTTACGAAAACATGACAGGGTGATATACGACGAGATAACCATGAAACTATTCCGATAGCCAGGTTACAACCCGTAAACCAAACAAGGACCGGGGTTGTAACCCTTCGTCTGAACAGAACTTGATTTCCCACTATTTATCGGCAAGATAATAATGTAAGAAATCAAGACAGAAAGCAATCTGGTACTAGATCAAGACATGGCTAAACTGGTTATACCTCATTCAATCAATCATGGCCAAGCAGATACTACGGCTTACTAATTTAACTAACTAGGGTTATCACAGGCCTAATTACTAACAAGATGCAGTGAGATTGTTCCACAGCCACAAGCCCTGCAGACCATCCAGGTTATCCAGGTCGAAAGTTAGGGGTTGAGTTCTGGTGGGTACATTGTCCGGAAGACAAATGTACCCTTAGGTGACTTAGAGGGTGCAACACGCGACGGTGTGCTGGAAATGTGCCCTACTCGACGGCAGGCTACAGATCCCAAGAGCGCCCAGGTAACGGGATTGCCTGTAGCTGTGTCATCTCTTCATGACTACTGAGTTATTCTAGTTATTAACCTTAATCCATTTTAGTAGGTACTCCTGACCGTGGTACTCAGGAGTTCCATCCTAGACATGATGCAAGACAGGATAAGGGGATTAATCAAGCAAGCAAGAAGAACTACCCACGGTGTCAAGGCAAGTCAAGTTAATTAGCCGTCGCAATAGCATTAAGATAAATCATGTCAGGGTACTTGTCAGGAGTGCGCCACGATGGGCCACTATCATGTCAGGTTGGTCATGTCAGGAGTGCACCACTACGGTTCACTGTCGTGTTATGCTAATTCCTTGTCATACTATGCCATGTACAATAGTCATTCCAAACATATTAAGTAAAATCAAGTTCATGACAAAAGGCGTAAGGATATAAAATGGGCGTAAAATATCTAATAAAATATCAACATACAGGGATATAGAAGAGCCAAGCTTAAAGAAATAAAACCAAAACTCCAAGAGCCAATGGTTTAAGCAAAGGGTCAAGAGAGCTGCGTACGCTCAAAAGTCACGCACGCATGAGAGCTGCGTACGCTCAAAAGTCACGCACGCATGAGGGCTGCGTACGTTCAAAAGTCACGCACGCAGGAGCTGCGTACGTTCAAAAGTCACGCACGCAGGAGCTGCGTACGAACAAAAGTCACGCACGCAGGAGCTGCGTACGAACAAAAGTCACGCACGCAGGAGCTGCGTACGAACAAAAGTCACGCACGCATGAGCTGCGTACGAACAAAAGTCACGCACGCAGGAGAGCTGCATACGTGAAAAGTCACGCACGCAGGAGAGCGGCATACGTGAAAAGTCACGCACTCCAGAGAGCTGCGTACGTGCAAAAGCACGCAAGCAGAGAGCTGCGTACGCGTAAAAACACGCACGCAGGGCTGGGTCTTCTTCTCCATGGCTGAGAAGAAGCTCCAATGGCTCCAAAACTTCAAGGCATCACAACTTGGCCATCCGAACTCCAAATCCAAATTTCCAAAGTTCTAACCAGGGTGGAATTGAACTCTCTTCCACATGGAAACATCAAAACCCATAGAAATCCAACTTAAGTAGATCAAAACCATGCAAAACCGAAAATAGGAAAAACCTAGATCTAGAACAATGGAGACTCCAAATCACAAAATGCTAAGTTCTAATGTTGATCACCATGTCCTAATCTAGCAAATGGACAAATAAAAGAGGGTTCTCATGTGGTGGCAAGGTGCACTTGCCTAAGGGTTGGTGTGGTGGAGAGGAAGGAGAAGAGAGTTGTGTAGAGGAAGGAGAAGAAGAAATTAATGGAGGTTTATGAGGAGAGAGAAAGGTTGGTGGAGTTTTAAATTAGAGCGTGGGATGTGGTGTGTTGAGGATGGAGAATAGGTTAAGGTGATCCAATGCTCATTAAACCAAACCAAACCCAACCAAACCCAATCCAAATAAAAAAATCGAACCATGACAAAACCCAAAATACAAGAAATACCAAAATTCTACAAGTTGAGAAAAATAAAATACATGCCAAAATCCAGATACGAGTATAAATACGAAATACGGGAAATGAGGGTGACAAAGAGCATGAAAAAAAACCCACAATGAGTTGGCAATAATTAAAACTAATATCTTTTTTGTGTTTCAGTGAGTTACAATGATCATAATGTTGCTATTTCAATGTTGCAAACTTCATGTAAATTAGAAAATTATGAAGTTATAGCCATCAGATTGTCTACTACATGTGGTGCCTCCAGATGTTTGGCTGTCCTACCAACTATCGTAGACCCGAAGTTCTATGTTTTATAATTTTTATTATTGATCAATAACATCTCTATTTACAACTATTGATATGATATTGCCATATCTAGAAACTAGAATCCATAGAAAAATGAGATATAGATATCTTATGCATGGCTGATCAATAGGATAAGAATACTAGATCGAATGTAGGAACCACGATAACTGATCTTGATCACATTAATTAAAGGCTCCGGCAGAGCATATTTTACCCAGGAGATAATGTGTCATAATTCTAGAAGAATTTTACTGAGTTTTAAGGATATAAAAAAATGGGTAAACTTTGAGCAAGTGAAATAATGAATAATTTTGTGTAACCACTAGTCTAGATAACCAGAAGTTCGTCTAAGAGAACCAGAAGTTTGTCGAAATAAATTATCCAGTTATTTAGTAGGATATATGTCACTAACATTAGGGATGTCAAGTCACATACTATCATGAGCTAGAAGCTCAATCCTATATCATGAGCCAGAAGCTCAATCCTATAAGTGTCTATTATGAGCCAGAAGCAGAATGATCCTATAACTTCTAAATTGTGACATGATCGACAAGACATCCAAAACAATGATGATGAGAATTATCAATACTAATTTGTGTGATAATATCTTACCAAATTGCAGCATACATCCTTGATCTAAAGGATAAGTTTGTTTCTAAACCATGCATCAATCCAGAATATTGTATCGGAATAACAAGTAACATAGTTTCAAATTTCACCTTTTTGGCTTATATTTTTTTTGAAACTATAATATTGGCATCTATGTGTCACGTCCCAGAACCAGAATACTGGAGAGCGGGGGCAGACATAGCCAGCTACGTATATTGAAATGGAAACCACCTCGATATACGGTCACGGCTGTCTAGATATATGAGGGTTTACTACAAGCCAACAGTCTCTTATGGTCATGAACAAGCCTAATGTCTCAATCACAAACAAGTAAGTAAGGTCGCAAGATGTATAATCATTAAATATACAATAATAAGGCGTCCCAAATATTACATATTCAGCTGATTATGAAGCTAGTCGTTACAAAATGTTAGGACTAGCAAGAGTTTAGTCGTACATGATCAACCCTAGGATTTGTTAATCATGTTCACAGCCCGTAGGCAGACAGTAAGTAAAGTGCATCGAGCTAACAGGTGCTCGTCGGCTAAACGCCTCAAAAGAATAGTTTTACAATGAAGTGGGCAAGACAAAAAGGAAAACCCACTCTTGGCCCGGGTTCCGTCTAGTTGTCACCATTGGGCTGGAAGCTTGGTAGATCCTCGGGAGCTGCTCCGAAATCTGGCCACACAAAACCAGCTGGGTCAACCCCAGAAAGAGCAAGTGCCACAAGGGAGACACGAAATAAGAACAAAAGCCAGCAATTAGCACAAGAAAGTCTAATAGTAAAACTGAAATTTACGAAAACATGTCAGGATGATATACGACGAGATAACCATGGAACTATTCCGATAACCAGGTTACAACCCGTAAACCAAACAAGGACCGGGGTTGTAACCCTTCACCTGAACAGAACTTGGTTTCCCACCATTTATCGGCAAGATAATAATGTAAGAAATCAAGACAGGAAGCAACCTTGTACTGGATCAAGACATGGCTAGACTGGTTATACCTCATTCAATCAATCACGGCCAAGCAGATTCTACGGCTTACTACTTTAACTAACTAGGGTTATCACAGGCCTAATTACTAACAAGATGCAATGAGATTATTCCACAGCCACAAGCCCTGCAGACCATCCAGGTTACCCAGGTCGAAAATTAGGGGTTGAATTCAGGTGGGTACATCGTCCAGGAACGCATGTACCCTTAGGTGACTTAGAAGGTGCAACACATGACAGTGTGCTGGAAATGTGCCGTACTCGTCGGCAGGCTACAGATCCCAAGAGCGCCCAGGTAACGGGATTGCCTGTAGCTGTGTCATCTCTTCATGACTACTGTGTTATTCTAGTTATTAACCTTAATCTATTTTAGTAGGTACTCCTGACCGTGGTACTCAGGAGTTCCATCCTAGACATGATGCAAGACAAGATAAGTGGATTTAACAAGCAAGCAAGGAAGAACTACCCATGGTGTCAAGGCAGGTCAAGTTAAGTTAGCCGTCGCAACAGCGTTAAGTTATCAAGTCATGCTACAAGTCAGGAGTGCGCCGCCACGGGCCACTATCCAGTTATCAAGTCACAAGGATTAAATACAAGTTACAAGTTAGGTGTGCACCCCACTGGGTCACTAGTAAGGAGATCAGAGAATACCAAAATCATAATCCACAGAAAACTCCGAGAACCGTACTAGTCATAAACAATTACTTGAAAACCGTGTTAGGCCGTGTCGGGTCAAGATAGTCGTGCCGTGTTGAACAGATCTCAGGAAAACTCAATCCACAAACAAAGAAACCAAGTCAAGAAATAAAACCAATACTCCTAGAGCCAATGGGTTAAGCAAGGGGTCAGGGTGCATGGGTCACGCAGCGTACGTGCAAGGACATGCATGCAGAGGAGCAGCGTACGTACAAGGGCACGCACGCAAGGGAGCTGCGTACGCACAAAAGCACGCACGCAAGGGAGCTGCGTACGCACAAAAGTACGTACGCAAGGGAGCTGCGTACCCGCAAAAGCACGCACGCAAGGGAGCTGCGTACGCACAAAAGCACGCACGCAAGGGAGCTGCGTACGCACAAAAGCACGCACGCAAGGGAGCTGCATACGCACAAAAGCACGCACGCAAGGGAGCTGCGTACGCGCAAAAGCACACACGCAAGGGAGCTGCGTACGCGCAAAAGCACGCACGCAAGGGAGCTGCGTACGCGCAAAAGCCCGCACGCCAGGAAAAAGGTCTTCTTCCCCATGGCTGAGAAGAAGCTCCAGTGGCTCCCAAAACTTCAAAACATCACCACTTGGCCATCTGAACTCCAAATCCGAATTTTCAAAGTTCCAACCAGGGTGGAATTGAACTCTCTTCCACATGGAAACATCAAAACCCATAAAAATCCAACTTAAATAGATCAAAACCATGTAAAACCAAAAATAGGGAAAACTTAGATCTAGAACAATGGAGACTCCAAATCATAAAATACCAAGTTCTATTGTTGATCACCATGTCCTAAACTAGCAAATGGACAAATAAAATGGGGTTTTCATGTGGTGGCAAGGTGCACTTGCCTATGGGTGGGTGTTGTGTAGAGGAAGGAGAAGAGTGTTGTGTAGAGGAAGGAGAAGAAGAAATTAATGGAGGTTTATGAGGAGAGAAAAAAAGTTGGTGGAGTTTTAAAGAGGGTGGGATGTGGTGTGTTGAGGGTGGAGTATAGGCTAAGGTGTTCCAATACTCATTAAACCAAACCAAACCCAATCCAATTAAAACCGAGCCATGTCAAAACCCAAAATACGAGAAATACTGAATTTCCACAAGTTGAGAAAAATAAAAATACATGCCAAAATCTAGATACGAGTATAAATACGAAATACGGGAAATGAGGGTGACAACTCTACCCACCTTAAAAGAATTCCGTCCTCAGAATTTAATCAAGGAGCTAGAGATTGTCACGACAAGCTACATTAAGCACAGGCAAGTTACACTAAGCAGTTCAATCATACAATCATACAATGCAAGCAAGGAAGGGAAAACGTAAGGCATAAGAAAGATATTATACCTCACGAGTCAAACATGTAGGGATATCGCGATCGGATGTCGTCCTCACGCTCCCACGTTGACTCACCTAGAGAGTGATGACCCCAAGCAACACGGACTAATTTAATAGTCTTGTTCTTGAGTATCTTCTCCCTCCGATCCAATATAGACACGAGCCTCTCCTCATACGAAAGGTTGGTACCAACAACCAATTCCGAATGGTCTAGGATGTGGCTCGGGTCCAGAATATACCGTCATAATTGGGACACATGGAATACATCATGCACCTCACTTAGCGACGGCGGAAGAGCAAAACGATAGGATACATCTCCTACTCGCTCTAGAATATCGAACGGCCCTATATACCTAGGACTAAGCTTTCTCCGCACGCCAAAGCGAATGACGCCGCGGTTAGGCGAGATCCTAAGGAATACATGGTCGCCGACAGCAAATTCTATGGGACGCCGATGAGCATCGGCCCAATGGCGCTGGCGGTCCTGGGCAACTCGGAGGTGATCTCTGACCTTCCTGACCACTTCAACCGTCTGGAAAATCAATTCGGGTCCGAGCATCTTCCTCTCCCCGATATTGTCCCATGCTAGCGGGGATCTGCACTTCCTGCCATAAAGAGCCTCGAAAGGTGCCATCTGGATACTGGCCTGATAACTGTTGTTGTACGAGAATTCTACCACTTGCAGATGATTCTCCCATGAACCACCGAAGTCAAGGGTACAGTATCTTAATATATCTTCAAGGGTCTGGATTGTGCGCTCTGATTGACCATCCGTCTGCGGGTGATAAGCTGAGCTGAATTGTAGGCGAGTCCCCAAACTCTTCTGTAAGCTGCGCCAAAAGTGTGATGTGAATCTTGAATCCCTGTCCGAGGTGATGCTGACTGGCACACCGTGAAGCCTGACGATCTGCTTGAGATACATCTC
The DNA here is from genome assembly GCA_029216955.1 of Iris pallida. Lineage (NCBI taxonomy): Eukaryota > Viridiplantae > Streptophyta > Magnoliopsida > Asparagales > Iridaceae > Iris > Iris pallida. The sequence goes on along the minus strand of JANAVB010040015.1, from coordinate 1,020,288 downwards.
TGCTAACTGCGCCGTCGACTGTCCAACTCTGAATGGGAGAAAGTATGCCACCATGGTAAGCCTGTCCACAATTACCCAAATAGCATCTCTGCCGGCCGGAGATCTGGGCAATCCGGTCACGAAATCCATGGTTAAATGTTCCCATTTCCATTCTGGGATCGGTAAGGGTTGAAGAAGTCCAGCGGGCCTCTGATGTTCAGCTTTAACCTGTTGGAAAACCAAACACCGAGAGATAAACCGGGCTATCTCCCTCTTCATGCCATTCCACCAGAAATGCTGACGAATATCACGGTACATCTTCGTACCACCCGGATGAATAGAATATTGTGAACTGTGGGCTTCTGCCATGACTTTCTGTCTGATATCTCCACTGGGTACACAAAGACGTGTGCCGTGCCGAAGTGTACCGTCTTCATGGATACATAACTCTGGCCTTCTTCCTGCTTCACACTCTGCTCTGAGTCGCTGGATCTTGGAGTCTGTTGATTGTGCCACTCGGATTCTCTCAACTATGCTGGACTGAACCTGTAGGCTAGCCATCAATGCTACGCTGGTTGGAAGAACCACTTCAATTCCCATCTTCTGAAGATCTGCCAATAATTCTGGTTGCACCGTCAGGAAATAAACTCCGGCTCTCCTGCTCAATACATCTGCTACAACGTTGGCCTTCCCGGGATGATACTGCAAATCCATATCATAGTCCACCAGTAGCTCGAGCCATCTTCTCTGCCGCATATTAAGGTCCTTCTGGGTGAAAACATACTTCAGGCTCTTATGATTAGTAAAGATCTCCACTCTATCTCCATACAGGTAGTGTCTCCACAACTTCAAAGCAAATACTACCGCCGCCAATTCCAAGTCGTGGGTCGGGTAATTCTTCTCATGATCACGTAGTTGACGTGATGCATAAGATATTACCTTCCCATGCTGCATCAAGACACACCCCAATCCTCTGCCTGAAGCGTCGCAATAAACTGTGAATCCTCCGGTCCCATCTGGAAGGGTGAGAATGGGAGCCGTTATCAAACCTTGCTTCAACTTCTCAAATGATTCCTGACACTGCTGTCCAAACAAACGGCACATCCTTGCGGGTCAACTGGGTCATCGGTGCTGAAATCCTTGCAAAATCTGAAACGAACCGCCGGTAGTAGCCGGCCAATCCAAGGAAGCTGCAAACCTCTGCCACTGAGCTGGGTACCGGCCATGACTCGATAGCCACAATCTTCTGGGGATCCACTTCCACTCCTCATCGGGTAATGATGTGACCCAAGTATGAAATACGATCGAGCCAGAACTCGCATTTACTGAACTTGGCGTACAACTGATGCTCCCTAAGCGTCTGGAGGATGACTCTGAGATGCTGCTCATGCTCTGCTTCACTTTTGCTGTAGACCAGGATGTCATCCAGGAACACGATCACAAATTGATCCAAGTAAGGCATGAAAATGTGATTCATGAGGTCCATGAATACGGCCGGCGCATTGGTCGCTCCAAAGGGCATAACAAGGAACTCCCAATGTTCATACCTCAATCTGAATACTGTCTTCGGGATGTCCTGCTCTCTGACTCTGATCTGGTGGTATCCCGACCGCAAGTCGATCTTCGAGAACACTGAAGCCCCTATGAGCTGATCAAACAAGTCATCTATCCTCGGAAGAGAGTATCAGTTCTTGATTGTCACCGAATTTAAGGTACGATAATCAAAACATAGCCTGGACGTACCATCCTTCTTTTTCACAAGAAGCATCGGGGCTCCCCAAGGCGATCCACTTGCACGGATGAATCCCTTGGTCATGAGTTCTTCAATCATCTTGTATAAAATTTCCAACTCTGAAGGCGCCATCCTGTAGACTCTCTCTGATACTGGTGCTGTCCCGGGAATCAAGTCTATAGTGAACTCAATCTCCCATTCCGGCGGCATCCCTGGAAGCTCCTCTGGAAATACATCTGGAAACTCTTCAACTATCCGGGGTAACTGCACTGCTGCTATTGCCATCCGCAATGCTGGGGAAGATGGCTCCACCGCGCCTCTGGAAAACGAAAACTCTGGCTCGCCGGGGATACTAAAGACAACTCTGCCAATATGGCAGTCTATCCTAGCATACTGGTTCCTCAACCAATCCATGCCTAGGACTACATCATAGTCTGCGATAGAAAACTCTATGAATCTAGCGGGAAACTCCCTACCGCTAACTACGATCTGACACGTGGAAAACACTCGATCTACTCCCACAAGGCCATTACCAGTAAGTATATTGAGCCTTACTGATAATGACTCGGGCTCCAATCCTATCCGTGTCGCGAATCGTGCAGACATAAATGAATGCGATGCAACAGAATCAAAAAATACAGACGCTGGGGAGGAGTTGACGAGAATAGTACCTGCCACAACCTTACCTGGTGCAACTTCTTCTTCCATAGCCATCATCATGGCCTGACCTTGTCCTCTGGCTGCTGGTCCCCTCTGCTGGAAACCTCTCTGCCTATTCTGGGTCTGAGCTTGGGTTTGTGCATACTGCTGGGGGTGTTGTTGCTGGAATGCCTGAGACTGAGGCGGCAAGGGCCTCAAAGACTGATATTGCTGCTGCTGAACTGGTGCTGGGGCCGGTCCTCTCACCGAAGAGCTAGAAGGGTTGGATGCTGATGAACCACCCCTATTCGGGCAAGCCCCTATCCTATGATCTGCTGCTCCACAAGCCAGGCACAATCCCTGCGCCCTGCGATAGTCTGCCACCACATGCCCTGGCTTCCCGCAATGAGAACATCCTATCGCGGAAGTCTGCTTCTGCTTCTGCTGCTGCGGGTACGTCGGGGTCGAATGCTGAACCGACGTTACTGAGGCCGCCCGCCTCGGAGTTCCAATGGTCAATCCCCTAGCTGCCGGGGCTGGAGTTGATGATTGGTGCATCTGACTGTGGGACCGTTTCCTACCTCCGGTCCTATCCACGATCCTCTGGGAGGTGTATTCATGTCTCCTAGCTGCTCTCAAGACTGCATCGAACGTCTGGTGCTCGAACTGCTCAACCGCCAACAAGATCTCCAAATGCAGTCCCTGCTGGAACCGCTGGGCCCTATCAAACTCGGTCGCCACCAAGGTGGGGGCAAACCTACTGAGTCTAGAAAACTCCGATGCATAACTGTCGACTGTTTTGCCTCCTTGCTTTAAGTTGGTAAATCTGGTCTGCAGGTCGTACCGAGCCATAGCATCGAAATACTTCGTCTGGAATCTCTCTCTAAACACTGCCCAAGCAATGGGTGCCACTAATCCCATGGCTTGTGCCGCCCACCAACTGCGAGCCAAGTCCAACAACTGCAGGCGTACCACCGCTACCTTCTCATTCTCGGGTGTCCTAGCTGCTTCCAGAATTACCTCGGTATCCTGAAGCCATGCATCCGTGGCAATCGCATCCTCGCTGCCGTCGATGAAAGGAGGGTTCAATTGCTTGAAGCTGTTTGCCGCCTGGTTCCCTGGATGTCCGCCTCGGGTCAAAGCATCTTGAACTGTCTGGTGCAGGGCGTCGCTTTGACGATCCTGGGAAGCTATCAAGGTTCTGACGAGGCCTACTAAGGTACCATCATCTGGCTCTGTGGGCTGGACGGGCCGAACTGGTGACTCTACTCCAGTAGGCACAACTCTGGAGGCTACCCCGGAATGCTGGGCTTGATCTCCGGGTTGCTGCTGACCCACGGGAAGTGCTCCACCTCGTTGATCGGTAGGACCAGGTACAGTGCCGCTGAAGAAGACGACACAGAGAACAATAAGGAAAGGACCAGGACAGATCAATGATATAAGCACAGGATCAGGGCAAGAATCCAGGGATTCAGAGGATACGAACAGAGATCAAGGACGAGTACTGATTGAGACATCTATCTGGTAAACCCCTACATATCTTGATTTACAAGACCTGCATGGGCCACCACTTAAACCATGTCACGCCCCAGAACCAGAATACTGGAGAGCGGGGGCAGACATAGCCAGCTACGTATATTGAAATGGAAACCACCTCGATATACGGTCACGGCTGTCTAGATATATGAGGGTTTACTACAAGCCAACAGTCTCTTATGGTCATGAACAAGCCTAATGTCTCAATCACAAACAAGTAAGAAAGGTCGCAAGATGTATGATCATTAAATATACAATAATAAGGCGTCCCAAATATTATATATTCAGCTGATCATGAAGCTAGTCGTTACAAAATGTTAGGACTAGTAAGAGTTTAGTCGTACATGATCAACCCTAGGATTTGTTAATCATGTTCACAGCCCGTAGGCAGACAGTAAGTAAAGTGCATCGAGCTAACAGGTGCTCGTCGGCTAAACGCCTCAAAAGAATAGTTTTACAATGAAGTGGGCAAGACAAAAAGGAAAACCCACTCTTGGCCTGGATTTCGTCTAGTTGTCACCATTGGGCTGGAAGCTTAGTAGATCCTCGGAAGCTGCTCCGAAATCTGGCCAGACAAAACCAGCTGGGTCAACCCCAGAAAGAGCAAGTGCCACAAGGGGGCCACGAAATAAGAACAAAAGCCAACAATTAGCACAAGAAAGTCTAATAGTAAAACTGAAATTTACGAAAACATGTCAGGATGATATACGACGAGATAACCATAGAACTATTCCGATAACCAGGTTACAACCCGTAAACCAAACAAGGACCGGGGTTGTAACCCTTCACCTGAACAGAACTTGGTTTCCCACCATTTATCGGCAAGATAATAATGTAAGAAATCAAGACAGGAAGCAATCTTGTACTGGATCGAAACATGGCTAGACTGGTTATACCTCATTCAATCAATCACGGCCAAGCAGATTCTACGGCTTACTACTTTAACTAACTAGGGTTATCACAGGCCTAATTACTAACAAGATGCAATGAGATTATTCTACAGTCACAAGCCCTGCAGACCATCCAGGTTACCCAGGTCGAAAATTAGGGGTTGAATTCAGGTGGGTACATCGTCCAGGAACGCATGTACCCTTAGGTGACTTAGAAGGTGCAACACATGACAGTGTGCTGGAAATGCGCCCTACTCGTCGGCAGGCTACAGATCCCAAGAGCGTCCAGGTAACGGGATTGCCTGTAGCCGTGTCATCTCTTCATGACTACTGTATTATTCTAGTTATTAACCTTAATCCATTTTAGTAGGTACTCTTGACCGTGGTACTCAGGAGTTCCATCCTAGACATGATGCAAGACAAGACAAGTGGATTTAACAAGCAAGCAAGAAAGAACTACCCACGGTGTTAAGGTAGGTCAAGTTAAGTTAGCCGTCGCAACAGCGTTAAGTTATCTAGTCATGCTACAAGTCAGGAGTGCGCCGCCACGGGCCACTATCCAGTTATCAAGTCACAAGGATTAAATACAAGTTACAAGTTAGGTGTGCACCCCACTGGGTCACTAGCAAGGAGATCAGAGAATACCAAAATCATAATCCACAGAAAATCTCGAGAACCGTACTAGTCATAAACAATTACTTGAAAACCGTGTTAGGCCGTGTCGGGTCAAGATAGTCGTGCCGTGTTGAACAGATCTCAGGAAAACTCAATCCACAAACAAAGAAACCAAGTCAAGAAATAAAACCAATACTCCTAGAGCCAATGGGTTAAGCAAGGGGTCAGGGTGCATGGGTCACGCAGCGTACGCGCAAGGACACGCATGCAGGGGAGCAGCGTACGTACAAGGGCACACACGCAAGGGAGCTGCGTACGCGTAAGGGCACACATGCAAGGGAGCTGCGTACGCGCAAAAGCACGCACGCAAGGGAGCTGCGTACGCACAAAAGCGCACAAAAGCACGCACGCAAGGGAGCTGCGTACGTGCAAAAGCATGCACGCAAGGGAGCTGCGTACGCGCAAAAGCACGCACGCAAGGGAGCTGCGTACGCACAAAAGCACGCACGCAAGGGAGCTGCGTACGCGCAAAAGCACGCACGCAAGGGAGCTGCGTACGCGCAAAAGCACGCACGCAAGGGAGCTGCGTACGCGCAAAAGCACGCACGCAAGGGAGCTGCGTACGCACAAAAGCACGCACGCAAGGGAGCTGCGTACGCGCAAAAGCACGCACGCAAGGGAGCTGCGTACGCGCAAAAGCACGCACGCAAGGGAGCTGCGTACGTGCAAAAGCACGCACGCCAGGGAAAAGGTCTTCTTCCCCATGGCTGAGAAGAAGCTCCATTGGCTCCCAAAACTTCAAAACATCACCACTTGGCCATCCGAACTCCAAATCCGAATTTCCAAAGTTCCAACCAGGGTGGAATTGAACTCTCTTCCACATGGAAACATCAAAACCCATAAAAATCCAACTTAAATAGATCAAAACCATGCAAAACCAAAAATAGGGAAAACTTAGATCTAGAACAATGGAGACTCCAAATCACAAAATACCAAGTTCTAATGTTGATCACTATGTCCTAAACTAGCAAATGGACAAATAAAATGGTGTTCTCATGTGGTGGCAAGGTGCACTTGCCTATGGGTGGGTGTTGTGTAGAGGAAGGAGAAGAGTGTTGTGTAGAGGAAGGAGAAGAAGAAATTAATGGAGGTTTATGAGGAGAGAGAAAAAGTTGGTGGAGTTTTAAAGAGGGTGGGATGTGGTGTGTTGAGGGTGGAGTATAGGCTAAGGTGTTCCAATACTCATTAAACCAAACCAAACCCAATCCAATTAAAACCGAGCCATGTCAAAACCAAAAATACGAGAAATACCGAATTTCCACAAGTTGAGAAAAATAAAAATACATGCCAAAATCCAAATACGAGTATAAATACAAAATACGGGAAAATACGGGAAATGAGGGTGACACTATGTTTTGTGAATTATAATTTCTATGTTTATCTTTTTAGATTATTATATCTTCTAGATATAAGATTTTTTGATCTATTACGTTAATAAGACAAAATTCTCGCCTTTAGGAGGAGATAGAAAAAAAAGATACATTATTGTTCTAGAAGAACGTCGTGAATTATTGTTCTAGAAGAGCGTCGTAAAGCATTGTTCTAGAAGAACGTCGTAAAGCATCGTTCTAGAAGAACGTCTTGAATCATCGTTCTAGAAAAACTTTCTAAAGCATCATTCCAGAAGAACGTATCATGACATGCTTCTACTTTATCTAATCTTGACTAAATTAGAAGACATTATTTCTTGTATTTTATTACAAATAAATTATTAGATGCTTACTCGAATATGCTTTATAAATAGTTATACCAACTATGAATCTATTTTCTAATAGAAGTACCAAAAGAACCAAATAAATGCAACAAATGAATAAGTTCTATAGTAAGAACGCTTAAGACCTAAAGATTCTAAATATTCAGCTCTTCAGAAGAAGAAGCCTAATAATACTAAAGATTCTAAAGATTTAGATCTCCAGAAGAAGAGGTCGAATAATATAATACAACATAATGATCTTGAAAAAGCAGCTCTCGAAGAAGCATCTTCTGTAGAGAAAAAGTTCATGATGGTCTGAAAGATGTAATGAACCAAATATCAAATTTCTCAAAGTATATCACTCTGGTAGAGAATATACCTCAGATTCCAGAAGAGACTGAGAAAGAGGTACCGGTACCCATGAAATCTATGTTTTTATACATAGTTAAGGAAAATTTGGAATAAAAAAGTTTATCATAAATGACATTATCAAATAAGAATAAAAATGGTGATAAAATAAAAGGATAATACTACACCACGAATAATATAATGGAAAGATGCGATATCTCTCGCAAAACGTGGAATGTTCGGTCCTATAGTTCAAAATCCAAAAAGAATAAACCTGGTAGATTTTGAATGGGTGTTTGTAACAAATAAAGGATCCCAATGTATTGAGCAATGTTAGCCCAAGGAATCTTAAAATGACCATTAATAGAATATGAAGAAATATATTATCCGGTCATGATATATAACCTAGACGATAAGATTTACATAAAATCCTCGAAGGATTTAAATTTTTAGGTATATCCTTGAAGGATTTAAAATTATCATGCTATCCCCGAAGGATTTGCAAATTAGCCATATATGGACTAAAGCCATCCGGAAGAATGTGATATGCTCATTGAGTATATGTCTAAAAAAGATATAATAATAAATGTACAGTCATATTTATGAAGAAATCCCTAAATGGATTCGTCAAAATGACCGTCTATTTACATGAAAGCACCTTCCGAAGAGATGATCTCCTTAAGAGATAGAAAATATGACGGTATCTCCTGAAAGATTTGAAATATCTTTCGAAGAGATAAGGAATCTCCCGAGATTGGAATTTCTCGAAGTGATTGGAATCTCTCGAAGAGATTGGAATCTACAGAAGATATCTTACGTAATCTCATGAAAAGATGAATCTCTAGAAGAGATCTACTATAATCTCCTGAAGAGATAAGATAAGATAATGTTGATCTCATGTATAAATAAATCTTCCGAAGAGATAAATCTGCTATAGATTTAATATGAATAACATACATAAAATGGTTAGGTCAATAGGGATCCGTTACGGCCAAAAGAACATGTTCTGGTCCTGAAGTACCATATATAAATACAAATTCTTTATTGTCATTCATCCAGTACAATATTTTACGTGAATATGCTGATATGTATCTACACACATATACTGGAATGACATAAGGTACATAAGCTTTTCTTGATGAATGTTTTGACCAATGAAAAATACAGATGAATAGTATTTATCTGATACTTATTAAGGGTATACCACAAGCAAAGTATGTTTTATAAATAATGTTGTAGGTATTTTAGAGAGAATTAAAGCAAATCACTGTGGCAAATTCATCAAAGCAAATGGAGAATGTGCACTATAATTTTAACAGTTCAACAATCAGGGGGAGTTATAAGCTTCCAGGAATAATTAATAAGTCTACAAGTATACGTTATGATATGAGAATAATGTATAAAAATGTATAGGCAAAGATTGGAGTGAGATGTAATATTCAAATGTACTGGGAGGCTGTTTTTCTTTCTTTTTTATTGATGTAAGAACTACATGTAATTTTTATAATTTGAGGGAAAGCATCCTGAAGATGCACGCATCCCGAAGATGCTACTAGAGACATCTCGAAGTATGTCTTTGCGCATTGTACTCTTTTCTTTTGTTGAGATTTTTTTCACTAGGTTTTTCATTCAGAAGGTTTTTATACGAGGTAGTGTAAGTCGCACTCACTTGGATTCCTGAAGAATCATATTCTTGAAGAATATTATTGTACTATTTTTTTCTATAATTTTTTCCCAAAAAGATGGATTTTTTCTTAGAATTTTTTTAATGAGGCAATAATTAAAGTCGACATTCAAGGAAAAGTATTGTGATTTGGATAAACCCAAATATGGATGCCCTTATACATACCACAACAACCTCTATCCCATTTCCTCTTATATATGTTATCAATCAGAAAAACTACGTACAAATTTCTGGCTACCAATATTTCTCTCTCTCTCTCATTTTCACAACAATCAGCTCATAATCTCTTTATAATGTCTTAGTTAAACCCTCTTATCTCGAACCACAATCCCTGGAACCAACCACTATCCCTCTTCTTAATATGGAACGTGTGGCCCCGCCCTTCTCATCATTCACCACCACTACCTCCTTTTCTTTATCTGATCCCACTCCATGATCTCTTCTCCTCCCTCCTCTTCCAAGTTTTGTGAAGATAAACTTGCAGTTTAGTTTGACAGTTGTAAAACCCCTAAATTTCTACTGTATTTTTATTTAAATTTCGGTACTGATTTAAAATTTTGTATTATACGTCGCATAGTCGTATTTTACGTCGCGCACGAAATTTTATTTTTCGAGATTGCTCGACGAGTGCGATTACGTGTGAGCGTACATATTTTTGAAAATATTATTTTTCTATTTTTAAAAGTTTCAAAATAATATACATAATAATTATTTGTTATTATTCCAAAAATTTTCAAGTTGTTATTTATTTATAGAGTCCTTCACTTCTCATAATTATTAATAATAAAATAATATTTTATTGTGTGCTAGAAAAACATAATTACGAAAACATCATTTCGTACCTACATATATATTTCGTAATTATTTGCTAGTTTATTTTAAATAAAATGTATTTTCGAGATTTATTAATATTAATGTTTTATTATTCAAAAAGATATTTAAAAAAAATTATTATTTTCAAAATTCTATTATCGGTATTTTGAAAAAAAAATATTTTTGGAAGTTATTGTGTCCATTTAAATCATGATTTAATTTTTGGAGTTATTTAAATAGATTAAATAAATATCCATGTTTAAAATTTGATTTATCCCATTAATTTTAAACTAAAATTTAATTTGATTTAAATTAGATTTGCATTTAATTGGATTTAAATTGAATTTAGATTTAGATTGGATTGGATTTAAATTTTGATTTAATTTATTTGTAGATAATTATCTAATAGGGATTTAAACAAACCCAAGCCTTATCTAATTGGAAATTTCCACATCCTATAAATAGGCAGGTACTCCTCCATTATTTTCCACAATCATCATCCAATACCATAATCACACATCGTGCATCGTGTCTATGTTCATCCACTATACTCTTTATACAAATACAATTTTTCTCTATCTAGGGTCCGACAGATCCGGACCTCCATCCCGACTCTCGGCCGCCTAGACCTCCCAAATTGCTGTCATCCCCAATCAACTCCCCGCAAACACCATCAACCCTGCTAGCCACCAAGCTTCCCGCCGGAACGGCCACATCCACCTTCATCTTCACCTTCACATCCACCCTACCAAACTCCGGCCAACCACAGATTTCCGTCACCATCTCCAACATCGTCACCACCCTACCAAACTCCGGCCAACCACAGATTTTCGTCACCATCTCCAACGTCGTCACCACCCCTACCAAGACCCGGCCACACTCTCCGGCCACCACCATCGACACCACAGCAATGGAAGGAAAAAAAATTGGAAACCCTTACCTCGTCCAGCGCCGTGACCCGCCAACGCCGAACGCCGCCCGGCCCTCTCCGAGCTCCGCCTGGGCGCGGCAGCCTTGGCTCCGCCACACCAAAACCGTGCTGTCCGCCGCCATGGACGAGCTTCCCCCACCACCGGAGCCGCGCTTCCCAGCGGCGCACCACCCGCGGATCCGCACAGTCCGGTGACTCCACCGACGGACCCTCCTCGTGCGAGCACAGCCTCGCCGGAGCTTCTCCGGCTTGCCCCTTCTCTCCGCTCTTCCGCGAGGCCGTCGGATCTCCGCGCCTCTCCGTGAGATGGCTGCCGCCTGGCGTCAGCCACGCCACCGCGTGCCCACACGAGCCCGACCCGACCAACCGTGCCGCCGTGCCTCCTCTACTCCGCCGCCACTGTGCCCTCTCCGGCGAGTCGCCGAACCCCGCCTCCAGCGCGCTTCAACTCCGGCGCCGTACACTGCCGCCTCCCGAGCGGTGGAGCTACCGCCGCCGCCTCCTCACCGATCTGTCACCACCGCCGCCTCGGACATCCGCCACCACCGGAGTCTTCCGCCGGAGCTCCCGAGGTGAGAACCCCCCTTTCCCTCCTCTCTTTTCTTCCGTCCGTCTCTCTCTCTCTCTCTCGTTTTCTTAAAGTTGGAGAAATGGGCTGTTAGATATTAAAGGATATTAATGTTATTAATATTAATATTAGATTTATTTTTTATTATTATTATTATTATACTTAGGTGGGGGGGGGGGGGGGGGATGCTCTGTAAGTTGTAAAAGTTTTGAGTATTGGTATTATTTATTATTATTATTATTATTATTTCTATTATTATTATTATTATTATTATTATTATTATTATTACTGTTATTATTATTGTTTTTAGTATTATTATAATACTATTACTATTATTATTATATCATTATTATTAATTTAAAACTTTGGTTATGATTATGATTTTTATTTGAATTCTTCTATTTTATTAAATAAATAGAAATTTTGTTGACAACACGCAATAGCCAAAAATTATATATTTTTCTTGTATTAAATATTTTGATTAATGAAAAGTTACTTTTCTACGATATATATATATATATATATATATTAATTTTTCAAGTATTCTTCTAAACGTATATTTTGACTAATAAGATATAATTTTCAAAATTATTATATATACATATTTTGGAAGTATTTTCGTAAATGAATTTTTACAAGTAAACATATTTCTAAAATAATATAAATATTTTTTAAGAAGTTGTATATTCATCTACTCCCCAAATTTTCTTTCCAATTATCTCATTGCTCACGACTAATCGTGTCCTATTTTCTCGTGACTTCGAACCCCCTACATACTGGCCTTGGCAATTGGACAGAACAGGTCTTGTTGAATCATTGTACCACTCCAGGCAGCACCACCAAGCAAGACACCTTGCCTTTACTGTTTAAATTTCCTGCTCAATATCATGCATGTTTTAGTTGTTTCTTTTTAAATTATATGTAAATACAAATTACTATATTTTATACAACTGGCTTAGAGTTAAGGGACCACCGTATGTGCATCCCAAAAACTGTCATGATGTGCCACGGATTGTGTGTGAGTGGTAAGTCACATATAGCTTCGGACTTGCGTACCGACCGTACATCTGTGCGTACAGGCCGTTCGTTAGGATATAACTGTCAATAGATTGTGTAGAAGACTTGGCGGTTATTAAGGATTAAACAGTGTCGTGGAGACGACGCATGTATAGTATCATTGGGGAGAGGGGGCAATTATTAGCGTAGGGGCTACATTTTATTTTTACACACATTTTGGGCCGAGGGTGACTCTTCTGAGCACTACCTTCTGTCCAAGGCCGATAGTGACTCGGATGAGCGCTACTTACTGCCACTCTTTACTTTTCTGCTGAGCCTACAGCCCCTGCGTAGAACGTTGTCCTCAAAGTGCATATCACCTAGAATGTGTAGGAACCTTTACTCGTGCATATTTTACTGTTGAGCTCATTTATTCAGTTTATTGGCATGATATTATGTGTCTTGTTACGTCCCTCTGAGGACCTGGTTTTTCCCCAGGTGTGTATTTTCGTAATTTCTTGCAGGTGCTCTAGCTAAGGCCATGACTTGCGCTCTATTCCGTCGTGATGATTACTCTTGGATTCGTCACTTACTTTCGTTTGCTAAATTCTTTTCTTGTATATTTTTCCATATTTAATTTGGTTGGTAGTGGACTTTGTCTCCACCCAACTATTATGTACTTGACAAACTCGAAGTTGCTTTATATCATTATTTATCTTTATGGATGAGATTTAGTTGTCTTGGATTACTACATTTACAGCTTATGTATACATACGAGGTCCATGTATTTCGTATGTATACAGCTGGCATGTCTACGTACTTGGTCCTACGTATTTTGGGACTGGGGCGTTACATATTTTTGTGGTGGCCTATGCAGGTCGAGTTTATCACTTCGGTTACTTTACCGTACCGATGTGAGCCTGCAATATAGGATTAGAGTCTAGAATCTCATCCACCTACTTGACATCCTTTCTTGACTTCAAATTTCGAACTCTCGTTCGACCTCCTTGAATTGCATCTTGCTTGACTCTTTCTACTGTAAATTTCTTAGTTTCGTGTTTAGTATGATGACTACACTAGTATATGCCCATAGGTTAAACACATGGAGAGATGGATTGCATTGACAATTAATGTGCATTGAGATTTTATTTTTAGTTATAAAGGCAGTTATTTTCTTAGAAATAGGGCAGTTAATCCCAAGATGGGTAGTAGCATATTACCGCTTCCAAAAGGTAGTTGGAATTTTATTTTGATATTACAAGATGATATACACAAGAGGATAGCTAGATCGAGAAAACAAATTAATTTGATTTGCGTTTTGATTTTTGAAAGTTATTAAGCATTTATGATTTATCGAGTTATAGCTATACATCTTTTGGAATAATATAAATTTGATTTGGAAAAGGATCTTAAAATTTTAAATGTGGAATTATGATTTATGATTGACCAAAATTTGAGGATGATTGGTAAATGTTGGTAAAATATTTTTGAATTAAATTATGTCATATGATCTATGAGTTATAAAGTTATTTAGATTTCAAGTTTAAAGCCTTGATTATGGATATTTTAAATTTTGGTATAAAAAAAAATGATGATGAATTTATTTATTCGCTTTGCGAATTACGAGGATTGTTCGAGATTGACTAGAGATTTAAAATTTTGATTAAAGTTGACAGTTTAAGATAATTGAAATTTTGGCAAAGTATCTTGAAAATTTTATTGAGAAATTTCAAGAAACTTGAAATTTAGATTAGATCATAATGGTAGAGGACCAAGAAGCAAGGAAGGTTACCCTAGTGAGATAGAAATATTGTACATTAGATTGTCATGCCACCTATGATTATGATATTGCATATACACAAGTATAGTTAGTCATTGACCAAACCGATGAACATATCTTTTGACTTACTCGACCCACCCTCAATTCTAGATCTTTTGTCAAGACCATCTAATTATTTGAAACTTGAGAAATGATTAGATTATTCCTTAATCCTACTCCATCTAAGTGGCTATCATACCCCTAGAAACTGTACTCCAAATTTATTTTACCTTGATTGTTAGAATCTAAGTTATCTTTATTTCATACTTTAGCACGGTCATTTATTTGGTTCGTTAATCATTATCTCATGAACTCCCACTTTCTATTTTAATTTCTTTTGTGCCCTTTACCGTGACTTGGGTATTTGGAGCACAACACTAGACTTTTCCTTCCCACAACTCCCATATGCAAGACCTAGACGAGCCCACCTTCCTGTAGGTATATCGCATGCCACTAAAACACGTCTCCTTGTACTCTATTTTCTTGATATGACTTTCTAGTCAAATGACTAAACCATAACCTCTACCATGACACCAAAATACTTTCTGACTTCAATTAAAGGTCCAACCTTGACCCTATTCTTTCGACCCGATTGGCGATAGTGTTCTAGTTGATTTATTGAATGTTTAACCTTGTGCCTTAACTTGATTGCTTAACTCATTATCCCATCACACTATTAGTTTAACTCTTTTAAGTTGGGTAGAATACCTCACGACCTAACCAACATTTTGTGGACCACATTGACAGGTTCACTTGGACCATAGAACTCATTTGATCCTAACTTATCTAGTCAACCAAGCCGACTGCATAGGCCCCAATTCTCGGGCGGAACCTAGATTTCATAAGATCTTGGACTAATTGATTTCTTTCATCATTACCCTTACTTATTATCTTATTTGGATGCTAATGTAGCCTAGTTTTTGCAAACTTATTCTTTATCGAGTTTGTTCATGACATATGCTATTGAGCGCTCACTAGCCTATTGTCTAATCAGAACCGGTGCATAATGGTCTGATCAACCAATTGCACTTTGGTTCGCTTTTACCTATCGTTATACGTGGATGGGGACATAGCTAAACTTGTCCTCTAGAGTCCCATCCACGACTGCCTTGACAATTCCTTTGAAATTATTCGATCGTCGTGGAATCACGTATTCGTATTCGATAACACCTCAATCAAACTCTATAAAGCTTTCGCCTTCACCTATTTTGGAAGGACGATGGCGTTATACTAGAACTTCCTCTAACTGTCCTATCACCATGACCATTACCACCCAATATAATTGTATCTTTGTCTTGAACTACCCGACCTTTCCCTCGACCCTAAATTTACAATCTTGACTTTCTAATCACTTGAATTTAAGGGTGATTACAATCGTCTCTTAATCATATCCTCAACCTAGACTACGATCATATAAACCTCTTTAAACCCTCCTACCTACCGTTGTGCCTACTCACCTCCCTCATAATTCTTAATTTCGAGGACGAAATTCTTCTAAGTTGGGTAGGATGTAAAATCCCTAAATTTCTACTGTATTTTTATTTAAATTTTGGTACTGATTTAAAATTTTGTATTATATGTCGCATAGTCGTATTTACGTCGCGCACGAAATTTTATTTTTCGAGATTGCTCGACGAGTGCGATTATGTGTGAGCGTACATATTTTTGAAAATATTATTTTTCTATTTTTAAAAGTTTCAAAATAATATACATAATAATTATTTGTTATTATTCCAAAAATTTTCAAGTTGTTATTTATTTATAGAGTCCTTCACTTCTCATAATTATTAATAATAAAATAATATTTTATTGTGTGCTAGAAAAACATAATTACGAAAACATTATTTCGTACCTACATATATATTTCGTAATTATTTGCTAGTTTATTTTAAATAAAATATATTTTCGAGATTTATTAATATTAATATTTTATTATTCAAAAAGATATTTTAAAAAAATTATTATTTTCGAAATTCTATTATCGGTATTTTGAAAAAAAAATATTTTTGGAAGTTATTGTGTCCATTTAAATCATGATTTAATTTTTGGAGTTATTTAAATAGATTAAATAAATATCCATGTTTTAAATTTGATTTATCCCATTAATTTTAAACTAAAATTTAATTTGATTTAAATTAGATTTGCATTTAATTGGATTTAAATTGAATTTAGATTTAGATTGGATTGGATTTAAATTTTGATTTAATTTATTTGTAGATAATTATCTAATGGGGATTTAAACAAACCCAAGCCTTATCTAATTGGGAATTCCCACATCCTATAAATAGGCAGGTACTCCTCCATTATTTTCCACAATCATCATCCAATACCATAATCACACATCGTGCATCGTGTCTATGTTCATCCACTATACTCTTTATACAAATATAATTTTTCTCTATCTAGGGTCCGACAGATCCGGACCTCCATCCTGACTCTCGGCCGCCTAGACCTCCCAAATCGCTGTCATCCCCAATCAACTCCCCGCAAACACCATCAACCCTGCTAGCCACCAAGCTTCCCGCCGGAACGGCCACATCCACCTTCATCTTCACCTTCACATCCACCATACCAAACTCCGGCCAACCACAGATTTCCGTCACCATCTCCAACATCGTCACCACCCTACCAAACTCCGGCCAACCACAGATTTTCGTCACCATCTCCAACATCGTGACCACCCCTACCAAGACCCGGCCACACTCCCCGGCCACCACCATCGACACCACATCAATGGAAGGAAAAAAAATTGGAAACCCTTACCTCGTCCAGCGCCGTGACCCGCCAACGCCGAACGTCGCCCGGCCCCCTCCGAGCTCCGCCTGGGCGCGGCAGCCTTGGCTCCGCCACACCAAAACTGCGCTTTCCACCGCCATGGACGAGCTTCCCCCACCACCGGAGCCGCGCTTCCCAGCGGCGCACCACCCGCGGATCCGCACAGTCCGGTGACTCCACCGACGGACCCTCCTCGTGCGAACACCGCCTCGCCGGAGCTTCTCCGGCTTGCCCCTTCTCTCCGCTCTTCCGCGAGGCCGCCGGATCTCCGCGCCTCTCCGTGAGATGGCCGCCGCCTGGCGTCAGCCACGCCACCGCGTGCCCACACGAGCCCGACCCGACCAACCGCGCCGTCGTGCCTCCTCTACTCCGCCGCCACTGTGCCCTCTCCGGCGAGTCGCCGAACCCCGCCTCCAGCGTGCTTCAACTCCGGCGCCGTACACCGCCGCCTCCCGAGCGGTGGAGCTACCGCCGCCGCCTCCTCACCGATCTGTCACCACCGCCGCCTCGGACATCCGCCACCACCGGAGTCTCCCGCCGGAGCTCCCGAGGTGAGAACCCCCCTTTTCCTCCTCTCTTTTCTCCTGTCCGTCTCTCTCTCTCTCGTTTTCTTGAAGTTGGAGAAATGGGCTGTTAGATATTAAAGGATATTAATGTTATTAATATTAATATTAGATTTATTATTATTATTATTATTATTATTATTATACTTAGGTGGGGGGGATGCTCTGTAAGTTGTAAAAGTTTTGAGTATTGGTATTATTTATTATTATTATTATTTCTATTATTATTATTATTATTATTACTGTTATTATTATTGTTTTTAGCATTATTATAATACTATTACTATTATTATTATATTATTATTATTAATTTAAAACTTTGGTTATGATTATGATTTTTATTTGAATTCTTCTATTTTATTAAATAAATAGAAATTTTGTTGACAACACGCAATAGCCAAAAATTATATATTTTTCTTGTATTAAATATTTTGATTAATGAAAAGTTACTTTTCTACGATATATAAATATATTAATTTTTCAAGTATTCGTCTAAACGTATATTTTGACTAATAAGATATAATTTTCAAAATTATTATATATACATATTTTGGAAGTATTTTCGTAAATGAATTTTTACAAGTAAACATATTTCTAAAATAATATAAATATTTTCTAAGAAGTTGTATATTCATCTACTCCCCAAATTTTCTTTGCAATTATCTCATTGCTCACGACTAATCGTGTCCTATTTTCTCGTGACTTCGAACCCCCTACATACTGGCCTTGGCAATTGGACAGAACAGGTCTTGTTGAATCATTGTACCACTCCAGGCAGCACCACCAGGCAAGACACCTTGCCTTTACTGTTTAAATTTCCAGCTCAATATCATGCATGTTTTAGTTGTTTCTTTTTAAATTATATGTAAATACAAATTACTATATTTTATACAACTGGCTTAGAGTTAAGGGACCACCGTATGTGCATCCCATAAACTGTCACGATGTGCCACGGATTGTGTGTGAGTGGTGAGTCGCATATAGCTTCGGACTTGCGTACCGACCGTACATCTGTGCGTACAGGCCGTTCGTTAGGATATAACTGTCAATAGATTGTGTAGAAGACTTGGCGGTTATTAAGGATTAAACAGTGTCGTGGAGACGACGCATGTATAGTATCATTGGGGGGAGGGGACAATTATTAGCGTAGGGGCTACATTTTATTTTTACACACATTTTGGGCCGAGGGTGACTCTTCTGAGCACTACCTTCTGTCCAAGGCCGATAGTGACTCGGATGAGCGCTACTTACTGCCACTCTTTACTTTTCTACTGAGCCTACAGCCCCTGCGTAGAACATTGTTCTCAAAGTGCATATCACCTAGAATGTGTAGGAACCTTTACTCGTGCATATTTTACTGTTGAGCTCATTTATTCAGTTTATCGGCATGATATTATGTGTCTTGTTACGTCCCTCTGAGGACCTGGTTTTTCCCCAGGTGTGTATTTTCGTGATTTCTTGCAGGTGCTCTAGCTAAGGCCATGACTTGCGCTCTATTCCGTCGTGATGATTACTCTTGGATTCGTCACTTACTTTCGTTTGCTAAATTCTTTTCTTGTATATTTTTCCATATTTAATTTGGTTGGTAGTGGACTTTGTCTCCACCCAACTATTGTGTACTTGACAAACTCGAAGTTGCTTTATATCATTATTTATCTTTATGGATGAGATTTAGTTGTCTTGAATTACTACATTTACAGCTTATGTATACATACGAGGTCCATGTATTTCGTATGTATACAGCTGGCATGTCTACGTACTTGGTCCTATGTATTTTGGGACTGGGGCATTACAACAGTGTAATAACTAACTACTACAATTGACATAGAAAACTATCGAAAAAAGATTACAATAAATGGGTGCCAGCTTAGTTTAGCACTGTAAAGAAATAGTTTGTCTTGTTGCTTCGGTGGTGAACATTATCGTTGCTCAAAAACAATACTCGTCCCTTTTCGTCGATTCGTTTTAAGAAACTAGCAAATTTAGCACTTCTGAAATACTCAAGTTTTTATCACCGTCTGATCTTCAGACAGAACTAGGTCGTCGCAGACTCTTTCTTCTGTTATGTATTGTCTCGTATTCTAGTCCTCTTAGTTGTAAAATGAAGACCATTATAGGGGAGTCAACTCCTAGCAACCGCAACCACCTACTGCCAACATGTGCGAAAAACTGGATAGTAACTCCCCACTGTATGAATAATTACAATTGAAAACACTAAGCAGCAACAAAAACCTCAAGAAGCAACAATACAATGTCGACCAGCAACCTCGCAACCCAACAAAATATTGCAGCACCCATGCCTCTGATGCGAGTGTGCAAAATATGCTATTAAAGCATCACTTTGCGCCTTCGTGTTCTTGTGGGACTTGAACCTTGCCCACTAGAGAAAACCCTCCATTCAACAGCCACTGTGGTGGCCTATACATATCAGATTTATCGTTTCGGTTATGTTATTGAACTGAGCAAGCCTACAATTATGATTAAGAGTGAATAGGATCTCAATCCACAGCTGATTTGAAAACTTTCTTTGCATTTGATTATCCTCCTTGAACTTCATAATTGTATTCATTCATTATCGTTCGATATCGCTATTTTTGTTTTTCGTCTCCTTCTACTACTTTGGAGAGGCGGTGTCACGCCCCAGAACCAGAATACTGGAGAGTGGGGGAATGACTCAGCCAGCTATGTATTACGGGTAGATGAATATCGTATAATACGATCAATGCTGTCTAAAAGACGATGGGGTGCATACTACATGAAAGTCTCACTATGGTCACTTCATATCTATCGTCTCAATCATTCAAACAAGAAACAGTAAATAGAGAACATGTAAGATAAAGCAGTAAGGCGTCCCAAACGCTCAGTCAAAATGTTCTTGATATCTGGTTTTACAAAACATCGCCAGATGATGTAGCAAGTATACACAATTGTTTATCAGCTGCAGCCTGACTTAGTTACAATTATGCAAAAGTAAGTACAAGACGATCCGACTAACATGTTGGTGCCAAACGACAAAGTATAAAGTAAGTAGCAAAACGAGCGGGAAGTAAGGGACCCACTCGAGTCCTCCTGCGATCATTCCTCTAGTATTGACCATCTTGGAGGTAGAAGTAAGCTGAGTTCTCGGGAACCGGCTCTAAATCTGGCCATACAAAACCAGAGAGGTTAGACCTCTAATAGCAAGTACCGCAAGAAAGTACGATATGAGGAATTTAAACCAGTAATAAGAAAGATATGATAAATAGATCTCTGCTTGCTACTAGGATCCACATAACATCACGATACTTCGAACCAACCTCCCAACCAAACAAGGACAAAAGTTGGCCCGTCATGTCCTGACATTCTGATCATCTCAGTTAGTCAACAGAGTAGGTACATTACACTGACAAATCAAATTAAACGGCCATTCAACTCCTACGGCTTGCTACTGTGAGTTCCAAGTTATCTTGGAAATATGCAATAGGGATTCCTCAGTTCTTACTATGTGCAAGCAAGACTAGTCTATCCAATCAATCAATTGTGCCAATCATGAATTAGACGAGTCCTAGCGGGATGCCCGTCATCAATATACAATATACAATAAATAAGATAAGAAGATACCGCTCCCTGTCCGTGTGGCAGATTTGCAGTATCTGTGGGAACCAGCCGGCCCGTCGGGCACTAATAGTCCCAAAGAGGGTTGCCATGTAAGAACTCGGAAATCCATTCTCTCCATGCAATCATTATTTTATTTAACTTAATAGCCTCTATGTTAAGTGAAATCCCATACCGTGGATCATGGTCATTCAAAATGAGTACTTCCGTACGGGGTACGATATGCACAAGTCTACAACGATACCCGTGCGGTTTAGGTTGTAGGTCTTACATAGTGTAATGCAACAATCAAAACTAACCATGGAATAATCATGCCTTGACCATAAAGTACACATGCTGCCTTCGTAGAAAAATAAATAAATTGAAGCCTGCACGTGCCTGTATGCCAATATTCGGGATCAACCAGTCGATTACAATAGTTCATAGTTAATATGAACGTGTCTCATTCATTCAATTCAATAAGACGACTAGCCAGTCTCTTAGTTCCAACTAGGAACGCATGATCAATTATTAGTCAAGGTCACAATCAATGTTAATTAAGGCCAAGATAACAATCAATGATAATTAATGTCAACTCGGAACAGAATCAGCCAAAAGGCATTATGGGCTAAAGTTCATGCGGCAATGGGCCAAGCGGCCAAAGGAAAACAGCTTATGCGGCTGAAAATAATAACTCATGCGGCTGAAAAATAATGAACTCATGCGGCTAAGAATAATAAACTCATGTGACTGAAAATAATGAACTCATGCGGCTAAGAATAACAAACTCATACAGCTAAAAATAATAAACTCATGCGGCCGAGAACCAAATGGTTCATGCGGCCAGGAAATCAAGTTCATACAGATAGGGGATCTGGGCCCTATGCGGCTCGGGTAGAAAGTCTCATGCGGCTGGGATTAACTAAATCCATGCTGCCAGAAATGACAAGCTTTATGCGGCTGGGGTTCAAGCTCAGCCATACGGCTGAAAAAGTAACTCTTTATGCGGCTAAAAAATGATTAAGTCTATGCGGCTGAAAGTGAGCTCATGCGGCTGGAAAAGTAAGGTCATATGCGGTTGGAAAATGGTCCTGAGTCATGCGGCTACGGATTAAATGTCCATGCGGCTGGGGGATACTGGCACCCCCATGCGGCCAGGAAGGGAAACTTCATGCGGCTACACAATCCTGAGCTTATGCGGCTGAGAACTAAAAGGGTCTCATGCGACCAAGCTGAACGATGTTCATGGGGCTGGGTAATGGTATGTGGCCAGGAATGCCATGCGGCCAAGGAAGACTTGCCGCATGAAAACTCATGCGGTCAAGCACTGTTCTTCTTCTCCACTTCCAAGAACAGAACCATGGAAGCCTTTGTTTCCAAGCTCTCTAAATCTTTCATTCCAAGCTCAAATCTGGACTTCTATAGGTCAAAATTGGGTAGAACAAAATTCTCTACAACATGGAACCATCAAAACTTAGAGATAACAAAGTTTACTAGATCAAAACCTAAGAAATCTGAAAATGTATTAAACTTAGATCTACATGAAATGAGCCATAGAAATTGCAAATACTAAATACGAAAGAGACTTAAGATCAAGTAAGGAAGATGATGGAACAGAAATACTGGGATTCTATCATGAAGCAAGTTGGCACTTGCCTATGCGGCTAGGTAGGTGGGAAAGAGTTTATGAGGAAGAAGAAGAGTAATGGTGAAGTAATGAAGAGAGAGAAAGGAATGGGGCTTTAAATGAAGGAGTGGTGGTAGGTGGGGAGTTGGGTTCAGGTTGAACCATCCAAGGCCGAAAAATAAACCAACTCGGGCCGAACCCAAAAGCAAAGTAGAAAGTAAAATACAGAAAAATAATTAGCAGGAAATTAAAGAAATTTAAATACAGAACAATACATGATAAATATCAAATAAATACATTCCAGCAGTATATGTATTTTAAAATACGTATTCTGGAAATGGAAAGTGACATCTCTACCCTCCTTAGAAAAATTTTGTCCTCGGAATTTCAAATCCAAGCAGGATAGAAACATCGGAGCTAAACTAATCCAAGTATAAACAATTTGAGTAAGCAATCATTCTACAATGCTAACAGTAAGTAACATATCCATGTTGAACATTCTACGACATCAAGTAATTCTACTCATAAGGTGACAAGCATGAGAAGTTGAGACAATCAAGGTATACAGAAAGGGATATACCTTGTAAGTCAAACAGGTACGGATACCGTGATCTGATATCATCCTCACGTTCCTACGTTGACTCCCCTAAAGAGTGATGACCCCAAGCAACCCGGAGAAGGCTAATTGTTCGGTTCTTGAGTATCTTCTCTCTTCGGTCCAAAATGGACACAGGCTGTTCTTCGTAAGACAGGTTGGTACCAACAACCAGTTCAGAATGATCGAGGATATGGCTTGGATACGATACATATCTACGCAACTAAGATACATGAAACACATCATGCACCTCTCGTAATGAAGGTGGAAGGGATAAACGATAAGCAACATCGCCTATCCTATAAAGGATAGCAAATGGGCCTACGTATCGCGGACTCAACTTCCCGCGAACGCCAAATCTAATGACCCCACGGGTAGGTGAGATCCGCAAGAACACGTGGTCCCCAACAGAAAACTCTAGAGGCCTACGATGCTGGTCTGCCCAATGACGATATCGATCTTGCACAACTCGAAGTCGCTCTCTAATTCTCTTAACCACTTCAACTGTCTGAACAATCAATTTTGAGCCTAGCATCTTCCTCTCCCCGATATCATCCCATGCTAGTGGCGACCTACACTTCTTACCATATAGTGCTTCAAATGACGCCATCGGGATACTGGCTTGATAACCGTTGTTGTATGAGAACTCGACTAAGTGCAGGTGGTTCTCCCAAAATCTTCTAAAATCTAGGGTGCAAGCTCGCAACATATCTTCTAATTTTGAATTGTTCTTTCTGATTGCCCGTCCGTCTGTGGATGGTAAGCCGTGCTAAATCTCAACTTGGTACCTAAACTATGATGTAAGCTCTTCCAGAAATGTGATGTAAAGCGGGTGTCTCTATCTGACACAATACTGACAGGGACTCCATGCTGCCTGACTATCTGTTGCATATACAACTCTGTCAACTTTTCTGTAGATTGCCCTACTTTGAAAGGAATAAAATGTGCCACCTTTGTAAGACGATCTACTATCACCCAAATAGCATATTTACCACTTGGCGATCTCGATAAATCGGTCACAAAGTCCATTATGATGTGTTCCCACTTCCATTCTGGAATAGGAAGCGGTTGCAAAAATCCGGCTGGCCTCTACTGTTCTGCCTTCACTTGTTGACATACCAAGCAACGAAAAACGAATCTAGCTATCTCCCTCTTCATCCCGTTCCACCAGAAGTGCTGTTTGATATCTTGGTACATCTTGGTCCCTCCAGGGTGTATAAAATACGGAGAACTGTGAGCTTTTGTCATAACCTCCTGTCTGATATCTCCACTAGGCACACATAGACGTGATCCAAACCTAAGTGTACTATCTTCATGAATTTTTATCTCCTTTCTGAGTCTTGACTCACATTCTGTCATAAGCTTCTGAATCCTTGGGTCCTGTGCCTGAGCTGCCTTGATCCTGTCTACCAAGTCGGATTGAACTTGTAGACTTGCTAGAATTCCTACATCACTAGGAAGTATAACTTTGATGCCCATCTCCTGAAGGTCTTCTAAGATGTGCTTCTGTGTTATCAACATAAATGCGCCGCCTCTCCTGCTAAGAGCATCTGCTACCACATTAGCCTTGCCTGGATGATACTGAAGCTCCACGTTGTAATCCTTGATCAGCTCTAACCATCTTCTCTGTCTCATGTTCAGCTCCTTCTGAGTAAAGATGTACTTCAGACTTTTGTGGTCTATGTACATGTCCACTCGATCACCATATAAGTAATGCCTCCATAGCTTCAAAGCAAATACTACTGCCGCCAACTCTAAGTCATGAGTTGGGTAATTCTTCTCGTGGTTCCAAAGTTGCCTACATGCATACGCTATCACCTTCCCATGTTGCATGAGGACGCACCCAAGTCATTTTCCTGACGTATCACAATACACAGTAAAACCTCCGGGTCCAACTGGCAATATAAGAATAGGTGCTGATATTAACTTCTACTTCAAAGTCTCAAATGATGTCTGGCATTCTGTCGACCAGACGAATGGCACATCCTTCCATGTTAAGCGGGTCATGGGTGCTGAAAGTCTTACAAAATCTGATACGAACCGTCTGTAATATCCTGCCAATCCCAAGAAACTCCGTACATCAGCTACAGTCTTGGGTACTGGCCAACTCTCTACTGCTTCTACCTTCTTGGGATCCACCGCTACTATAGCTCTTGATATGATGTGACCCAAAAATAAAATATGATCTGTCCAGAACTCACACTTGCTGAGCTTGGCATACAACTGGTTCTCTCTCAGAACCTATAACACTTTCCTGAGATGATCTTCATGCTCCTCTTTACTGGCAGAGTAAACGAGGATGTCGTCAAGAAATACAACGACAAACTGATCTAAGTACGGTATAAAGATGCGGTTCATCAAATCCATAAATGTTGCTGGAGCATTGGTCAAACCAAATGGCATTACCAAGAACTCATAATGCCCATACTTCGACCTGAATGCTGTCTTGGGAATATCCTCCTTCCGAACCCTCACTTGATGATACCCTGAACGAAGATCTATCTTGGAGAAAACTCGCGCTTTGCTCAACTGATCAAACAAGTCGTCGATCCTGGGTAATGGGTACTTGTTCTTCACTGTTGCCGTGTTAAGCTTCCTGTAATCGATACACAATCTAGATGACCCATCCTTCTTTTCCACAAGTACTACTGGTGCTGTCCATGGTGATACGCTAGCTCGGATAAACTTCTTCTCCTTCAATTCCTCTATATGCTGATATACCTTGGCCTGCTCTGAATATGCCATTCTGTAAACTTGATTGGATATCGGTTTAGTTCCCGGTACCAATTCTATGCTGAACTCAATATCTCTAACCGGTGGTAGACCGGGAAGTTCTTCGAAAAATATGTCTAAAAACTCTTCAACTACCTTCGAAACTGGAACTTCCTCCATTGTCGTTACTATTCCCTGCTCTTGCTGAGTTGCCACTGATCTGACTAAGGTGAACCGCTTCATGCCTGAAATATCAAAAGATACACTCCCTCTACGACAATCTATTGTCGCATGACTGTCTTTCAGCCAGTCCATGCCTAAGATAACGTCAAAATTTCCAACAGAAAATTCTATCAACCGGACGGGTAAGGAATGCCCGCAAACTACAACGCTACATGCTAGGATAATTCTACTAACTCCTACGAGCCCATTGCCAGTAAGTATATTCAACCTCCCTGGCAATGCCTCGAACTCCATTCCTAGCCATGTCGCAAATTGTGCAGATATAAATGAATGTGATGCTCCTGAATCAAATAATGCTACTGCGGGATATGAGGCAACGAGAATGTTGCCTGCCACAACATCTTCCGATGCCAATGCCTCTTCCAAGGACAGAGTGAATGCCTGCCCTCGACCTCCTTATTGGTTCCTATGTTGCGGTCTAGCCTGGTGCTGCTGCTGGCCCCTGCCTTGGTGATGCAGGGGTGGTCTATGTTGTTGCTGCATCGGCGGTCCCTTCTGCCGAAACATCTGAGCTTGCGACATGAACAGACGTTGCGCCAACGGTCTCACTGCCATCGCTGGTCCTCGATACTGGCCTGTCCCTGGTGCTGGCAGAGCAGGAAATTGTTGCACTGGTCCTCCTGACCTCAAATTTATAGGACAGGTGGTAACTCGATGATCTAGATTTCCACATATCAAATACTGCCCGTTCAATGTCGACACACATCCCTAGTTTGCCCTACCTTCCCACAACAAGTGCAGCCCGCTGGGGGTTGCTGGTTCTTCTTCTGATGCTATTACTGCTGCCTTGGTGGTGCTGGCCATCGTATTGCCACATCGTGATTGCGAATGCCAAGAGACGGTGCTGTTATTCGGAGCGCTACTCCCCCTCCTCCTTCAATCTGGTTGTGGGGTCTCTTCTGACCTCCGGTCCTTGCCGTGATCCTCTGAATGGTGATCTCATGCCTTCGGGTTGCCGTCAACACTTCATCGAAAGTCTGGTAGTTGTGCCCCTCTATCAATTGTAAGAGCTTAAGATGAAACCCTTGTTGGAACCTCATAGCCCTCTGGCTCTCTATTGCTAACATCTTTGGGGCGAACCTACTCAATCTACAGAACTCTACTGCATAAGCATCTACCGTCTTGCCGGCCTCCTTAAGGTTGATAAACTTCTGTTGTAGCTCAAACTGTGCCACAACTCTATAGTACTTTGTCTTGAATCTTAATATAAAATCGTCCCAAGCAATAGGACGTCGGATGCCTACTTCCTCTGATTCCCACCAATCACGTGCGAGATCTTGAAGTAACAACTTTACTTGATCCACACATTTTTCTGTCGGTACCTTAGCTGCTGTCAAAATAGCCTCAATGTCCTTAAGCCATGCATCTGCTTAGATGGCATCTTCCGTGCCCTCGAAACGACGGGGGTTGAACTTGCAAAATCTGGTTGATGCTCCTGAATCTGGCCTCGCCCCTCTCTCCAAAGCCGTCTGCAATCCTTGGTTGAGTAGTACGTTCAGCTCCTGCAACTGAGCATGCATGCGCTGCTGGGCTAACATCTGATGTTGCTGAGTAGCTATCATCCCTCTTATGATCTCCAGAAGGGCTGGTGTGTCCACTTCCACAGGGGTAGGTGGAACTATTGGTGGCGGTGGAACCTCCGGATACTGCGGTCTAGCTGCTGGTTCCACTATCACTTCTTCTTGGATAGTCTCTTGTGGTAGTACTGGCCCTTGTTGCTGATCAACACGGTCTCATTGTTTACGTTGCCCTTGTTGTTGTTGTCCAGTCCTAACAGATACGGACGAAGTGCCCCTAAGGAAAGGGACAAGAGAGCAATCAAATGACCGATCATGAAGGATCAATGAAGTCAAATGATACTGGAATGTCAAGCTAGAGTTGAGAGTAACGAATCATGAAATCAAGGAGAAACATGTGTGATTGAGACATCCTATAAATTAAAACACCCCACAAGTCTGAAATCAGACATGCATGGGCTACTACTAAAATCTTGTCACGCCCCAAAAACAGAATACTGGAGAGCGGGGGAATGACTCAGCCAGCTACATATTACGGGTAGATAAATACATATAATACGATCAATGCCATCTAAAAGACGAGGGGGTGCATACTACATGAAAGTCTCACTATGGTCACTTCACATCTATCGTCTCAATCATTCAAACAAGAAACAGTAAATAAAGAACATGTAAGATAAAGCAGTAAGGCGTCCCAAACGCTCAGTCAAAATGTTCTTGATATCTAGTTTTAAAAAACATCGCCAGATGATGTAGGAAGTATATATAATTGTTTATCAGCTGCAGCCTGACTTAGTTACAGTTATGCAAAAGTATGTACAAGACGATCCGACTAACATGTCGATGCCAAATGGCAAAGTATAAAGTAAGTAGCAAAATGAGCGGGAAGTAAGGGACCCACTCGAGTCCTCCTGCGATCATTCCTCTAGTATTGACCATCTTGGAGGTAGAAGTAAGCTGCGTCCTCGGGAACCGGCTCTAAATCTGGCCATGCAAAACTAGAGAGGTTAGACCTCTAATAGTAAGTACCGTAAGGAAGCACGATATGAGGAATTTAAACCAGTAATAAGAAAGATATGATAAATAGATCTCTGTTCGCTACTAGGATTCACATAACATCACGACACTTCGAACCAATCTCCCAACCAAACAAGGACAGAAGTTGGCCCGTCATGTCCTGACATTTTGATCATCTCAGTTCGTCAACAGAGTAGGTACAGTACACAGACAAATCAATTTAAATGGCTATTCAACTCCTACGGCTTGCTACTGTGAGTTCCAAGTTATATTAGAAATATGCAATAGGGATTCCTTAGTTCTTACTATGTGCAAGGAAGGCTAGTCTATCCAATCAATCAATTATGCCAATCATGAATTAGACGAGTCCCAGCGGGACACCCGTCATCAATATACAATATACAATAAATAATATAAGTAGATACCGCTCCCTGCCCGTGTGGCAGATTTGCAGTATCTTTGGAAACCAGCCGACCTGTCGGGCACTAATAGTCCCAAAGAGGGCTGCCATGTAAGAACTCGGGAATCTATTCTCTCCATGCAATCATTATTTTATTTAACTTAATAGCCTCTATGTTAAGTGAAATCCCATGCCGTGGATCATGGTCATTCAAAATGAGTACTTCCATACGGGGTACGATATGCACAACCCTATAACGTTACCCGTGCGGTTTAGGTTGTAGGACTTACATAGCGTAGTGCAACAATCAAAACTAACCACGGAATAATCATGCCTTGACCATAAAGTACACAAGCTACCTTCGTAGAAAAATAAATAAATTAAAGCCTGTACGTGCATGTATACCAATATTCGGGATCAGCTAGTCGATTACAATAGTTCATAGTTAATATGAACGTGTCTCATTCATTCAATTAATAAGACGACTAGCCAGTCTCTTAATTCCAACTAGGAACACATGATCAATTATTAGTCAAGGTCACAATCAATTTTAATTAAGGCAAAGATAACAATCAATGCTAATTAATGTCAATTCGGGACATAATCAGCCAAAAGATATTATGGGCTAAAGTTCATGCGGCAATGGGCCATGCGGCCAAAGGAAAACAGCTTATGCGGCTGAAAATAATAACTCATGCGGCTAAAAAATAATGAACTCATGCGGCTAAGAATAATAAACTCATGCGGCCGGAAAATAATGAACTCATGCGGCTAAGAATAACAAACTCATGCGGCTGAAAATAATAAACTCATGCAGCTGAAAATAATAAACTCATGCGGCTAAGATCCAAATGGTTCATGCGGCCAGGAAATTAAGTTCATGCGGATAGGGGATCTGGGCCCTATGCGGCTCGGGTAGAAAGTCTCATGCGGCTGGGATTAACTAAATCCATGCGGCCAAAAATGACAAGCTTTATGCGGTTGGGGTTCAAGCTCAGCCATACAGCTGAAAAAGTAACTCTTTATGCGGCTCAAAAATGATTAAGTCTATGCGGCTGAAAGTGAGCTCATGCGGCTGGAAAAGTAAGGTCATATACGGCTGAGAAATGGTCCTGAGTCATGCGGCTACGGATTAAATGTCCATGCGGCTGGAAGATACTGGCACCCCCATACGGCCAGGAAGGAAAACTTCATGCGGCTACACAATCCTGAGCTTATGCGGCTGAGAACTAAAAAGGTCTCATGCGGCCAAGCTGAACGGTGTTCATGGGGCTGGGGAATGGTATGTGGCCAGGAATGCCATGCGGCCAAGGAAGACTTGCCGCATGAAAACTCATGCGGTCAAGCACTGTTCTTCTTCTCCACTTCCAAGAACAGAACCATGGAAGCCTTTGTTTCCAAGCTCTCTAAATCCTTCATTCCAAGTCCAAATATGGACTTCCATAGGTCAAAATAGGGTAGAACGAAATTCTCTACAACATGGAACCATCAAAACTTGGAGATAACAAAGTTTACTAGATCAAAACCTAAGAAATCTGAAAATGCATTAAACTTAGATCTACATGAAATGAGCCATAGAAATTACAAATACTAAATACTAAAGAGACTTAAGATCAAGTAAGAAAGATGATGGAACAGAAATACTATGGTTCCATCATGAAGCAAGTTGGGACTTGCCTATGCGGCTAGGTAGGTGGGGAAGAGTTTATGAGGAAGAAGAAGAGTAATGGTGAAGTAATAAAGAGAGAGAAGGGAACGGGGCTTTAAATGAAGGAGTGGTGGTAGGTGGGGAGTTGGGTTCATGTTGAACCATCCAAGGTCGGAAAATAAACCAACTCGGGCCGAACCTAAAAGCAAAGCAGAAAGTAAAATACAGAAAGCTAATTAGCGAGAAATTAAAGAAATTTAAATATAGAACAATACATGATAAATATCAAATAAATATATTCTAGCAGTACATGTATTTTAAAATACGTATTCTGAAAAAGGAAAGTGACTGGCAGACATTCGTGCGTGGTAATTATCTCCAGATACATAATCTCGTCAAGACGAAGAAGAAGCACTTGATTTAATGTTTTGTAAGAAGATAGTTATCCATATTACGAACGATTAGACTATATAGTTTTCCAGATATTGAGCTAGAAAGAATTAACGGTCTAAGGTTTAGTGCAAGATTTGAACCTAGCAATATGAGCCTAGAATTAGACAAAATCTACCCATTGCTTGAGTTAGAAGCGATTTAGAATTATTGGTGGCTAGAAGGATTTATTAAATGATAGATGTTCAAGTACTATGCGATAATTTATGATAATACACAATTAGATGTTAGGGTTAGTCATAGTTCATGGTGGTATGATAAAACGTGACAAGGACTTAAGAAAATGAAAACTTGAGGCTTTAAGCTTGAAGAAGGTTATCTGATATTAGGATTTCAAGTAAACTCATGTTTGGATGGTACCAATTTTTAAATCTGGGATGACTCAGAGTAATAGTCATAGAAAGAAACCAAATGAGGAATATGGATTGATATATGACATAAGATAATAATTAGGTAGAAGATCAACCTGGACGAAATAGTTGGTGACATGTACCCAGAATAAAATTCTGAAACCGTTACTGAGTATAAAAATTTATAAGATAGCATCGGTTTACGACTGTATTCAAAAAATATAAAGGAATGATGAATAGTAGTGTTTAAGGATATCAGATTGAGGGACTAAGTAAAAAAATAGATCAAGGATTAAGAATGTCAATTAAAGCTTAAGGGATCATTTGAGAGCAGATTAAGTATACAATAAAGAAAGGAATCATGACAAGGGAATAGTAATATAAGGTGCAAACAAGCTACTATTGTAAATTAAGTACGAGAAAATCTATATTAGAGTTTGAACCTATGGCTATGCTTAACCTGAGAAAATATGATAAACACAAGATGTAGGGAAGAGCTACAAGATCAAGAGAGAGATAGATGGTTAACTTGAGACTTAAACAAATGCTGGAGAAAACCTATGAGAGAGTTGAATTATAAACTTGGGAACCATAGACATAGAATATGTCAGATATAAAAGTAAAGGATGACCAGGCTTAAGAGGGAGTATGAGCATGAGTTTGTATGAACTGAAGGTCCAGATAACAGAGATAGAGAACCAAGATTTATTAGGCTGAATGTTTCACCAAGGAAATCTTCAGACTTGTTCATGCCGAAGGAGGAAGGATTGATATGTTTGTGCATCGACTACAAGGATTGAATGCTGTGACGGTGAAGAACAAGTACCCTTTGCCATGCATAGATGATTTGTTTGATCAGTTGAGCGGTGCTTATGTGTTCTCGAAGATTGATCTCAGGTCAGGCTACGCCAGATCAAGGTTCGGAAGGAGGACATCTCGAAGATGGCCTTTCGGACGAAGTATGGACGCTATGAGTTTCTTGTGATGCCGTTTGGTTTAACCAACATGCCAGTTGTGTTCATGAGTTTGATGAACAAGGTATTTTACCAGTACTTGGACAAGTTCATGGTGGTGTTCATCGATGACATTTTGGTCTACTCTAAGAGCCACGAGGAGCATAAAGAGCTTCTCAGGATCGTGCTGGAGACATTGGGAAAGGAAAGACTCTATGCCAAGCTCAGTAAGTGTGAGTTCTGTTTAAGCAAGGTATCCTTATTTGGGCATATCTTTACTGGAGATGGACTAGCAGGGGATCCAGAGAAGATTGAAGCAGTGAAGACTTGGCCTACACCGACATCAGTTACGGAGGTTAGGAGTTTTTTTGGACTTGTTA
Organism: Iris pallida; assembly: GCA_029216955.1. Classification (NCBI taxonomy): domain Eukaryota; kingdom Viridiplantae; phylum Streptophyta; class Magnoliopsida; order Asparagales; family Iridaceae; genus Iris; species Iris pallida. Next base: position 987,182 of record JANAVB010040015.1, on the reverse strand, counting down.
GATATTATCGGAGGCTCATAGAAAACTTCTGGAGGATTGCTGAGCCTATGACGCATTTGACGCATTAGGATCAGGAGTTTATCTGGACTGAGGAGTGTCAGACGGCCTTTGATCAGTTGAAGAAGCGTCTGACTTCAGCACCTATCTTAACTCTACCTTCGGGATCTGGAGGTTTTGTGGTGTACAACGATGCATCCGGGAGCGGACTAGGATGTGTACTAATACAGCATGGCAAGGTTGTGGCATATGCATCGAGACAGTTGAGGATCCATGAGAAGAACTATCTGACGCATGACTTGGAGCTAGCTGTGGTAATATTTATACTGTAGCTATGGAGATACTATCTTTACGGAGAGCGGATAGAGATATTTATTGATCATAAGAATCTAAAGTACATCTTCATTCAGAAGGAGCTGAACATGAGGCAAAGACATTGGATGGAGTTGATGAAGGACTTTGAGATCGAGTTTCATTACCATCCGAGCAAGGTGAATGTCTGGGGGATGATCTGAGTAGGAAGCCTAGGAAGCCTACGACATACTTCTTGACGACTCAGCATCATTTTTTGAAGGACCTCCAGAAGTTGGGGATAGAGGTCGTATTGTCGAGTATGGACAGACAATTATCTATCCTTGGGGTATAGTCTTCTTTGGTTAAGAGGATCAAGTCTGCCCTACCTACAGATACGAGATTCAGGAGACTCTGAGAGAGGACAGACGTCGGCGAGCAGACAGGGCTACAGATTTACGAGGATGTGGCATTGAGGTGTGGAGATCGCCTATGCGTTCCGAGTGAAGAGCTACACCAGGAGTTTATAGGTCAGGTGCATAGCTCAATATATTCTATTCATCCCGGAGGTACAAAAATGTATAGGGATTTGAGTCAGTATTACTGATGGCATAGAATGAAGAGGAAAACTGCTCGATTCGTAGCAAGATGCTTGGTCTGCCAGCAGGAGAAGGCCGAGCACCTGAGGTCTGCAGGACTATTGCATCCACTTCCCATTCTTGAGTGGAAGTGGGAGTACATCATGATGGGCTTCGTTACTGGATTTCTGAGGAGCCCCAGCAGGAAGGACATAGTTTGGGTTATGGTGGATCGACTCACCAAGTTGGCTCATTTCTTGCCTTTCAAAGTTGGGCAATCTACAAAATTTTTGGCTGATTTATACATGAGGCAGATAGTGTGTCTGTATGGAGTACCGGTCAGTATTGTGTCGGATTGAGATTCCAGATTCACATCTTACTTTTAGAAAAGTATACAGGAGAGTTTGGGAACCCGCATCAAATTTAGTACAGCTTATCACCCGCAGACAGACGGGCAGTCAGAGCGCACGATCCAGACACCTGAGGATATGCTGAGAGCTTGTATATTAAATTTTAGGGGATCTCCTACAACAACAGCTACCAGGCAAGCATACATATGGTACCTTAGAGGCACTATACCGCAGGAAGTGCAGGTCTCCATTGTGTTGGACCGACGTCAGAGAGCGTCAGATACTTGGTCCAGAGTTAGTGACCCAGATAGTGGAGAAGGTGAAGCAGATTCAGAGTCACCTCAGGGCGGCACATGATAGGCAAAAGCATTGGGCTGATACTCATCGCCGACCATTGGAGTTCAAGGAAGGCGATCACGTATTTTTGAGGATATCACCAACTCGGAGGACTATTCGATTTGGCAGTAGAGGCAAGTTGTGTAGTGCCCCGACCCGCAAGATGCATTATGATGGATGGTTGGTTCGATGAAGCCTTGTTGGACTTGGGATTATGTGAAGGATCGCTTGGAAGGCTATGCAATCGTGGTGGGAATCGTCGTATAAATGTGAGTAGTGTTGAACCCTTCGAAGATCCTTTAGCTTCACGCTTAATAAAAGGATTGTATGCTATGTTTACTCGTTGAGTTGCTGAATAACACCTTGCATAAAAGTCAGAAAGATAATTAATCACATGACCCAAAAACTGTTGCAAATCATTTTATCGATTGTGTGCTTCGAATCATTTCATGAATTATGGACTTGCGTGTTGTTGCTATAAAATATATGACATGTGAAGGAGAAGTCCCAAATATTTGGGCAGTGAGTATATCGAGCCTTAGCTCGATAAATAGATGGTAATACAGATAATAAGACCCAAGAACTAGACAATGAGTATGCTTGAATTATGTCCGAATAAACGTATGCTAAACAGATGCTAAGTCCCAAGAATTGGACAGTAAGTACATGTTGAGTGTTTGTTGCAAAGATGTATGGTATCAAAGATGTGGGAAAGAGATTGAGTAATCAACATTCTATTATCCCGTCGTTGATGTAGAATGTTGCTTACACTAAGACCTTGGATTGGGCAGTTGGTATTTGTGAGCTCAGCTCAAGGCAAGATGGCAATACGAATGAGGATGGTGGCTGATTACTTAGTTTTTCTTATCATACATTATATGTTTTCTTAATAGATGAGTTGCATATATTTGTATGGTCATGGACAACTTGTGCACAAGATAGTTCCTTAAACGGTAATCTGAGGCTACAGATCCGATTCATCATAGGGAGAACAAGAATTGGTGCCGATGTACTAGCATCGTTATACGGGACCTTTAGTAGGGCTAGCTACCCGCACTGCAAGGGGCACCGTTATACCAGTAAGACGGTCCAAGATGGCGTGTCGCTAGTGACCTTCATATAGATAGGTCCCGTGCTAATGATGTCTTATGAAGGAAGAGTAAGTTACTGCTCAATTACAGGGATGGATGTTGGTTGTTGGTAAGCAATCACCTGAACGGTGACAATTATATTAAATTATAATATTGTTCCTAATAATGTCTTGTGCAGGCTGACTAAGTATTATAAGTGTACAGGGATGGCTACACGACCGTGGGTAAGAATCACCGAAGGGTGATACCATATTGCTTTACATTATGTTGGCTATGAGATTTGCATGCTTTACTTCTGTCAGATATGAACTGCTAATTGACCCTAAGGCAAAGAAAAAGACCACTTTTAATAATGTTCTACAACATGATTACTTAGTGTTGTCTTCTTAGGTGAGTTGGGCCAACACCGCTCGCCAGTACATTGATAATGTACTGACCCATGTTATGGGCAATATTTTAGGTGCTCGTGCATGGAAAAATTATTTGATCAGTGCTTGGCATTGATGAATCGGATGGGTATGCAGAAGATCTTCTTACAAGATGATGTTTTCTGCTATACGGGACATAATATATGGAACATTGTAACTCAGTTATACCAGTGAGATCGTAAGCAAAGTCGGCATGTTCGATTGTAAAGCCTAAATGGCAAGTATATATTCAGTTGGCTATTCAAGAGTATTGTAATATGTTGTAAACTCTGTATTCAGCTGAAAATATTATAATCTATTACAATTATCAATAAAGAGATACATTTCTTCAAATCTTGTGTAACTTTAATTTATCAGCTTGGTTTTGCTACGTTGTTGTTGTTTTCTGAGAAATACTAGGAACTGTAATGGTTTAGCCTTGTACAAGTGCAATCAAGACTTGTACGACATCATGTCCAGTGGCTAGTTTTCGATCCTCCGGGATCAAGGTGTGACATAATGGTATTAGAGCACGGCTTTACGTCCTTCGATTCTTGTTCAATTTGTTCCAAATCAAAGTTGCTCTTATGATGATTCAAAGCTGCTTCCGTGATAACTCAAACGTTACTTCCGTGATTACTCAAAGTTACTTCCGCGATGAAATCAAAGTTGCCTCTACGACGACTCAAAGTTGCTTCTGCGATTATTCAGTATTGTTTTCAAATTATTCTAAGTTTCTCTCTTGACTAAAAGTCCGGTGATCCTCTTGGCCGCTCACTGGGTGTTCCATACAATAAGTCTAAATATGTGGGCTGTGATTTGTGTGTTGTAATAAATTCTTAATGATACCAAAACGAATAACAATGATGCGATGCTATAATAAGTTGGTAATGTGCACTTGATGGCTTAAGTGTGGGATTCATAGAAGTCGATAGTTATTTGGCAATCAACAGTGGGTGATGGCATGGTATATTGGAACATGAATTGTTCATGACTTCACTGAATGTGAATCGACAGAATTTTGAGTTAGCTTATGTTGGCTTGGTTATGTTTCAGATGCGAGAGAAATTGGTTGGTATTTTGTGGTCGGCGCCACAATGTGATGGATAGTCCAGAATGGATGTTGGTTTGATGCGAAAAAGAATATTGTGTCGGTGATGGCTTGAGCTCTGAGTGGTATATAGCTCTACCCTCTTAGCGATTAGATGACCCTTGACCCTGTTCATAATATAGTGATTTCTTTACCTGTAAGGTATTGGGTAGTATCGAGTCATAGCTAGATTACGACTGATACATGACGGCTGGACGTGTCCCTTGATAATTAAGTTCGGATAAGTCGCTGTGAGATTTTGATGAGTTCAGATGAACCGTTGCTAGACTCTGATAGTTAGCATTGCGCTGGGTAATAAGAAAGTGGGACTCTGAAACAAATGCCTTGGTTGGAAATGGTACGATTTATAGATTCAGGTGACGACTTGAATATGTTGGGTAAGAAGAATTGTAGGCTCAGTAACGACGGTGGGGTGTTACTTTCAAAAGATTTGGAAGAATAATATAGACCGAACATAGAACGATGTTGGAATTGAGTAAATAGAATTGCATGTTGGACATCGACAAATTGATGGTGATGTTAGGCGCTTATTGAGTTGTATGACCGTTTTAGACGATGCAGAAAGTTGCATCATCGACCGAAAGGTAGAGAATGGGCTTGAGAAAATAGATGGCTTTTGCACATGTGCAGTTGTGCTTGAGAGAATTAGATGTGTCCCGAATGAACAAGTTATGACTCTTGATTATTTTGAGGCATAAAGAATGAACACTTGTCCCTTGATGCATGAAAGAGTAGATGTTCCTTATACGAGTCGGATGGCTGGGACAGTATCGAGATGCAGTAATATGTAATAGACCATGTCGGTGAATAATGTTGTTGCATGAATGATAAGTTTGGGTGGAATATGGAATTGATGGATTATGACTTAGCTAAATGAGTTATGTCATATCCACTAAGATGACCGATATACAGATGTTAGATGTTTGGTGCCATAGATATTAGATCGGTACATGAATGGTAAAATCTTCTTATGGAATCACAAGGAGATGATGCAAAACGAATATTGATGGTTCATGTGAATTACTAAGAGATGACAGTGTTGGTGCTAGCAAAAATTCATAAAGGATGCTTTCGAAAGAAAGATGATTATATAGTTGCCTTATCGATTGGCTAAAGAGTATAGACCATACATATGATTTAGAAATGTGTAAATTGAATATGTCGCAAAGAGATATAAAAGAGATGCTAAATGATAAACCATTGAGGTAGCATGTTGGAATATAACTCGGAATAGTTGGCCTGATTGAATAGACATAATTTAAGTACGATATAAGAATACATGTCAGATTCAGCAGGTGATATTGTGTCTATGCTAGTAAAAACTGAATAATCGGATGTCCGATTGATAAAGATTTATATGATGACTTCAAAATTGACACATAAGAATTTTTGGATAGATTTTTTGTCGATTGTGGGTAAGTCTAGAATGACTTCGTTGGGTATAACCCTGTATCCAGAATTGGACTTATGGGTAGACTATTATAGTTAATTTGACCATTCTGAATATGTTGGTAATATCTATTTCAGCACACGAAGATTGTTGTGCAGATGGACTTTTGTGTGGCACTGAGTGGTTGGTATTATCGGTTTCACCAGCAAAGGACCCTAGACGAGTACATTTGTTATTTGTTTTCGATATTGATTATTACTGTCACGACCCGCACCCTGTATAGGGGCACAAGAAGTGGATACGTCCAGCCTACGCCGCAGTGTCGGCGGTAGTAAGCTGTCCTAGGTTGCTAACTAATCTCATGAAGTGTATATAATGTACTTGTCCAGATGTCAGCTCTGAATGGAGGACAAGTAAAGGATAGGATATACTCAATTACAGTCTAAAACACGATAAGATAACACAGAAGTTATACCTAAGGAATTAAAGACAACAACAACTAACTACTAAAATAATACAACATTATCCCAAACAAACTTAATACAAACTCAATATCTTAACTTTAATACAACAAGTCAAAACATAAAAGCTAAAGTAGTCTACTAGCTAATCTCCTGAATCACTCCTGAGAGTCGAGACCAAAGGTAGCTAATCCCTCGCCAGGTCCATAGTAAGTAGGGCATGTGTCCTCAGGATTATCATCTGTAATATTTTTAACAGGTCCAATCAGGACAGGAATGAGTACAACTCATCTAGAAAAACCCAAGTAAATGACAAAGAACTATAAAGCAGTTATAGACAGTTTTATTGATAAGTATGGCAGTTTTTATACAGGTAATAATGGCATAGAGAAACAGTAAGATGCAAGAAAAGAAAGGTAACTAAAACAAGAGAAGAATCATGGCAATGAAGACTGTAATAAAAGCTAACTGAACTAGAATAACATGTATGAGTCCAGACAGTACGATATAAGTCTAATGTAATCCCAGTGTGAGTCCAGTCCAAATAATCTGATACCAGATGATTTTCGGTACAAGATGAGTCCAACAGTGATCAATAAATTCAGGGTGAGTCCAACTATGATCTAATAATATGTTTTAAAATACCGAGGTTGACATGTAAACGGCTGTAGGTATCAGGCACATCTCTCACTGATCGGGCAAGAGATGGCTATGCTTCTGGTAGATTCCAGTTGGAGATTCCGGATTTGGGGTATGTCTACATGTCTTACTCAATATTTTTCCACCCAGCAAGTGAATCCAAAATCGACAAAAGAATCAAGATGAGTCCGACCAATACATGATGATTCCAAAAATGATTCCGGAATGATTCCAATGACTCCAGTAATAGAGGCCAGCAAGTAAGGTATGTGTCGATACATGAATCCAGAAATTTCCATACGTGTTGATACAGAGAATCACATAGAACTAACTAGAACTGAAATACAGTAATTGACAAATAAATGAGAGAACTATCAGAGAATGTACTCGCCTGATACTCTGAAAAGAGTAGTGTAATATCAGATGTCTGTACCAGGGTCACAATGTCCTAAAATAGAGCAATACAGTTTTGACATGTCTAAAATGAAGGTAAATGAAATCTACAATACAATCTATATGAATTCTAAGCCAATCTAGGTCAAAGTCAAACTTGGTCAACTCTTCAGTCAAACTAAGTCAAATTAAGTCAAATTAAGTCATACTAGATCACAAGAAGTTAAACTAAGTCATACAAGGTCAAACAAGGTTAAACAAGTCTTATCTAGGTTAAAGTCAACTCTTGGTCAAACATTCTAGCCAAACTAGTTAAGTTATCTAGGGTTTAGTCAATAATGATCAGACTAGTCAATATGGTCAAACTAGGTCAAAGTCTAGACTAACTAAGATTTTGGTTAATCATAGACTAGTCAATAAGGTAATTAGGTCAAGGGTCAACTCTGTAAGGCTAACTCAAAACCAAACATAGGCCAACATGTCTTAGGATACCTAAGATTCTATACCACAAAGCTAAGGCATAACCAATTTTCTATACAAATTATATCACACATAAATACATATATATAATACCAACCTTAATCCTATAATCAAGCTAATCCCATACTCCAACTCAAGTCATGACTCAACTCTAAGTATCTCACTTAACCCCATACATATCTTAATCTATATAGGATTACCCTCATAATCCATATGGTCAAACCTAAACCAATTAGTTAGGGTTTAGTCAAACTTAAGTCATCAAGTCATCTAAAATCCATCTAAGTCAATTCTAGGTCAAGGTTGACCTATAGTTGAATTCGGTCAATAATGATCAACAAGGGTCAACTTGCTAGTCAACCTAGGCCTACTAAGCCTATTGGTCAATTCCAAACTCACTAACCATAGGCTATAGGCTAGTGTAACTAGATACCATGTATAGGTATCTCATATAGGTGTCTATAGCCATACATCTATACAATATACATCTAATACCATATATTCTCACCTATATATAACCTACATATATATCCTACTATATATAGATAACCAAATATATATAATACATACATATATATATATATATATATATATATATATATATATATATATATATATATATATATATATATATATATATATATATATATAGATAGATAGCTAACATATATACATATATATACATATACATATCTATCCATATACCCATTTACATATATATAACCACATATACCCATTATATATAATACCCTTATATATATATATATATATATATATATATATATATATATATATATATATATATATATATATATATATATATATATATATATATATATATATATATATATACCACTATATAAAAAAAATAAAATATATACCACTATATAAAAAAAAAAATATATATACCACTATATATACATAACATATATATTTATACACATATATAACATATATACATAATATAGGTAGAGAGAGTGAGGGTGTGAGAGGTGTCATGTGGGTGAACTGTGAAAAAAGGGGGGGGGGGGGTCTATCTCAGAAATTCTGAGAAATGGAACACACACACACACAGATATATATATATATATATATATATATATATATATATATATATATATATATATATATATATATATATATATATTTATATATACATAAAAAAAAATATTTATATATACATACCTATTTATATACACACACATATCTACATATATACATATCCATATACTCTAAGACACACACCTACACACTCATATACATATATACATACATATATAGTATATATACACACAAATATACGTATATATATATATATATACAAATCAATTTGAATCTCAAATAAATACTAAAATTAACCAGGAATCACTGTTCATTTATGAACATTGGGGTAAACCCAAAATCGACACAAAAACCTAACTAATACCCAAACCTAAAGGTTGGTAATCGTGCCACCATGTGTACACGTGTCGTAGGTGTCCCTAGGTGTCCACCACGACACGACACGACGTGTCAAACACAAAAAATCCCAAATCGGGTAAGTTCCAGTCACTGTGCAGTGTCATAGCGTCGTACAGAGATGCACATGCGTGTAGGACACGACATACACAACCACGTGTCTCGTGGTCATGCCCCTAGGTTCGCCAGGGATAGGGCTACGTGTTCCGTGTCTGTCTCGTGTCCACGTGTCACCAGGACACGACACGAGATGCGTATCAGTCGAAAAAACTCGACTGATACAAACTGTACAGCGCAGTGTGGTGCGGTGGGTTCGACGCCTCATGGACACGACACACGCCATGTGGGGCCACATGGTCATGTCCACGTGTAGCCCACGTGTTGGGCTACACACTCGTGTCACCATGAGGTGTCCTCGACTCGTGTCCACGCGACACGACACGCATGCCAAAGTGCTTTGTGCACCCGTGCACAGTCAGTGCAAGACCAGTGCACTCGTGTTTTCGTGTCTGACACGACACGAGGGGTCACGAAACTCGAGGGAGGGCCTGTCAATGGTTGCCCGTACCTCTGTGCCAAGTGGCACGTGTCCACGTGTCCAATTCGTAGAGAAAATAGTGTCGGGTAGCAGGGGACAGTGCACTGTGTGTGCACAGCGTGTTCGTATCTATTTTGGACACGGACACGACACAATAACGTGCTCAGTCCTAGGGTTTCGTGTCTAGCATGCTAAGGGCTACCCAAATGTGTAATTTGTTTTAGAAAACAACAACTTTTATTCCTAAGTGGCATTTCACCAAACACTGTAATTTAAACATAGATACGTGTCCGATACGGACACCAAACCAAACCTATTTCCTACCAAACTTGACCCACAGCTAGGGTATACCTATATGCATGCAACGATGAAGATAAAACACAATATTAACAAGGTTTGAGGATATTTACCTTTTGAGTGAAAACTCAAGAAAACACCAAGGTAGGGGGTGTCCTCTTCAAATAATGATGCCCAAAATGCTATGCAACCTAGCTAGCTAGCTCCCCTTAGAACCATCAATGGTAGGGGATCCCAATGCAAGAAAGTAGGCTCAATTTGGAGCTAAATTGGTTAAGTGGTGAGATTTTGAAGTTGTAGGGAAAACTAGGTTTTTAAGGGATAATGAAATGAGGCATGAATGAAGGGGGGGTGTGATTATATAGAGGGGGTAGGGTTGGGCTGCCATGGGAAGGGTAGGGGTAGATATTAGGGTTCCTTTCCACCTAGCAAACTTAGCCCTTAAGGTTTTGACTAAGGGAATAGATATTTCTAGGTTTCTAAAATATCTAAAAAGTAACATATCTAGATATTTATCAAACCTAGATATTTCTAACATAAAACTAACATCTAACATTAGTCTTCTAGGTTAGTTGCTAACCTCTAGATTAGTGCTAAATTAGGTTAGGAGCTAACTTGACACTATTCAACTCATTAAATAATAATAAATTACATAAATCCAAATAAATTCTAATAAATTACCAAAATACCCTTTTGACTAAAAAGTGGTAATTTGATATCCTAATCATATGGTTAGGCTTACATGGTCATGGTTAGTCTCTAGGTTATGAAATCTCTAGGGTTTACACTAGGGTTATACTAGTAAAATCACAAAGTCATCAGTCGTGACTTAGAAAATAGTTTTAATCTAACTAAAATTCACCAAAACCATATTATGACTAAAACACCATTATTTAGTAATAAAAGAAAATAAATTTTCAAAATATCCTAATTTCAGAAAACTGGGTGTTACAAGTCTACCCTCCTTAGAAAAATTTCGTTCTCGAAATTAAGATGGTCGTACTCCTCCTAGGTCAAACCCCCAGTCAATCAGAGTCAAAAGATAACATGCAATCATAGTCTTACTGGTCGTGATTCTACAGTCTCGAACAGGGTAACTATACTATCTAGTATATCGCAAGCATATTCTGACAGGTACTAATGGAATCATACAACAAGATGGGAAAGGAAGGACAGAAAAGACAAACCTGCTACCCCGTCACCTGCAGTGTTGGTCTCTTCGACCGTCATCGCAAAAGCTTCACCCCTCTGGTGCTAAGCTACAGGTGGCCTAGCACCCTTATAAGGAGGTGCAACAGGACAATCCATCTTCTGGTGGGTATCAGACCCACAGGTATAGCAAACCTTCAGCCTCTTCCTATACTACTCCCTGGTGTGTCCCTGCTTCCTGCAGTATGAACTACTGATCGTCTTTGGGTCCTGACCCCGATACTGATGCTGTACCTGCTGAAATGGCCTCTGCAGCTGGGGTCCCGGGGCTCTAACTGGCGGGGTCGAATGATGTGGTATGGGAGGACAATATGTCTGCTGGTGTAGTGTCGGCACTTTCTGCTGGAAAGCCTGACGCTTGGAGGGTCCCTCAATGTGTACAGAAGTCGGCCTCTTGCAAGACAGAAGACGCTCCTCGATACTCCGGGCTAACTCTAAGCTCTTGTAGTAGTCAGTCATACCGTTCGCCACTATAAGAATGCCAATGTCTGGAACTAGACCATGGTAAAACCTATACGTCATCTCCTTAGGGTCAGCAACTAGACTAGGAGCAAAACGGCTCAGACGACTAAACTCTGCCGCATACTCGTCGACAGAACGGGTCCCCTGCTGGATGTTCTGGAATCATAGCCCCATGGCTACCCTAGCGGTGGTCGAGAAGAATTTCTTCTTGAACTGGGTCTTGAACTGATCCCAAGTGGCTCTCCCTCTCGCAAACAACGACTCATTTCGGAACCAAACTCCTGCCAAGTCTATCAGCAGAAATCCCGCTGCCTCGACCTGGAGGTCATCCGGTATCCTAACTCCAAGGAGCTTCCTCTTTACTGAGTCTAGCCAGTCATCTGGTACTACTATGCCCTCAGTCCCTAAGAACTCCTTGGGGTTCAGACCCATGAAGTCCTTGATCGTCCCCGCTCTCTGTCGCGGCTCTACAGGTGGTAGGACCACGGTACATTCCTCAGAATGCTCCATGCTCTGGTGGAGTAGGGTGGTCTTCTCCTGATGGGTTATTAGGAACCCCTGGATCAGAGTGAGCAGTTGGTTCCCGTCGAGTGTGATGGAAGCCTGGGTAGGTATAGTGATAGGGGGTGGTGGAAGTATCGGGTCCTGCTGGGACTGTGATGTGGAAGGTGGTGGAGGCATCTGGGTTTGTGGATCTGTGGAGTGGGGAAAGGTGGTAGGTGGAGGTGTATCAGTCAACTGGTCAGCTGACTGGATGGGGAGTGTGCCATTCTCAGGTGTGACATACTGGGATGAACGAGTAAGCACCATCTAATTACAATAAAAAGGACTTATAAGGACTCTTTAAAGCAAAACAATCATAGACAAGAAAATCTAATTATAAAAGCAAGCATGTGATGTATTTCCTATATTGCAATCCTAGTATTCCTCTAGGTGTTCTAAGTGTCATTCCTAATATTGTCTAATTACCTTAAGTTTATAATTGCAGACATGCTTGGTACAATAACGTAACCAAACAATTTAGTCTCGACCTGCATGGGCCACCACTAAAAACGTGTCACGACCCGCACCCTGTATAGGGGCACAAGAAGTGGGTACGTCCAGCCTACGCCGCAGTGTCGGTGGTAGTAAGCTGTCCTAGGTTGCTAACTAATCTCATGCAGTGTATATAATATACTTGTAGAGATGTCAGCTCCGAATGGAGGACAAGTAAAGGATAGGATATACTCAATCACAGTCTAAAACACGATAAGATAACACAGAAGTTATACCTAAGGAATTAAAGACAACAACAACTAACTACTAAAATAATACAATATTATCCCAAACAAACTTAATACAAACTCAATATCTTAACTTTAATACAACAAGTCAAAACCTGAAAGCTAAAGTAGTCTACTAGCTAATCTCCTGAATCACTCCTGAGAGTCGAGACCAAAGGTAGCTAATCCCTTGCCAGGTCCATGGTAAGTAGGGCATGTGTCCTCAGGATTATCATCTGTAATATTTTCAACAGGTCCAATCAGGATAGGAACGAGTACAACTCATCTAGAAAAACCCAAGTAAATAACAAAGAACTATAAAACAGTTATAGACAGTTTTATTGATAAGCATGGCAGTTTTTATACAGGTAATAATGGCATAGAGAAACAGTAAGATGCAAGAAAAGAAAGGTAACTAAAACAAGAGAAGAATCATGGCAATGAAGACTGTAATAAAAGCTAACTGAACTAGAATAACATGTATGAGTCCAGACGGTACGATATAAGTCTAATATAATCCCAGTGTGAGTCCAGTCTATATAATCCGATACCAGATGATTTCCAGTACAAGATGAGTCCAACAGTGATCAATGAATCCAGGGTGAGTCCAACTATGATCTAACAGTGTGTTTTAAAATACCGAGGTCGAAATGTAAACGGCTGTAGGTATCAGGCACATCTCTCACTGATCGGGCAAGAGATGGCTATGCTTCTGATAGATTCCAGTTGAAGATTCCGGATTTGGGGTATGTCTACATGTTTTACTCAATATTTCCCCGTCCAGCAAGTGAATCCAAAATCGACAAAAGAATCGAGATGAGTCCGGCCAATACATGATGATTCCAGAAATGATTCCGGAATGATTCCAATGACTCCAGTAATAGAGGCCAGCAAGTAAGGTATGTGTCGATACATGAATCCAAAAATATCTATACGTGTTGATACAGAGAATCACATAGAACTAACTAGAACTGAAATATAGTAATTGACAAATAAATGAGAGAACTATCAGAGAATGTACTCGCCTGATACTCTGAAAAGAGTAGTGTAATATCAGATGTCTGTACCAGGGTCACAATGTCCTAAAATAGAGCAATACAGTTATGACATGTCTAAAATGAAGGTAAATGAAATCTACAATGCAATCTATATGAATTCTAAGCCAATCTAGGTCAAAGTCAAACTTGGTCAACTCTTCAGTCAAACAAAGTCAAATTTAGTCAAATTAAGTCATACTAGGTCACAAGAAGTTAAACTAAGCCATACAAGGTCAAACAAGGTTAAACAAGTCTAATCTAGGTTAAAGTCAACTCTTGGTCAAACATTCTAGCCAAACTAGTTATCTTGGGTTTAGTCAATAATGGTCAGACTAGTCAATATGGTCAAACTAGGTCAAAGTCTAGACTAACTAAGATTTTGGTTAATCATAGACTAGTCAATAAGGTAATTAGGTCAAGGGTCAACTCTATAAGGCTAACTCAAAACCAAACATAGGCTAACATGTCTTAGGATACCTAAGATTCTATACCACAAAGCTAAGGCATAACCAATTTTCTATACAAAGTATATCACACATAAATATATATATATATATATATATATATATATATATATATATATATATATATATATATATATATAATACCAATATATATATATATATATATATATATATATATATATATATATATATATATATATATATATATATATATATATATATAATACCAACCTTAATCCTATAATCAAGCTAATCCCATACTCCAACTCAAGTCATGACTCAACTCTAAGTATCTCACTTAACCCCATACATATCTTAATCTATATAGGATTACCCTCATAATCCATATGGTCAAAACTAAACCAATTAGTTAGGGTTTAGTCAAACTTAAGTCATCAAGTCATCTAAAATCCATCTAAGTCAATTCTAGGTCAAGGTTGACCTATAGTTGACTTTGGTCAACAATGGTCAACATGGGTCAACTTGCTAGTCAACCTAGGCCTACTAAGCCTATTGGTCAATTCCAAACTCACTAACCATAGGCTATAGGCTAGTGTAACTAGATACCATGTATAGGTATCTCATATAGGTGTCTATAGCCATACATCTATACAATATATATCTAATACCATATATTCTCACCTATATATAACCTACATATATATCCAACTATATATAGATAACCAAATATATATAATACATATATATATACATATATAGATAGCTAACATATATACATATATATACATATACATATCTATCCATATACCTATTCACATATATATAACCACATATACCCATTATATATAATACCCTTATATATATATATAACATATATATATATACCACTATATATACATAACATATATATTTATACACATATATAACATATATACATAATATAGGTAGAGAGAGTGAGGGTGTGAGAGGTGTCATGTGGGTGAACTGTGAAAAAGGGGGGGTCTATCTCAGAAATTCGGAGAAATGGGACACACACACACACACACACACACATATATATATACCTATTTATATACACACACATATCTACATATATACATATCCATATACTCTAAGACACACACCTACACACTCATATACATATATACATACATATATAGTATATATACACACAAATATACGTATATATAAACATACAAATCAATTTGAATCTCAAATAAATATTGAAATTAACCAGGAATCACTGTTCATTTCTGAACATTGGGGTAAACCCAAAATCAACACAAAAACCTAACTAATACCCAAATCTAAAGGTTGGTAATCGTGCCCCCTTGTGTACACGTGTCGTAGGTGTCCCTAGGTATCCACCACGACACGACACGATGTGTCAAACACTAAAAATCCCAAATCGGGTAAGTTCCAGTCACTGTGCAGTGTCACAGCGTCGTGCAGAGATGCACCCGCGTGTAGGACACGACACTCACAACCACGTGTCTCGTGGTCGTGCCCCTAGGTTCGCCAGGCATAGGGCTACGTGTTCCAGTATCTGTCTCGTGTCCACGTGTTACCAGGACACGATACGAGATGCGTATCAGTCGAGAAAACTCGACTGATACACACTGTGCAGTGCAGTATGGTGCGGTGGGTTCGATGCCTCATGGACACGACACACGCCACGTGGGGCTTGGTCATGTCCACGTGTAGCCTACGTGTTGGGCTACACACTCGTGTCACCACAAGGTGTCCTCGATTCGTGTCCATGCGACACGACGCGCGTGTCAAAGTGCTTTGTGCACCCGTGCACAGTCAGTGCAAGACCAGTGCACTCGTGTTTTTGTGTCCGACATGACACGAAGTATCATAAAACTCGAGGGGGGCCTGTCAGTGGTTGCCCCTACCTCTGTGCCAAGTGGCACGTGTCCAATTCATGGAGAAAACAGTATCGGGTAGCAGGGGACAGTGTACTGTGTGTGCACAGCATGTTCGTGTCCATTTTGGACACGGACACGACACGATAACGTGCTCAGTCCTAGGGTTTCGTGTCTAGCATGCTAAGGGCTACCCAAATGTGTAATTTGTTTTGGAAAACAACAACTTTTATTCCTAAGTGGCATTTCACCAAATACTGTAATTTAAACATAGATACGTGTCCGATACGGACACCAAACCAAACCTATTTCCTACCAAACTTGACCCACAGCTAGGGTATACCTATATGCATGAAACCATGAAGATAAAACACAATATTAACAAGGTTTGGGGATATTTACCTATTGAGTGAAAACTCAAGAAAACACCAAGGTAGGGGGGTGTCCTCTTCAAATAATGATGCCCAAAATGCTATGCAACCTAGCTAGCTAGCTCCCCTTAGCACCATCAATGGTAGGGGATCCCAATGCAAGAAACTAGGCTCAATTTGGAGCTAAATTGGTTAAGTGGTGAGATTTTGAAGTTGTAGGGAAAACTAGGTTTTTAAGGGATAATGAAATGAGGCATGAATGAATGGGGGGGGGGGTGTGATTATATAGAGGGGGTAGGGTTGGGCTGCCATGGGAAGGGTAGGGGTAGATATTAGGGTTCCTTTCCACCTAGCAAACTTAGCCCTTAAGGTTTTGACTAAGGGGATAGATATTTCTAGGTTTCTAAAATATCTAAAAAGTAACATATCTAGATATTTATCAAACCTAGATATTTCTAACATAAAACTAACATCTAACATTAGTCTTCTAGGTTAGTTGCTAACCTCTAGATTAGTGTTAAACTAGGTTAGGAGCTAACATAACACTAATCAACTAATTAAGTAATAATAAATTACATAAATCCAAATAAATTCTAATAAATTACCAAAATACCCTTTTGACTAAAAAGTGGTAATTTGATATCCTAATCACATGGTTAGGCTTACATGGTCATGGTTAGTCTCTAGGTTATAAAATCTCTAGGGTTTACACTAGGGTTATACTAGTAAAATCACAAAGTCATAAGTCGTGACTTAGAAAATAGTTTTAATCTAACTAAAATTCACCAAAACCATATTATGACTAAAACACCATTATTTAATAATAAAATAAAATAAATTTTCAAAATATCCCAATTTCAGAAAACTGGGTGTTACAATTACTATATTTCATTGTTAGTCATTCTATATTTGATTATTGTCTCTTTTATATTTTGTCGTATTTCTTACCTGTAGAGTCGGAAAGGGGAAGTACCAAAGATGTGTGATCTGACTTATACATTGCAGACATCGTAGACTTGTATATTTCTTGCAAGGTAGACATCATAGACATTATTTAATTCTTGCAAAGTAGACATCGTAGACATTGTTTAATTCTTGCAAAGTAGACATTGTAGACATTGCTTATTTTATTGCAAAGTAGACATCGTAGACATTGTTTAGACATCGTAGACATTGTGGTGTAACTGTCCCTAGACCGATCAAAAATCAAAAAGGTACTTCAAATACTTAGAAAGTATTTTTTTTGGTTTATTTCCTTACTGTTAAATTTTTATCTACTTTTCTCATGTCTTTTCCTACTTATTTTCAAATCATGTATTTTATGGCTAACCTTTGTTTTATAGTCGTTATCATATACTTGAACTATATTCAATAAATTGTACTCGTTCCATTCCTGACTGAAAACCAATAATTTTCATCTTAGCCGAGACTATGCTTAGTGTCACTCCCTGATCCCGTAGAGTCCTTTCGTCCTTGTTTCGGACTCTGTGAGACCGTTCGTCCTCATTTGGGTGTGATGCCATGGAAGCCTATGTTACGCTTGTACAAGGTCAAGACCTGTAACAAGACAAGATAGACAATACGCAGCGGAACATACACTACTAAAGTAAGCCAAATTAGCGACGTCCAGATACGTCTCTAATTAAGGAAAATATGTCGTTAAAGGAAATTAGCGACGACTTTAGCAACGAAAAATGAAGGTCGCAAAAAAGCTAGTCGCAAATGACAAATTCGTCGTCCTACGTCGCTGTTTGCGACGTCACCACAATGTCGCTGGGTCGTCGCAAATTTGGCGACGGAGGGCGACGAATAGGAATGTCGCCAAATTAGCGACGTTGTGCGACTACATAGCGACGTCGTTCCTTTTTATGTGCTGATATGGCATGTATGCCACGTCAGCAGTTTAGCGACATATAGCGACCAAATTAGCAACGTCATGTCTATGACATGTTAGTTACTGAGCGACGGATTGCGACGTGACGGCGCTAATTAGCGACGTCTGTTTACGTCGTTATACGTCGCAGAACGTCGCAGATATTATGAAAAAAATTAAAAAAAATATGTTTGGTATTTTTGTTATGCTGTGTGTCTGTGTTTACATAGACACACATCATCACAAAAATACCAAACATATTTTTTAAAAAATTGGGCAGCACCTCTTTTGTATATCAGATCATCGCTTATAACCCAGCGTAGGTATATTTGTCATCCCCGTCGTAGATATCACAAAGTAAATATCACAATGAAAATACCAATAAAGTAAATATCACAAAATAAATATCCAACAAACATACATGTCCACAATGGAGGGCAAATAAGAATGAAAATCAGTGTACAGAACGGTCAATAGGCCCATAGGGCCAATACATACAAAGATAATAAAAAATCTACTGGATCACTGAGGACCCCTGCCGCGCATCTGGGATAGCATGTACTCATACTGCTCCTGTGTGAGCTGCACCGTAGGGGCAGTAGGAGGCAGTGCAACGTCTGGAGTCGGCGCCGTCGATGGACCGGAAGGACGTATCTGCTCCAGCTCTCGCTGTCGGTAACCATGCGCAGCAAGGGTACTCACCATCCTCTGAGTACTCTCCTCAAGAGAAGTATGTAGTTGGGTGAGTGAGGCAGCCACGGTCCTCCGTGATCCCTCCAGCTTGACCTGTTTACGCTCTGTGTGCTGCGTAGACTCGGTGAGCGTGTGCAAGCTGGCAGCTTGTAAAACCCCTAAATTTTTACTATTTTTTATTTAAAAATTTGGTACGGATAAAATTTTTAAACTGTATTTGTACGTCACATAGTTGTATTGTACGTCGCACACGAAATTTATTTTTCGTAATTGCTCGACGAGTGCGAATATGTGCGAGCGTACATATTTTAGAAAAATATTTTGTTCTATTTTTTATAGTTTCAAATAATAGATATAATAATTAGTTTTTCTATTATTTCTAAGTTTATTATTTTTACTTCATTTCTAGAAGTTATTAATAATACATAATATTTTTGTATACTAGAAAAGCATAATTATGTAAAATATTTGTGCATACATATATTTCGTAATTATTTATTTGTTTATTTTAAATAATAATATAATTTTCAAAATTATTATTATTAGTATTTTTGGAAAATATATTTTGAAATTATTGTGGCAATTTAAATCTTTTATTAGATTTTATGGATTAGATTTTAAATAGTTTAAAATTTAGGATAAAATTTATATTTAATTTGAGTTTGATTATCTAGATTTAAATTAGATTTTGATTTGGATTTGGATTTATTGAATTAATTTAAATTAATAGATTGAATTATCTAAATTGGGTTCAACTATTCTAATCCTTATCTAACTGGGAATTCTCACATCCTATAAATAGTCTGGTACTCCTCCATAGAATTTCACAACCCACAATATTCTCCACCACAAGTGTCGTGCACCGTGTCAGTGTCCAAATTCCTTCGTGTCAGCTATGACGGCCTCGGGTCCGACCCCAGGTGTCTTTCTAATATGTCAATTTTGATACACATATATCGCCACCCCCTCCGTGTCCGACATGCCGGACACAATTTCTACATCCAAATTTCCTAACTCCAGCCACCTGCTGCCCTTGGCCATGACAACGCTGCCCCGTCTCCACCATCGCCACCTGACCATATTCACAACACCTTAACCGCTCTTCCACAACCCAACCACTCTGCCACCACCGCCGCTTCGCTCCCGGCCGCCCCCCTGGCACCTTCGGTCTCGCCACTATGCCCCAACCCAACTCTCACCACGGTCTCCCCCAATTTCGACCAACTACCGGGGCGCCACCGCCATCAGCCGCACACTCCCAACACCAGCCCTCGGCAGACCCGACAACCATCTCCACCATAACCACCAAACTAATAAACCCATGCCCCCACCATCATCATTACCGTCGCGACAACCACACAACATCACCACCCCCGACACCTCCAGCCGACCAACCGTCATAATACCGTAACCACCTTACCACAGCCCCAAATCCCCAAAAAATAAACCTTACCGGTCCGCCGCCTTGCCGAGGCCCGAGCGCCACCGTGTTGAGCTCCGTCGATGGCCATTTTCCCTTCACCTCCACGTCGTGGCCGAACCACATGCATCCGTGCGCAGCCACCGCTCGCCTGCGCCTTCCCCGACCAACTCGGCTCCAGCGTCGCAGTGGCCGCGTGCCATCGGAACCCTTTGCCCCCCTTTTTTGCTGCCATCTCCGCCGTTTATATCCCGCGCGACCGCCCCGATCGCCTTCCCGAACTCCCAACCGCTCTCCTCCTTTTCCTTCCTCTTCCGTCGGCCGTTTTCCCCGATCTCTGACCTCACCTCCGACGAGGACCACCCGAGCCGCCGCTGCGTGCCGTGCTCCCGGATCCCCTGTCTCCACGACCTTTCCCGCGTGCCGCTTGCTCCCTCGCGCCGCCGTGCCCCCAGGTCCGCCCGTCACCGGCGACTTTCCCGAGCCTCCGCCTCCCTCTCGCACACACTCTCATCTTTTTCTCGATCTCTCTCTCTTTCCCTCTCTAATCTTTTTCTTTTCTTTTGTTTTTTTTTCATAACTTATTAATTTCTTTGGTTGGCCTCCTCGAAAGAGGAGAACCAACTACAGTACATTTTTATTATGACATATTTTTTATTTTTTGTTATTTATTATTATCATCATCATTATTATTATTATTATTATTATTATTATTCTTTATAATTAATTGTTTGCCATGAAATATAAAAGAACAGAATAATTATCGGAGGACCGGACTTTTACTTCACGTTATAAACTCGCTTGTACAAAGAAAGCCTAGGGACGAAAACCTAGGTACAGCAATCTAAGTACAATTGTTTATTTTAGATTCTGGAGGGTGACGATATTGGCTCGGGAAGGCGACGGCAGCCCTGCCTTACTCCTTGGATGATCGATATGCAGCCTTGGCTCCTGTGAAGAGATGGTTGGCGTTGATGAAGAAATGCTCTTCTTGCTCTCCGTCTATTACTCTTCTGGCTTCTCTCTCTCTGTGTATTTTCTCTCTGATTATTGGGGGAGTCTCTCTGTATATGCGTATCTCTCTCTGACAGTATATATGTCTTGCAAGGGAATGGCACCCTGCTATTTATAATAGTGGGGAGCATCATTAGGGTTTACAATGATTGCCCATTCTCAAAGTGGCGGCGGCCTGCTGTTTAATCAATCTGGACCATTAGTCTTAAGCGTGAAGGATCTGGGCCATAATTGTGGATAGTATTGAATCCTGTGAATGATTAATGCTGATTTCTTTAAATCTTCATGATTGGTTGTGTCAAGCTTGAATCTCTCACCACGTGTCCCATTGGCTTGATCATGAGTGATATGTCCTGATCTCATTAATTATGAGGATAACGTTAAATATGGTTATTGGGATCTGGTAAATCTCTGATTGATTTAAAACCATGCGTCCCATAATCACCCTGCTACCGGCTGTCAAGTCATGGGGGCAATTGAATCTCTGCCATGTGTCTTAATGGTGGACCCTGCCAGAGCCGCATGATATCCATGAACCGCATGAGACAGTGTCTTAGTGAGCCACATAGGTATAGTACTTGCGAGCCGCATGGGATAGCTTCTTGGTGAGCCACAGAAAGATGATTCCTGCCGGCCGCATGAAGCTGTTCTTCAATTGAGCCATATGGGAGTAGCCACGTGGCAATCTTGGATCGTGTCAGAGATTTTCTCCTGTTCCCGAAGAGCCTGTCATTACGACATGACCATCATGGCACTTTATGCCAAAGCCGTCAGCTGTCAAATCACGACAGAGCATTAAATAAGGCCATTACTTGATGGCCATCTGTGTGAAGGGATCCCACGGGGATACGTGGTATTGATCGAGCCGCATATCTCTGTTGGTCGTTTGTGAGCCGTATATACTTCCGAGCCGCATGAGGCAGGGAGACTCTTTGAACCGCATGGGACTGTCCCTATGTAAGCGGTATGGATTCTCCTGCTCCGAGCTGCATGAGACTGAGAGTCTCTCTGAACCGTATGGGACTCCCCCTGTATGAGCCGCATGGATTTCTCCTGTTCCGAGCCGCATAGAGCATCATTCTGATATTTTCCATGCTTCTACAGGACCCCCTTCAAAGTTTTCAATTTGTAAAATTGAAATACTTTGAATAAGAAGCATGGCCTTCGCTAAACGCATAGATGGTTCAGCCGCATAGATTTATCTGGCCGCATGAACTGTTAGGCCGCATAGACTTTTTGCCACGTGTCCCTGCCACGTGTGCAAATCTTCTGTATTAAATGCCCTTGATTCATTTTTTGAATTAACACCGCCTTTTGGGGGAGGATCCCAAGGGTCAGTTTTGCTTTGACCGAAGCGTTTCGTCTTTTTCTTTTAGGCGGCGTACGGATCGAGGCGTTTGTTGATTTTCGAGCCTCTTTCGCCTATAAATAGGAGTAATTTATTCTTTGAGGGTTTCTTTACCTTCTCTCTTTGCTTGAACTCCTTGTTGCCGACTTCCTTTTCGTCTTCTCCCATCAACGATCGGTAATGGCTCCCAAGAAGACTACCGCTGCTACGGGCAAGAAGGCCGCATCGTCGTCTTCGGCAGCGAAGGGCAAGAAGGCCGCGTCTTCATCGACTGCGGCGGTAAATGTGGCTGCTCCTCCGCCGACTGACGTGCCTGTTTTTCACCCCGACGTTCACCCGCCTATTGCTGGTAGGACCATCAACATGAACTATCATGGCTATGCCGCATATCTTATGCGCGAGCCTATATTTCCAAGTGTGCTGTATGTCCGACTCATGTTCGAGCCGCATGGGATATGACCCAGGCCTGAGCCGCATGAAAGTTGTTTGTTTGCAGCCGCATAACTACTTCATCATCAGGGCCGCATAAGCTCATCTGGACTGGACCGCATGAGCTTTTTCAAACTGAGCCGCATAAGCCTATTTCGAACTGAACCGCATAAGATCATTTGAACTAGACCGTATAAGCTCATCCGTACTGAATCGTATAAGCCTATTTCGAGCCGAACCACATAAGCTTGTTCAAATTGGACCGTATGAGCTCATCCGAACTGAACCGCATATGCTCATTTCGAACCGAACCGCATAAGCTCATTCGAACTGAACCGCATGAGCTCTTTCAAACTGAGCCGCATGAGGCTATGCTGAGCTAAGCCGTATAAGCATCAAGTAGTTTGTGTTTCGGCTATCTTTTTGACCTTGTTTCTTTTGTCTTTCTTCAGTGAATCTGCCAGTAAATCCTGCAGGGAAACTTCTGGTTGGCTCGAATCAGTTCGCCTTGGGCGTGCGTCTTGATGACTTAGTTAAGCATGTGCTGAATCAATTTCCTGCTAATGAGCCTTCGGAGAGGTTGAACGCCATCGAGAATCAGACCCTCCATTATCTCCGTGCCATGATGAATACTGGAAAGTTGGATGGATTATACCCGAAGCCTTCATTCCTCTTTGGAGACGCTTTAATCATAAAGAATCCCCGAGTATTAGAGATTTCTGAGAACTGGGATTTTTCTTTGGATGGGATGGCGATCCATATTCCTCTCATGGAACGTCATTATCCTCTGTCGTGGTTCAATATCGTGTTGTTGGATATGAAGATGGTGTGTAACTTAACTCCTACCCAATCAGGGATGTTGATGGGCAACATCCATTATAACCCGAACATGCGGTCAGCGTACGCGGGTAAGGATTCCGTCCTCCGGTACATGATGGGTCTGACCCCAGGCTCTTTCATGAATGTATACGGTCCCAACTTCACACTCACTCAAGCTGATACATTCCTGAATCGGCTCGCTCGCAAAAAATCTTATCCCGTTGGCAGACTGGCATTGCTGAACTGGATAAACCCCACTTCTACGTGGGCCCAGTTGACCACTTGGGTTCTGCAGACCTACGGAACATTCCTGCGGGAGGTGGGACTTTATCATGCCATTCGGGGCACTTGTCACGGGCTTCCTATCAATAAACCATTATTCGTGGCACTCTTGGAGATGTATAACCGGCGAACGGGGACATTCTTTGCACCCGAAGGGGAGTTGGGGCTTGCTCACCACGAGATGTATACTGTCTCCAAACTTCCGTGGGGGAACGAGCCTTTCGAGGTGTACACCCCGTCGAATGAGGAGTTCGAGGACTTGAACCGACGACTCCCAGGTTTTTTTGCGGTGTATCAGGAGTTGCTGTGCCATCATAGTGCTTGTCACCAGATGGCTATAAAAAAGGAGGATAGCTCAGAAGGGACCGCTCCCCACACCACATCCTGGGTCAATTATCTTTTTAAAGTTGATCCTTCTGGCGGGGTTACTCCTCGAACCCCTCGAACCCAGGGAGAGATAAAGGACCTGATGTTGAGCGTCAAGAAGTCGCGGTCCAAGAGCGACATATTCGGGAGTCAAACTGACTCTCTTAGCTATTTTTACTTCGGCACCAGGCAGATGTCAGAGAAGGCGCTCCTGGCTGGATTTTTAATGATATGGCTACAGAACTGCGTAGTCTCGGGAGGGGCAGGTTCTATTGAGAGGATCAGCCGCCACTTCATTCTCCCTGCCGTTAAGCTGGTATTTGGAGTTAGACTGGCCCTTCTTCCTGCGATGGTGTGTAGCATACACCATGGTCTTCGAACATTCTCGTCCAAGGTTATTGTGCGCAAGAAGATGCTGGACTTTGAGCGCATAGAGCTGTCTTTCCACTATTTGATAGGGTGGTTGGCGATGCACTACAAGTCTTTGATGGGACCTGGAATAGCGGAAGATGCTACAGATGAAGACGCTTTCCTTTTCAAATGCTATCGCCAGTCTTGGGAATACAATACGATGCCAGCTTGTCGGAGGGCGCTGGCGAGAGTGGATGGGTGTAACTTTTTCGTGTCTGTTCCTCATTTTTTTGATGAGGAAGTGAGGAATGTATACCTTGATGGTACCGGACCTTCTCACTTTCTGTCTCCGAATATGCTCACCTGGTTGCGCAACATCCGCCCCGCGTATCTAGTTTATCGTAACCGTGATAATGTGTACTTGGAGCCTTACTTGCCTAGTAGGTTTTTCTGCCAATTTGGCTATAGCCAGTTATTCCTTGACTGTCCCAGCCCTTGTTTGGGCTTTGAAGATAGCGTCCTTGATGGTGTCAGGACATGGAATTATTATGACGCTTATCATACTCGAGCCAGCTTCTCAGTCCCCGATGCTAAGGCGCCGAGGGAAATTTTGTACGTGGCTGCTTTGTATCATGTTATGGCGAACAAGCCTCCTGTTAATTTCGATTAGAGTACCAGTTTTATCGTGGGTACCGATTTAGAGGAGAAGCCTAAGGGGGCCAAGGCTAGAAAGCAACTAGCGCTCCAGACTCCCCTCCCTGAATCAGAATCTTCCGAATCGGCTGAGGAGGATGATGATCATGATAGCGAAGACTCCCTTTCTGGTGGGGATGAAGAAGTAGCGGATCAGCCGCTTCCCACACTAGATGAACTGGTGAGGATCCGTTACTTGCTACACAAGAGAAAGTAGTGAGGGAAGGACAGCCTCCTGCTGTGCCTGGTCCCTCACGCAAACGAGTCATACGTGAGTCTTCTGACAGCAGAGCGACCTTTTCCGTGAAAGGAGCTGCCGTTAGGTCTCGTGGATTGCTTATTACCGAGAGGGGTGAAAATACTGACGCAGCTCCGGAGGTACGACTATGTTGGAGCTATCTCCTCGTTGTGGCTTTCTTTTTTTCTTGGAGATATGACCTAACCATTTTTCTTTGTAGGCGTCTGACGAACCAGGCTCTCCTGAACCGTCTGCTGCCCCTGGAGTTGATCCGGCCCTTGCTGCTTTGATTAGCGACATGTGTGCCGCGGTCCTTTCTACGGGGGCTCTCTCAGCGGCGGCTGGGGGATCCCAGGTTGCTGAGGCCTCGGCCCGGGGTGACGAAGGTTTCCTCGGGCCTGTCTTCGAGATCGCTGAACTTTAGCAAGGCGACGCCGATCCCGTTGCATCCCCTCCCGAAGGTGCAGGGGCGGAGGAGTCTATTATACCTGACTCGGAGACTGCTGGTGAGGAGGCTGCGGTGGCTGTAGGCGAACCTCAGCCTCCACACTCCTCCACTGGTAAGATAAGCCAAATATTGACTAGTGAGGGGGCTTATTTGCTCTATCAACATATCCTCCGGGTCAAATCGATTCATGGTTGTCTTGGCCCTACAGGTCCTGACCCTTTACTTCCCACCGTGGATGTTCTTGGGGAAGGCTCGGCCTGTCGTGATCAGAGGGAAAGGAGCATTTCCTCTCCTTTGCCGCCTCATGTCGAAGGGCCTCCCGCCAGTCCCGGGCTGATGGGAATGGAGCTGGCGATGGTCTCCGCCTCATCCTCTGCTGATTATACGGCTCCAGAGATTGACCTCTCGACCTGCCGAGCATTCAAGTTCTGCGGGCCGCTGAAGAGGAGTTGGCCGCTGTTCATGCGTCCTTTCGTGCGGAGTTTGTTTCTCTTGTGGCAGGAGCGGCAGATTCTGTTGCGTCTTCTTCAGCGTTGCCGGCTACACTTCCGTTGACACCGGCTTCCTCGGAGGCTCTGGACGAGGTGACGTAGGATGTGGTCGACAGCTTCTATCGCCATTTAAAGAGGGGCGTAGATGCTGCAGTAGAACGAGGGACCCCTTTTACTCTGTCTCTGCGGTGCGCTCGGGGTCAGGTTGCAACTTTGAAGTCTCTTCCTGGCGGGGTGGGGTTGGCTGCACTCCTGGAGCCTAAGTTGGCAGAGGCTGATCAGCTTGTGACCCAATTGCTGGCGATACGGCAGGCGGGCTTGCCTGCTGCGATTGAACGGGAGCGGGGCTTCCTCATTGCTGCTCGGGATAGGATCAAGCTTGCTTGAGATACTGCCGGGCCAGTTGTGCAGGGGGACCTTGACAAGTTCTCTGCTTCGTACGACAGGCTGGGTCGTCGAAGTCAGGTTTGTCGGGCTCGGGAAGAGTCTGCTTCTCATGGAATAGCTGACACGAAGGAGCGGATTCTCGTACTCCAGAGGGAGTTGGCCTTCTTAGAGTCAGAGCTGAAGGCTGCTCAGACGGAACAAAAGTCAATCGTTGAGAGGCCGAGAAGGTTTCCCGATCTTCTGTTAACCTAGAGCGGGCTTTCAAGAAATTTGAGGACAACTGGCAAGCTCACGCTCATTTGGAGGACGAGGCGGCGCTGACTCAGGAGGCGGAGCGTCGAGCTAGACAGAGGTTTGAGCGGTCGGTTGCCTTGCTGACGGACCATCTCACGACACTATGTGCCCCGGAGCAGTGATCGGTTTTCTGTTTTCTTTTGCTCCCCTTTTATTTTTTTGTTCTTTTTTGTCAAGGGATGTGATCCCAGATGATGTAGTACTTTGAATTTTGAATAAATGAGCATGTTTCAACTCATCTTCTCTTTCTTGTACTTGCGGTGTTTGTGGGATTGGACTTGCTCGGGGATTATTTGTGGACCCGTCACCCTGGGCGTACGTTGGTTTTAGGTACGAGTAACAAGTTTTGGAGATGAATACCTAGAACAACTTCGCGATAAGACAGCTATAGAAGGTTTTGGTATTCAGGAGAATGCCAAGGAGCAGCTGGGCTCTCAGGCATGATAGGGAAGGGATGGGCGCGTACTGGAGATCCAGTACAGCATATGTGGTCGACTAAGGATATTTATAGTCAACAGAGGACGTTTGTGGTCAACAGAGGACGTTTATGGTCAACAGAGGACATTTATGGTCAACAGAGGATATTTGTGGTCAACAGAGGACATTTGTGGTCAACAGAGGACGTTTGTGGTCAACAGAGGACATTTGTGGTCAACAGAGGACGTTTGTGGTCAACAGAGGACATTTATGGTCAACAGAGGACATTTGTGGACCTATTATCCTTGTCGTACTCCGGTTGTGGGTACAGATAATAGGTTGAAAGGGAACCGACATACTTACTCAGAGGTAATGGGGACATGGCAAGCATAAAGGTTTCTTCGACGGAGCCTTCCCACTCAGAGGTAATGAGGACATGGCAGGAGTGGGCTCAATGAAGAGGGGGTACATAGAACGACTCAGAGGTAGGAGAACGTGGAAGTTCTATGCGAGGGGGCAGTTTGTTTTTGGTGGAAGTGAAAACGACTCAGAGGTAATGAGGACATGGCCGTTTCAGAAATTTGTGGATCGATTACCCTTATTGTGCACTAGGAGTGCGGGTAGTGGATCATGAGGGAGGATATCTTCCAGGAAGAAAGTTCAGAGGTATAATCATACGTGACTTACTATCTGAAAGAGTGACCGGAATGTGAGTTCAGAGGCACCAGCGGGTACATAACTCGGTAATTTAGAATATTGAGAAAGTGTGAGTTCAGCGGCACCAGCGGGTACATGACTCGATGATCTGGAAAGAATGTCGTTTAGACATAATATTTCTTCAGGAACTTGTCGTTGACGGGCAACATGAGCAAGTCTCCGTTTTGTTTTGTGAGGCGGTAAGCACCGTTGGAGAATACTGCCTCAATGATAAATGGGCCTTCCCACTTTGGCTGGAATTTACCGGCGGTCTTGTGAGTCATGACCATCGGCCTCCGAACTGCCAGAACGAGATCGCCCACCTGGAATGTTCTGATTTTGACCTTCTTGTTGAAGGCTCCGGAGATGCGTGTTTGGTATAGCTCAATTCATTGCTGAGCCAAGAGGCGCTTTTCATCTAGTGCCTCCAATTCCTGTAGCCGACGATGGTGGTTTTCGTCTGTCGTCAATTGATGTGTGAGGGCGACGTATAGTGAGGGGATCTGAGTCTCCAATGGGAGGACTGCCTCACTCCCGTACACCAGGAAGAATGGTGTATTCCCGGTGGCTGTTCGAAATGTGGTGCGATAAGCCCATAAGCATTCGCCGAGCTTCTCGTTTCAGTCGCATTTGTTGGAGGAGACAAACTTCTTGAGGAGTTTGATGATTGTTTTATTGAATGCCTCTGCCAACCCGTTCGCTGCCGGGTTGTACGGTGTCGAAACGACATTCTGAATACGGTGCTTATCGCAAAATCGATAGAATGCGTGGCTTGCAAACTGCGGACCATTATCATGGATGATCCTTCGGGGCAGTCCAAAGCGGTAGATGACGTGATGCTTAAGGAAGCTGATCACGTTTGAAGTCTTAACTTCTGCGAGTGGGACAGCTTCCGTCCATTTGGAGAAGTAATCAGTGATCGCAAGTATGAAGCGATGTCCTCGGGAGGAAGGTGGGGTGATTGGACCAATGATATCCATTCCCCATGCTTCGAATGGCCAGGATGCTACTGTCGGATGTAGGAATTCAGATGGCTGGTGGATAAAGTCGACGTGGACTTGGCAGGCTTTGCACTTTCGTGCATAATCTATCGCGTCTGCAACCATCGTGGGCCAGTAGTAGCCCATTCGGCGAAGACGGTCTTGCAGTTTTGGGCCGGGCTGGTGGGCCCCGCAGACACCGTCATGAGCTTCTCGTACGGCTTCTTTGGCTTCTGCGTTTGATAGACACCGAAGCAGTAATCCGTCGTAGGAGCGACGATACAATATTTTTGTCTCTGTATCGTAGAAGAATCTGAGAGAACGCCGTCTGATGGAAGTGGCTTCCTTTGGGTTCTCGGGCAGGATGTCGTAGACGACGAAGTCGATGAATGGTTGTCTCCAATCTGGGGCATCATCGATCATCTGTGCGGAATAACTCGCCACGGATTGCATATTGTTCTTGGGACAGACCAGTTCGTGGCCTATCATATCCACTGATTGGCGATCATAGTTCGGAACTGCTAGGGAAGCGGCAAGACCAGCTAAGGCATCAGCTTCGATATTTTGGAGTCTGGGGACATGTTCGATAAAGAACCCCTCAAACGACGAGATGATGTCAATCGCTATTTGATGATAAGGGATTATATCTTCGTGGCGGACCTCGTATGAGCCCCGGATCTGATTGACGATTAGTTGGGAATCGTCGTATGCTTCAAGGTTTTCTACCCCCAGCTCTCTTGCGAGTTGGAGGCCAATGACCAGAGCGTTGTACTCGGCCACATTGTTAGAGCAGGGCTCTATGAGGGAATAAGCGCAGTTAATTACCAATCCGAAAGGAAAGATCAGCACTACCCCGACTCCGACGACTATATTGCCTTTAGGTCCGATCCTTGAAGCACCGTCGAAGAACATTCGCCATATATTATCGTGAGAGATTGCATGCGAGTCGGCGACCTTATCTGGGATCTCTTCATATATTCTGGAGGACTCCGAGCCTGGGTGGGCTGCTAAGAAGTCTGCCAGGGCTTGACCTTTGACTGCCTTTTGTGGGACGAAGATCATATGATAAGGGGACAGCAATATTGCCCATGTAGCGAGGCGAGAGCTGAGTGCCCTTGGTTTAGTCATGAGGACTCTGAGAGGGTTGACTCGTGAGATCATATGTATCATTTGTCCGGTGACATAGTGTCGCATTTTTTGAATGGTGAACACCAGGGCGAGGCATTCCTTCTCCACAGCGGTGTATCGGTGCTCTGGTCCAATCATCATTCGGCTGAGGTAATATATAGCTTGCTCATGGCCTGTGTCGTTGTTTTGTGCCAGCAGAGCCCCGAGGGAGTGTTCCATTGCTCATACATAGAGCAGGAATGCTTTTCCAGGAATCGGGGCCACCAAAACTGGAGGATTTGACAAATATTCTTTGATGCTGTCGAAAGCACGCTGACATTCCTCGTCCCATACGAATGAGACTCCTTTCTTCATGAGGTGCGTGAACGGTCGACATCGCCCGGAGAGGTTAGAAATGAACCTCCTGATGTAAGCTAGCCTCCCTTGGAGGCCTCTGAGTTCGCAGAGATTTCTCGGGGGACCCATCTCCATGATTGCCTTCGTCTTCTCAGGGTCTACATGGATACCCTGTGCAGTGATGATGAATCCCAAGAATTTCCTGCTAGATACGCCCAGAAAGGACTTCGTAGGGTTCATTTTCAAATTGTACGCTCGCATTAGGTCGAATACCGTCCTTAGATCCTGCAGATGGTCTTCCTTGCAGCGACTCTTAACGGCTATATCGTCAACATAGCACTCCACTGTCTTGCGTAAGTGGTCTCTGAAGATGATGCTCATGGCTCTTTGATATGTGGCGCCAGTATTCTTTAAACAGAAAGGCATAACTGTGTAGCAGTATGTGCCAATCGGTGTTCGGAATGATGTATGCTTTTCGTCGTCAGAAGACATCTTGATTTGGTTGTACCCCGAGAAGCCATCCATAAATGACATACGTTCGAAGCCGCAGGTATTGTCGATCATGATGTCTGTGATAGGAAGGGGAATTCATCTTTGGGGCACGCCTCGTTCAGATTACAGAAGTCGATACAGATTCGAATCTTCCCATTCTTCTTGAGGACGAGTACTATATTGGCGACCCAATCGGGATGTTGCTCCTCACGAATGAAGCCGCTGGCTATCAGTTTGTTGACTTTGGCTTCGATCACGTCCATGATGCCTGGGCGGAAGCGTCGCTGTTGTTGCTTGACTGGCTTCACATCTGGCCGAATGTTGAGTTTGTGAAGAGCAATGTCGGGATTTAACCCTGGCATGTCTTCATAGCTCCAGGCGAACACATCAATGTATTCTCTGGCAAGTTCTAGTAGCGACTTCCGTTCTTCGTCTGCTAGGCTTTTACTGATAAAAATTGGTTTTGGAGAAGATTCGCTGCCGAGGTCAACCTGTATGACTTCATCTTCAGTAGGAGGTTCTCTCAGTTCGAACCGCTTTTCCCATTGTGTGTCCAATTGCTGGGCCCACGGCTCTAGCTCGAGGATTTCGGGGATGTCTTCGTCTTCTTCGTAAGCGTCGGCGAATGCCATGTTAACTGTCATGACTTGTCTGAATACGTCTCCGATGCTGGTATCCGAGTCAGAAGTTGGTGACCCGGTTGAATGTGACTGCTAGTCGCATTCTTCATCTGAACTCTCAGGGGTCGTGGTAGGCGCTACATACCCTAACCCGCATCGAGTTTTGTTATAGTAGTCCCGTGGTTTTCCCGCCGGGACCGGCGGCTTCAAAGGTAATCGTCGTCCAGTGCCGTAGTTCAAACCTGGCATCGTTTTCGGATCATACCCCTGTTTATGCATGAGATATTTGGATTGGGGGCTATAAAGATACAGAGGCAGTCTTTCGGCATCTGACCCAAGGTCGGCTTCCTCTATGGTGAAGGGATGCAGGTTGTTCGTCCGGCCGAAGATGATTGGATGGTCCCCTCCCTCGATTATTCGGTAAGCATCTTCTACTGGAGTAAGCTGGATCGCGGTGTACACATTTGTCACCTGTGTGTGTAGGTGAGTGCCTATACCGTGTTCTATAGCATACATTGTATATAGCTTATTGAGCTCGGTATAGTTCAAAGATAACCCTTTATTGATGAAGTAAGGTATCTTTTCTAGAGGGATTACATCATCTGCGAAGGAAACATCAGTGTGGGCGGCCACATACTTGGCTAACTCTGGTTCCTCTTCGGCCACCCCCTGTGTGAATGAAGACTGAGAGGACATCCTGGGAAGCTTGATTGTCAGTGGTTCAGCTGATGGAGCAGAGCGTGGAGTTGTTGGCAGACTAACAACCCCCAGTTTGGCACTTGATGTGGAGAGAGGAGTGTCTGGTTCGCTAGAAGTGTCAGACCTCGCATCAGGGTGACGACCCTTCTTTGGAAGGCGTATCGTCAGTGGCCTATCGGAGGGATTGAGCTTCTCCGTTTGGGGTTGACCGACTCTCGGCAGTCTGATTGTCAATGGCCCTGTTGTGGGTCTCGGCACTTGGTCGGACCTTGGTAGCCGAATTATCATCTACTCTTCCTGTGCCGAGAGGCTGATCGCGTCCTTCCGCAGAGTGGCAGTAAGGGGTGCGGACTTGCCCGGTTTATGAGCTTGGAGGTGGATCGTCAGAGGTTCTTCTGATCCCGAAGCTGTCTTATTATGAGCTGGTACGTCTCCTTCACCAAGGTGCTTCTTCGAATTTTCATAAAGGCAGGAGTCTGAGTAGTAAGATTCGACCCCTTTGAAGGGATCGATATCAGCAAATTCTGTCCTCACGAAGCCGTATTTGTCGACATATTTGAAGCACTGGTGCAGTATGGAAGGCACGATCATATAATCGTGTATCCATGGGCGTCCCAAGAGGATGTTGTATGAAGTGTCTGCATCTATAACGTAGCAGGTGACTTCGGATTCGAGGTCGCCAATTTGACACTTCAGACGAATCTTCCCAATAGGGTAGCTCCTGCCCAAATTAAAACCGCTGTGGCGGTGCTTGTAGGTGTCAGGCGATGCATTGGGATGCAGAGATGATGTAGTAGACCCTTCAGGATGATGCTTATGGAAGAGCCAGGATCTATATGCATCCGATCCACCTTCACGTCGCCGATGTATCCCGTATAGTATAACGGGCGATCATGTAGGTTAGTTTTGATGAGCATATCTTGCGGGGTGAAAACGATGTTTGGTATTGCGCCAATACAGGCACTGTCCTGGAGATCCACAGGTGAGTCCTCCCGGGTGAGGTTGGATTGAGCCAGATAGACATCGGCATTTTGGAGTGCTTCGCTCAATGCAATACGAACGTCTTTGGAGAGCCTTAGGAGTTCGTACAGTAACAACTTGGTCGGTGTATTAGCCAATTGTGCTAAGATGTCGAAGTCGTAGGGCCTCTCTAGCCCTTGGGCTGCCTCTTTTCGGAGGGATTTGTCGAAGCGAGTCTCCCTCGGCCTAGGCTTGTCGGTCGTCGAAGGCTGACCCGGTCCCGGAGCATCAGTTGTAGTGGGTTGATGATTTTCGGCTGGATTGTCAACCACAGGTTGGGATTGCGCTCCGGACCGCGTGACGACGACTGTAGCTTCCTCGTTGTCTTCCGAGATTGTGTGGCAGGTCCTGACTTTTCCGCTTTTCTTCTTGTCGGTGGAAGATGGTGTGGGCCGAGTCATTTCAGATACCAAGTCTGGATGGACCCACATAACGTCCCCTCGTGATGTGGTGAGGGGTACTAGACCGGCAGCCTGATCTCGGTGAGGTGGAAGATTGGTAATCTCTATTATCGCTAGAGGGACGGGGACCACCCCATCTTGAGTCTCCGTCGGAGGGAAGCTGCCGAATTGTACGGATGCCATATTGGCCGCCACGGTTACCTCTTCGAAATCGATGGCCAGAGCGTTCGAATCGATGAGGTTCTGGACGTACCGTTTCAGCTGGTAGCAATCGTGTGTAGCATGATGGACATAGCGATGATAATGACAGTACTTTGGGTTCTCCATCTCCGTCGGCCGCGGTTCCTATCTTGGTGGAGGAAGCTGAATTCTGTCTCCTTGTATGAGCATGTCCAAGATGGGCTTGACGTGACCGTCTTCGAAGGAGTAAGTGATTTGCGGCCATTGTTTGTCTGCCGGCTTCGGCTCAGGTTTTTGTGCTGTATCGGCCACCATAGCCTGCTTTCCCTTGCTGTCCCGATTGTTGGAGGGGCTACCCCCATTATCGTTGTTGGGACGCTTGCCCTTGTTTTCTCCTTCCGAGATGTGCAATCCCAGTTGGCGAGCCTTCTTCAGTCGTTCTTCGATGCTTGTGGCGCTGATGATGAACGTCTTCCAATCTTTAAATTGACTTTCGCCCGTCCAGAGACTGATCGTTGGAAGCAGTCTCTTTTGGCAAATTTTAATTAAAGAGGAATCTGGATTTCCGGAGGGCAGCTTCATGGCGGTTTGGCGGAACCGCTCAATGTAGTTCCTTGTCAGCTCCTTCTCTTCTTGGATGACGTCCATGAGGGTGGACATGGTGACGTCCTGTCCTCCTCGTAGAATCTCTCCAAGAACATGCGCTTGAAGCCGGTGAAGGAGTGGATGCAGCTGTCCGGCAGGTTACGATACCAGTCGAAGGCGACTCCTTCCAATGCCCCGACGAATAGTCGGATGAGAATAGCATCGTCGTAGGGCAGATGGTCCGTGGTGACCTCGAAGTAAGTGATGTACCGACTCGCCGAGGTCTTGCCATCATAGGAATTGATGTTGAACGGTTTATATCTTGGTGGAAAGGGCACATCCCTCCATGCAGCCGGGTATGGTTGCCCCGGGTATGGTTGCCGTATTCTGAGGTCTTGAGAGTTTTTTCGGGCGTGAAACATGGCTCGGAGCTCTTGGACCTCTCTTCTTACTTCACGGGCTTCGTCCACGACGGTGGGGGCCGTTGTTTCCGGAGGATTGTTGCCCGGGTTCGGTGCTCCGAATTCGAGTCCGCATTGACCGCGGGACCCGCGCTTGTTTGGCCAGGTGTTCCTCCATGTAGAGTTGGAAGAGCCGCCTTGATTTCATCTACAGATTTGACCAGGGCCTGTAGTATGGCCTCCAGAGTATCGATGTGCTGGCGATCACTGTAACCACTTTGATTACTGTCTGTCATGAACACCGTCCTTATATGACGAGAAACGGAAGGGACAGTGGAGGATGTATCCTCCGAGTCATACCCATATACCGAGAAGTCATCGGGGTATGTGGGTATGTTCTCTTCTGATTCAGACTCGGAAGGAACAGTACCCCCAGCTTCCAAGTTCGCCTCGTCTTGGGAGTTGTGGATGTCGTCGGAGACGTCGAGGTTTGCTGTATCCGATAGGAGAGTTGCCTCCCCTGGCTCGTCTTCTTGAAATATCGGATTGTTGTGGAGGCTCGGAGGGGTGCTACCCCCAGTGCCAGCAATCCCCTGCGTTATGGACGACGAACCTCCCACTGTAGCAGATTTCGTCTTAGAGCGAGTTCCTTGGAAAACTCCGGTGGTGGGCACTCGCTTAGACGACAGTCTTTTTGTCGCAGTGGTTGAGGTCTTTAGGCTGGAAACATTCGTCTTCTTTCCCCTTCCATCAGCGGAGACTTTTTGAGCAGAGTTGCAGGAGACAACAGGAGGTGCCTCGTCCTCTGAGCTCGGATGCTGTAGTCTTTGGAAGACTGACGGCCGGTCTTCCGTCACTGTCGCGTTGTTGCAACAGCAGTTGACGATGATTTGGGTGCAGTGACGTCCAAGCGAGGACTCTTTGCACACCGAAGCCCCTTCTCTTTCCTTGTGCTTGTGGAGGATCGCCTCATGCAGGTCAGAGGAACCACTTTGTCCTTTTACCGTCGGGGGCTGGACTCGAGCGGTCTTATACAACTTCTCATCAGAGGCTCGCGTGATAGTCAACGGGACGCCCCGATAGTCAGAGGTTGTGGCAGCTGACTGGGCTTGATGAGCCCGCGCTGCCCTAGACTTTTTCTTTTTAGCACTTGCGGGTGCGTAATAGGAAGAGTCTAAGTTGAATACCACAGAGTCTGGCTTATCATCCAGAGACCCATCAGGGTCAGGACCGTTTGAGAGACGGTCGAAGACTGATCGAGAGGAGCGTGGAACGGCCGCTATGCTGCTAGGATTGCAAACCGTACAGGCTGTCTGCATGCGGCTGTCTTTAGCTGCCGGAGTAGTTGCTTTGGTGCGATTAGTAGGAGTCACGATCGTGCAGGCTGGCCGCATGTGGTTGGCAATTGTGGCCATATAGGTTTTCTGCAAGTGATTGACTTCAGTAACCGCATAAGCTTCATCCGTGTGGTTGGCAACTGTAGCCGCATAAGCTATGCGGCCGACAGATGTGACCGCATGAGTTTTCTTCATGCGGCTAGTGGATGTGGCCGCATGAGCTTTTTCCATACGGCTAGCACCCTTATGCGGCTCGAATCGCATAGAGTTCCTCTTTGCCCCTGCAAGTCCAGCATCATAGTATTTTCTTCTGCCGGACTTGGGGACAGCAGAGTTGCCTACGGTCTGAAGTAGGGCCACAGGAGAGTCTTGCTCGCCGTCTTGAACAACAGAGGGTATCTCTGCAAGAGCTTCAGTAGGAACGAAGGATCGGGGTCTCCACTCCTTGCAGGCCTTCTTCGTGTGGGCTCGCTTCTGGACCGGGGCAGCGCTCTTGTCGGAGAGCATTTCTCCGAACGCCTGTTGGTCGAACCGGGCAACCATCTTCTGTTGCGTGGAGCCAAGCTTGGCTGTATCCGATTGCGTCACCAACTCCTCAGTTGTAGAGAAGTTTATCCCCAGCAGAGTCGCCATCGTGTTTGCCATAAAATATAAAAGAACAGAACAATTATCGGAGGACCGAACTTTTACTTCACGTTACAAACTCGCTTGTACAAAGAAAGCCTAGGGACAAAAACCTAGGTATAACAATCTAAGTACAATTGTTTATTTTAGATTCTGGGGGGTGACGATAGAGGCTCGGGAAGGCGACGGCAGCCCTGCCTTATTCCTTGGACGATCGGTATGCAGCCTTGGCTCCTGTGAAGAGATGGTTGGCGTTGATGAAGAAATGCTCTTCTTGCTCTCCCTCTATTACTCTTCTGGCTTCTCTCTCTCTGTGTATTTTCTTTCTGATTATTGGGGGAGTCTCTCTGTATATGCGTATCTCTCTCTGACAGTATATATGTCTTGCAAGGGAATGGCACCCTGCTATTTATAATAGTGGGGAGCATCATTAGGGTTTACAATGATTGCCCATTCTCAAAGTGGCGGCGGCCTGCTGCTTAATCAATCTGGACCATTAGTCTTAAGCGTGAAGGATCTGGGCCATAAATGTGGATAGTATTGAATCCTGTGAATGATTAATGCTGATTGCTTTAAATCTTCATGATTGGTTGTGTCAAGCTTGGATCTCTCACCACGTGTCCCATTGGCTTGATCACGAGTGATATGCCCTGATCTCATTAATTATGAGGATAACGTTAAATATGGTTATTGGGATCTGGTAAATCTCTGATTGATTTAAAACCATGCATCCCGTAATCACCCTGCTACCGGCTGTCAAGTCATGGGGGCAATTGAATCTCTGCCATGTGTCTTGATGGTGGACCCTGCCAGAGCCGCATGCTATCCATGAACCGCATGAGACAGCGTCTTAGTGAGCCACATAGGTATAGTACCTGCGAGCCGCATGGGATGGCTTCTTGGTGAGCCGCTGGAAGATGATTTCCGCCGGCCGTATGAAGCTGTTCTTCAATTGAGCCGCATAGGAGTAGCCACGTGGCAATCTTGGATCGTGTCAGAGATTTTCTCCTGTTTCTGAAGAGCCTGTCATTACGACAGGACCATCATGGCACTTTATGCCAAAGCCGTCAGCTGTCAAATCACGACAGAGCATTAAATAAGGCCATTACTTGATGGCCAGCTGTGTGAAGGGATCCCACGGGGATACGTGGTGTTGATCGAGCCACATATCTCTGTTGGTCGTTTGTGAGCCGCATATACTTCCGAGCCACATGAGGCAGGGAGACTCTTTGAACCGCATGGGACTGTCCCTATATAAGCCGCATGGATTCTCCTGCTCCGAGCTGTATGAGACTGAGAGTCTCTCTGAACCGCATGGGACTCCCCCTGTATGAGCCGTATGGATTTCTCCTGTTCCGAGCCGCATAGAGCATCATTCTGATATTTTCCATGCTTCTACAGGACCCCCTTCAAAGTTTTCAATTTGTAAAATTGAAATACTTTGAATAAGAAGCATGGCCTTCGCTAAACGCATAGATGGTTCAGCCGCATGGATTTATCTGGCCGCATGAACTGTTAGACCGCATAGACTTTTTGCCACGTGTCCCAGCCACGTGTGCAAATCTTCTGCATTAAATGCCCTTGATTCATTTTTTGAATTAACGTCGCCTTTTGGGGGAGGATCCCAAGGGTCAGTTTTGCTTTGACCGAAGCGTTTCGTCTTTTTCTTTTAGGCGGCATGCGGATCGAGGCGTTTGTTGATTTTCGAGCCTCCTTCGCCTATAAATAGAAGTAATTTATTCTTTGAGGGTTTCTTTACCTTCTCTCTTTGCTCGAACTCCTTGTTGCCAACTTCCTTTTCGTCTTCTCCCATCAACGATCGACAATGGCTCCCAAGAAGACTACCGCTGCTACGGGCAAGAAGGCCGCGTCGTCGTCTGCGACAGCGAAGGGCAAGAAGGCCGCGTCTGGAGTCGGTGCCGTCAATGGACCGGTAGGGGCAGTAGGAGGCAGTGCAACGTCTGGAGTCGGCGCCGTCGATGGACCGGGAGGACGTATCTGCTCCAGCTCTCGCTGTCGGTAACCATGCGCAGCAAGGGTACTCACCATCCTCTGAGTACTCTCCTCAAGAGAAGTATGTAGTTGGGTGAGTGAGGCAGCCACGGTCCTCCGTGATCCCTCCAGCTCGACCTGTTTACGCTCTATGCGCTGCGTAGACTCGGTGAGCGTGTGCAAGCTGGCAGCTTTTAAAACCTCTAAATTTCTACTATTTTTTATTTAAAAATTTGGTACGGATAAAATTTTTAAACTGTATTTGTACGTCACATAGTCGTATTGTACGTCGCACACGAAATTTATTTTTCGTAATTGCTCGACGAGTGCGAATATGTGCGAGCGTGCATATTTTAGAAAAATATTTTGTTCTATTTTTTATAGTTTCAAATAATAGATATAATAATTAGTTTTTCTATTATTTCTAAGTATATTATTTTTGCTTCATTTCTAGAAGTTATTAATAATACATAATATTTTTGTATACTAGAAAAGCATAATTATGTAAAATATTTGTGCATACATATATTTTGTAATTATTTATTTGTTTATTTTAAATAATAATATAATTTTCAAAATTATTATTATTAGTATTTTTGGAAAATATATTTTGAAATTATTGTGGTAATTTAAATCTTTTATTAGATTTTATGGATTAGATTTTAAATAGTTTAAAATTTAGGATAAAATTTATATTTAATTTGAGTTTGATTATCTAGATTTAAATTGGATTTGGATTTGGATTTGGATTTATTGAATTAATTTAAATTAATAGATTGAATTATCTAAATTGGGTTCAACTATTCTAATCCTTATCTAACTGGGAATTCCCACATCCTATAAATAGTCTGGTACTCCTCCATAGAATTTCACAACCCACAATATTCTCCACCATAAGTGTCGTGCACCGTGTCAGTGTCCAAATTCCTTCGTGTCAGCCATGACGGCCTCGGGTCCGACCCCGGGTGTCTTTCCAATATGTCAATTTTGATACACATACATCGCCACCCCCTCCGTGTCCGACATGCCGGACACAATTTCTACATCCAAATTTCCTAACTCCAGCCACCTGCTACCCTTGGCCATGACAACGCTGCCCCGTCTCCACTATCGCCTCCTGACCATATTCACAACACCTTAACAGCTCTTCCACAACCCAACCACTCTGCCACCACCGCCGCTTCGCTCCCGGCTGCCCCCCTGGCACCTTCGATCTCGCCACTATGCCCCAACCCAACTCTCACCACGGTCTCCCCCAATTTTGACCAACTACCGGGGCGCCACCGCCATCAGCCGCACACTCCCAACACCAGCCCTCGGCAGACCCGACAACCACC
Source organism: Iris pallida (assembly GCA_029216955.1). Lineage (NCBI taxonomy): Eukaryota > Viridiplantae > Streptophyta > Magnoliopsida > Asparagales > Iridaceae > Iris > Iris pallida. The sequence continues at coordinate 946,340 of JANAVB010040015.1, read as the reverse complement.
TACACCATAACCACCTTACTAACAACCCCACGCCCCCACCATCATCATCACCGCCGCGACAACCACACAACATCACCAGCCCTGACACCTCTGACCGACCAACCGTCACAACACCGTAACCACCTTACCACAGCCCCAAATCCCCAAAAAATAAACCTTACCGGTCCGTCGCCTTGCCGAGGCCCGAGCGCCACCGCCTTGAGCTCCGTCGATGGCCATTTTCCCTCCACCTCTACGTCGTGGCCGATCCACCCACATCCGTGCGCAGCCACCGCTCGCCTGCGCCTTCCCCGACCAACTCGGCTCCAGCGTCGTAGTGGCCGCGTGCCACCGAAACCCTTCGCCCCCCTTTTCCGCTGCCGTCTCCGCCGTCTACATCCCGTGCGACCGCCCCGATCGCCTTCCCGAACTCCCAACCGCTCTCCTCCTTCCCCTTCCTCTTTCGCTGGTCCTTTCCTCCGATCTCCGACCTCACCTCTGACGAGGACCACCCGAGCCGCCGCCGCGTGCCGTGCTCCCGGATCCCCTGTCTCCGTGACCTTCCCCCCGCGCCGCCTGCTCCCTCGTGCCGCCGTGCACCCAGGTCCGTCCGGCGCTGGCGACTTTTTCGAGCCTCCGCCTCCCTCTCGCACACTCCCTCATCTCTCTCTCTCTCTCTCTCTCTCTTCCCCTCTCTAGTTTTTTTTTCTTTTGTTTTTTTTTTTCATTACTTATTAATTTCTTTGGCTGGCCTCCTCGAAAGAGGAGAACCAACTACAATACATTTTTATTATTTCATTTTTTTGTTTTTTGTTATTTATTATTATTATTATTATTATTATTATTATTATTATCCTTTATAATTAATTTGTATTACTACTGTAATATTTAGTCTAATACTATTTTTATATTACCAATACCAATATTTAATATTTGCAAATCTATTTTAGTTTTTAACTTAAATTATACACTTACCTATTCCTAGATATCATGAATGATTTTTCGACCTAAATTATTATTATTATTATTATTTTTTTGCATTTATAAAAGTATATTGATTAGTCAAAATATAATTTAAAAATAAATTATTCTCGATTTTCAAATAGTATAGCTTTTTATCAGAATTTTATTTTTACAAACATGCGTGTTAGCCTTAAATAAATTTTTTATATAATTTTGAATTATAAAATATAGTTTCTACCAATTCCATTTTTGACGAACTTAGAGTTTTTGCCGAAAACGATTTTTCTTGACTTTAGGTATTTTTAAGTATTTTCCTTATAAATATTTTGACTCATGAAAACTAGTTTTAGGAATATTCTCTAAAATTCGTATATATTATATTTATTCATTATTCTTTGATATTTCTCATGTCCGTAACCAATCCTCTTATTCCTATCCTGTCACCAAATTCGTACTACCCTATGTTCAACCGAACTAAATTGACCCTTCTGGACTCAATGGAACCGTTCGTGCCGATATCAGAGGTCACCTTGTATAGTTGTTACATCAAAGTCGCAATTCGTGCTACATTGATCATTGTATTACACCAAGCGTCCTACCAGGCAAGATACTTTGCCATTTGCTGTTTATTTATTTTAGCTCATATTTCATACATTATTCATTATTTTCTTTATGCAAAATAAACTGTGATACATGGCATAACCTGTTAGAACTTACTGTTCAGTTATATTTCCTGCTATGTATTATTTTTTTACATATTAAATCTAGATTTAAGGGACCACCTTGTGTGTTGCATTCATTGGCCTTGACACGTTGTAACATGAAGTTGTATGTCGCATGTAGAACACGGACGTACGTGATTGGCTGGCCACCAGTACGTACAAGCCGTGCGATAGGAATAACCGCTAATAGAAGTTGCATGCTTAGTTTGACTTAGCGGTTATAGAGATTTTGTGTTGTGGATACAACATAGTAGGCATTGGGCGGGGAGGACAATTCCTTAGCGTATGGGCTTCGATGCACTTTCCCTTTTGTAACCCGTGAGCTTGTCGGAGACGCGAGTCAGATTACCCATGATTACTGATGGCCACTGACGTTCTGCGGAACGTTATGCTCTTACTGATTGGGCCTCTGGTGCCCCAAGGGGACTACGGCGATCCTATTTAGCCAAGGCCCATGCGTAGGAAGGATTGTTCTTAACTACATTTTACTTAGAACGGTTAGGCTACCATATCCGTTAGGTACGAGTACTTTTGGTTTGGGTACTTGTATCTGACCGTGGCTTAGAACAATAACTTATTGCAAATTAGTTCGTCACATCTTGTCCTTGTTTGGTTGTAGGTGTGGCTTACTACTTTGATGAGAAGGTATTGAACCTTGTTGGGGTCCAGATACAATATTGGATTCATAGTATGGAATGATACGTCACCGTGAATTAGTTTACCATATCCTGTCCTTGTTTGGTTGGGGGGATGGTAAGCTAGTTCAATAGGTGTGTATTGGACCATGTTATAATTCAATTGACTTATTTATTTGAGCAATATTTATTCAGTTTATATGGCATGATATTATGTGTCATGTTACGTCCCTCTGAGGACCTGGTTATCTTGCCAGGTATGTGCTCTTGTCTTTCGCAGGTGTTCTAGCCATGGCCATGATCGTCACTATTTCTTCGAGGATGATTGTGCTTGAATCGTCTTCGCTTCGCTCGCCAAATTCATTTCTTTTCTCATGTATTTCTCCTTTACTTGTTGGTAGTGAATTTGTCTCCACCCAACATATTGTATCAAGATAATTAATTATCACTATATGATATCTTTTATTTATTTATTTATTTTGTGTGGATGAGATTAATTATGGTTCTACTATATTTTACAGCTTATGTATTCATACGAGGTTTCCATATATTGGAGTGTACTTCGTATGTATACATCTGGCATGTCTACGTTCCTAGTCCTACGTATTTTGGGACTGGGCGTTACACAGCTGTAGCCTGCTGCAGACTCATCAGCTCCTGTATAATACGCTCGACCGCATCAAATCGTCCGGTGATCATCGGTTCGTCGGATCGTCGCTCTGCGGTATGGTGATCAGAAATCTGCTGCTGCAACTCGCGACGCAGATCGTCGATCTGATGACCAATATCCTGAGCTCATGATGACGCCTGCGAAGCTGGAGACTGTGTACTGACAGAGGGGGCCCGGGATGACTCTGAAGCCAAATAGGTGCCGTAGGATCCCGTACCGTAGTACGTACCCTTCTGAAGACCGCCAACGATGGTCATCCAGAGGTCGTCCGGCGATACTACACACTCACACACCACTCATCTAGAGGTCGTCCGGCGATACTACACACTTTGAAGCCAAATAGTATACTAGATTGACTGACACTCGACTGAACACCCTCTAGACACATACTCAAGCCTATACTACACACTCACACACCACTCTACTATACTCACATAGACACACATAATTATTACCTTATTATATATATATATATATATATATATATATATATATATATATATATATATATATATTACACATACTTACACACTCTCAAACACTACACAAACCTATAGCTAATGCATACACACACTAATATCTATATCCCCATATACATTTAGTATCACACACTAATCAATTCCTCTCAACTCTACACACACACACACGCACACACACACACACACACACACAGACACACACATATGTGTAGCTATATTTACCTTATAACTTAGTATCTTGAGTTACCCAATCCTTACCTACACTTGGCAGTTACAATAATTCTCTCTCTAATACTAGCTAATGATCTAACAATGTACTCCATCTCCGATCGGGTTTAAATTTTTATCTCCATCCCCATCCCCGTTTAACAATGTACTCATGTATCCGAGCATAATAGTAGGTACAAGTACCTACCCTCTAAGCCTATTTGTTAGTACACAAGCTTTTGATGTCCTCATACCAACTTACCCACTCTGGTTCGAGCCCATACCTAAACACCCATCTACTCTATGATTGTAAACCACTCCTTACTAACTGTCTGCTGCAAGTATCTCAAATCAGATACTATCATGTACTTTAAAACATTATGTATAAGCCTACTCCAGTGCCTAATATCCTAAGGCTTAACCTGTCCCTAGGCATTACCAGGTATCAGAGCCCCATATGAGGTTCCTAACTAGAACTGGGAACATCACCATGGCCAACTTTTCTACAAGTGAACACTTATACAAAGGAATGAATTAAATCCTACTTATCCCTCAAATTGCTACAGACCCTTCTACTCACACAGGCACCTATTTACAGGTCTGCTAGTGCATAGCCCCAAGTCATCTGCACTCTTGCAGTGACTTGGTATCAGCACTCTCTGGTACCAATTGCTACCTAGATATGCTAGTCAAATCTGATATCTAGGTGAAAACCTTATAACATAACATGGACACTCTTGCATTGACTTGGTATCAGTTTAAATATAAAGGGAAGTTCACCTATTATTGTCTAATGGTATCAAAGAGGAGTTCATGCCTAACATGCCTTCGAAAACCCCACCTGGTTTGTACTATTCTGTGGCCTTCCTATATGCAGGGTAGGTACATGCTCGGATACATGAGCCTTATTGTTACTGTTATCAAGGATTTTGTTTAATCCCCATTCCCGTCCCCATCCCCGTTTCTATATCCCCAAACCCGTCCCCATCGGGGAAAAAAATTTGGGTCTTCGTCGGGTTCGGAGGAAGTTGCCATCCCTACTCAAACACACATAATAGCTGTGTGTGTGTCCGTGTATGTGTGTGTGTCCGTGTGTGTGTGTGTCCGTGTGTCCGTGTGTGTGTGTGTGGGGAGGGGAGAAGAGAGAGAAGGAGGAGGAGGAGTTAGCTTAGGGTTTACCGGAGAGGAGGAGTAGCTCGGATTGGGGAAGGAGGAGCTCGAGGAGGAGGAGCTCGCCTGGGGGGGTAGGGGATGCCGGGAGGGGGAGGAAGTCGTCGAGGGGGGAGGGAGGGAGTTGCCGGGGGGGGGAGGGAGTCGCCGAGAGCTCGAGGGAAAATGAAAATTATGAAATTTTCGAGTGAGGGAAAAAAAGGAAACATGACTGTGCCCTAAGTAAAAAAGTTAGCGACGTCAACAGTCGACGTCGCTAAACGTCGCAACCATTTTAATATATGGCGACATATTTTAATAACATGTCGCTGAATGTCGCTATTCCGTGACGTAATTTATTTACTGTCGCTATTCAGCGACGTTTTGCGATGTCATTAGAAGGGAGTCGCTATATTATATATTTAGCGACAGTATTTTATTCCGTCGCTAAACAACGTCGCTAATATAGCATATTTTAGTAGTGATATTACAGATATTTGAAGCAGCAATGGATATATTACATAATATAATTGAACACATGGTAGCAGAAATAATCTCTTTATTTATTTCATTTGAACATATTACAAGCTCCCAATTCTCTCTGATACAATGCTTACATTCTCTCAGAAATATTACCGATTATAATGATCCCGTTCCATACATTACATCCCTTTATATACAAAACCAACTCTTTGCAACAAATGTCATTCTCTTGGCATCTCTTTTGATTTCTTGCTCCTGAGGATGAGGTTCGGGCTATCGCTTCGGACTATCCTTCTCGATGCGTCTTGCACCTGCGTGCAGACTAATGATAGATCAGTATATCAACATACTGGTGATTGTGAACAATGGCTATATTTGTTTGAAACGATCACTAATTCATTTAGTGAAAAAATATTTCTTGTGATGTGATCTTGCTACTTTTACCTATGTTCATTTCATGCATTACAGAGTCAGATTACATCTTTTTGAAAACATCTTTGAAAAACCAAAGTTTATTTCATTCATTCTCAAGCATACAAGGGACATTTCATTCCTGTGAAGTACGCAGCTTGTTTCGTGAGCTATATCATTTCTCAGGGACAAAAGCATTAGCATTTTTTTCTCTTATTCAAGACATTCTTAGGGTCAGCTTACAAGCACAATATCAGATGTTTTCTTTAAAAAGGACATAACAATTCTTGGCAATAATTATTCTTTGAGCAACTCATGTTCAGGAAACTTAGCAACAAATGTATCACTTTTCAGTGATTCTTACCATAGCCGACGGTCCATCACTGCATAAGACAAGGATTAACATAAACATAATATGACCAACATTTCTCCTGTTCGTCTCTACACTGATACCTCTTAGCAAAACATTTACCGACTCATGCAACCCGATTGAAAGCTATGATTCAAGGCTCAGCTCTGCACTAGTACATGCACATACCAGCAGTTGTGACTTTTTGGGTCAGCTATGCACTGATATACACACATACTAGCAGTTGTGGCTCAGGGTTCAGCTCTTCACTAGTCCACACCTATCTACATGATGTTCTATAGGTACGTTCCCATTATTAGCCGCTGAGACCCATGGTTCAGCTCGTCACTAATAGACACAATATCCCCCATGATTGCGAGGTGTAGCATTTACCTCAGGGATGCTATTATAATCTCTTTCGGGCCGATCAATTTCCAGTGTCCCGGGAACCGTCGAGAGACTATTACCTTGTGCACAAGTTGTCCGAGACCAATGCATAAACTATTCATTCTATCAACTAAAACTATTCAAGGCACATGTTATCAATCAGCAATCATTCTGTCTTTTCTCTTCTTTTCATATAACAGAGCCAATAGCTCCTCTTTTTATTTCATTCATTCAAACAACAGAATCGTAGCTCTGCTTTTCTCTTTTTCGTTCATTCATTCGATTGATACAATTGTTGTTGTTTATTTATTCATTTTAGCATACAATCAGGCATAAGACAATCTTTAGCTAATCATAGTAACATTTCTATAACAGTGAGCATAGCAGTATACTCTTTGATAGTATACAATTAGGGACGTAAAAGCATACTCTGTTTTTATCTTATTTAGCATGACAACAGTTCATTGATCGTGACAACATTCTACTTTAGCATGACAGACATCATATCATTGCTTATTAGCAGGCAACAATTCTTCTTCGCATACAGGTATCATATGGATTTTCTTATAAGCATACTCAATGATTACAATCTTGTTATTAGCAATAGCATTCAATCAAAAACTCAGATTTTTATTAGACGTAAGCAAATCATAGAATGAGTCTTTTTTCACTTACCCAGATCAATCGTCTTCTGTTGCAGAGCCAACAATCCGATCTCTCTGTTTATCTAGTGCTTTCGCGGAGCGGAGTGTAACGCCCCAGTCCCAAAATACGTAGGACTAGAAACGTAGACATGCCAGCTGTATTCATACGAAGTATACTCCAATATATGGAAGTCTCGTATAAATACATAAGCTGTAAAATGCAGTAAAACCACAACTAATCTCATCCACACAGAATAACTGAAATAAAGAAAATTAAAGAACACCTGCGAAAGACAAAATAAAGAGTGGCGAGCGAAGCGAAGACGATCCAAATAGAAAATTAAATAGAAAATGAAATGAGTGGCGAGCGAAGCGAAGACGATCCAAATGCAATCATCCTCGAAGAAATAGCGAAGATCACGGCTAGAGCTAGAACACCTGCGAAAGACAATAGCACACACCTGGCAAGACAACCAGGTCCTCAGAGGGACGTAACAAGACACATAATAGCATGCCATATAAACTGAATAAATATTGCTCAAATAAATAAGTCAATCAAATTTATAACATAGTCTAATACGCACCTACTGAACGAGCGTACCATCCTCCCAACCAAACAAGGACAGGAGATGGTAAACTAATTCACGGTGACGTACCTTTCCATGCTAAAAATCTAATATGGTATCCGGATCCCAACAAGGTTCAATACCTTCTCATCGGAGTAGTAAGTCACACCTACAACTAAACAAGGACAAGATGTGACGAACTAGTCCACGACAAGTTATTGTTCCAAGCCACGGTCAGATACAAGTACCCAAACCAAAAGTACTCGTACCTAACGGATATGATAGCCTACCATTCTAAGTGAAATATTGTTAAGAACAATCCTTCTAACGCATGGGCCCTGGCTGTATAGGATCGGCGTAGTCCCCCTTGGGCAACAGAGGCCCCATCAGGAAGAGCATGACGTTCCGCAGAATCGTTAGTGGCCGTCAGTAATCATGGGTCATCAACCTCGTATCTCCAGCGGAGAGTCCGGGTCACAAAGGAAGTGCATCGAAGCCCATACGCTAAGGAATTGTCCTCCCCACCCAATGCCTATTGTGTTGCATCCACAACACAAACCACTATAGCCGCTAAGTCAAACTAGCATGCAATCTCTATTAGCGGTTATTCCTATCGCACGGCTTGTACGCACTGGTGGCCAGCCAATCACGCACTTTCATGTTCTACTTGCGACACACAACCTCGTGTTACAACGTGTCAAGGCCAATGAATGCAACACACAAGGTGGTCCCTTAAATCTAGGTTTAATATGAGAAAAATAATACATAGCAGAAAAATAAATGAACAGTAAGTTCTAACAGTTATGCCATGTATCACAGTTTATTTTGCATAAAAATAATAATGAACATGCATGAAATATGAGCTAAAATAATTTAAACAGCAAATGGCAAGGTGTCTTGCCTGGTAGGACGCCTGGTGCGCTGCGATGATCAATGTGACACGAACTGCGACTTTGGTGCAACAACTACACAAGGGAACCTCTGATGGTGGCACGGACAGTTCCATTAGGTCCGGAAGGGTCAAATTAGCTAGGGTCAATATATGAAAGTTCAAGATTTGCAAGAAGATAGGAATGATTCGTTTTAGTCATGGACAAGAATAAATAATCGAGAAGTTATGTATTTTTATAATTAAATAATTTGGAAAATATTTATCGTTAGAAATATATATATATAAATATTTATTAGTAAAATACTTTTTAGATAAATACTTGAAGTCATAGAAGCCATCTTCCTATCAAAACTTTAATTTGCTTGTAGAAAATATTACATCTATATTTAATACCATAAAAATAAGCTTCGAAATCTTGTTTGAAGTACCTATAGGCCCAAGCCTATTACAATATTTTGTTATAATATACATATATATTTTTTTAAAATATTATATAAATATTTTATTTAATATAGTAAATAACAAAATAGTTGCTAAGAATAGCAATTATTGATAGTAACATTATTATAACAACTTATATATGCATACTAACAATAATAATAAATAACACTAATTCTAAAGTCTACAGTATATATATATATATATATATATAAATAATAATAATAATAAATAATAATAATAATAATAATTAACTAAAATAAAATAAAATAATAAAAACAAATACATGAAAACACTGTTCTCCTCTTTCGAGGGAACCAGCTGAACCAAAAGAGGGAGGGGATTAGAGAGAGAGAGGAAAATATAAACAGAAAGTGAGGAAGGGGAAGAAGGGGTCGGAGAGAACGGGAGCCGATCGGGTCCGGCGGGGGAGGTCAGCGGAGATGGTCGGGACGGAGGCTTCCGCGCGGAGGCTAGGCGGCCATGGGGGCTTCTCGTCACGGCGGAGAGAGCGAGGGGAAGGGTTTCTACCGGCGGTGGCACGCGCGGAGGCTCGGCGCGCGGAGGAGGGTTCAGCGAGGCGGTCGACGGCCGGAGGCTGAGGAAGGCTGCGGGGAGAGCGGAGTGGGTGGATCGGGTCGAGATGCGGCACGACGGAGGCAACCGGCCTGACGGCGGAGGGGGAGGAGAAAGGGTTCACGGAGGAGAGACCACGACGGACACGGCTATGGTTCAATGGAGTTCGAAGGGGACGGCTCGGCCAGCGGCGGATCTCCGCGTGCGACGAGGCGGAGGAAGGTTTGATCGGCGGTGCGGTGGCTATTGGAAGTCGGCAGAAGGATGGAGGTCTCGGTGATTGATCGCCGACCGTGGGGTTGTGGAAGCGACGATCGGTGATAATGATGCTGGTGTGTCCCGACAGGTGGCAGGACACAAGAAATGTGAGTTTTCCTACCGGGTGCAGCACGACTGTGATTCAACAGCTGCAGCGATGGCTCGTCGAGTGCTCACTGCGGTGGGGGCATGAAGGCGTGGTAGAGCAGCTATGGCGGGGCGGAAGGCTCAGGTGAGGCTTTTTCCTATTTTTTGTGTTTGGAAAAAAATATTGGCTGTATTGATTGTCATCGTCGGGGGCTGTCGGGATGCTGCCGATGGCAGGGTGGTGTTTGTGGGTTTGTGATTTGGGTGGTGGTGCTGGGCTGCCGCGGCGATGGCCACGGTGGGTTGTTTGGTTGGGTGGCTACGGGTGTGCGGTGTGTGACGATGGCTGTGGTGGTTTGGAGTGGGCGACGTCTGGGTTCAGGGAAGGCAGGAAAGGAGATAGGGTTTAGGGTTAGAAGTAGGGATTTGTTGGGGTTGATTGTGTCGGGGTTGTGTCCGACACGGGTGAATAATGTATATGTAATAACATGGAATAAGAATGGAGAGCGGACATGGACACGAGCACGGACACGAAGCACTGCACTTGTGGAATTTATGGAAGAAATTGTGGAGAAAATAATAAAAAGGTTGGAGGAGTACCTGCCTATTTATAGGATGTGGGAATTCCCAATAAGATAAGGATTAGGATAGTTAAAACCCAATGTAGATAATTCAATACTTAATTTAAATAATTCAATAGATCAAATCTCAAATCAAATCCAATTTAAATCAAATTAAATTTTAGTTTAAATCAAATCAATAAATCAAATTCTAATATGGATATCTATTTAAATAAATCCAAAAATCAAATCACGATTTAAATGGCCAAAATAACTTCCAAATATATTTTTCAAAATACCAATAATAATAATTTTGAAAATAATAATTATTTTTAAATATCTTTTTGAATAATAAAATATTAATATTAATAAATCTCGAAAATTAAAATTTTATTTAAAATAGACCAGTAAATAATTACGATATATATGTATGCAAAAATATTCTTTACATAATTATGCTTTCTAGTATACGAAAATATTATTTATTATTAATAACTTTTATAAGTTAGAAATGATAGCAAAACTATTTATTATATTATTTGAAACTATAAAATAATAAATAAAATATTTTTCTAAAATATGTACGCTCGTACATATTCGCACTCGTCGAGCAAAAATAATTTCGTGCGCGACGTAAAACACGACCACGCGACGTACAATACAAAATTTTAAATCAGTACCAAATTTAATAATAATAATAAAAAAATAGTAGAAATTTAGGGGTTTTACACGGAGCACTACACTTAGCATTGGGGAGGCGGGTGTACTTGCAGGCCAAACCTAGAGACTAGTTAGATAGTTGAGTATTTATTCAGTTGCTCTTTATAAATTATGAGATATTGTACCTTGTATCAAATGTAAATCCTTGAATATTGTAATTTAATTTAGTTATTGTGAATGAGCATTATTTGTGATTTTGAGCATTATAGGTTGACATCGTTCTACCACCGATACTGCGGCGTATGCTGGCTTGGACGCGCACTCGTATCCTGAAAAACGAGTGCAGGTCGTGATAAATTTTTGTGGTGGCCCATGCAGATCTGTTTTCTTAAATCATGCGAACGCATGATAATACTTAAGTTAGTCATACTATTGCGAGCTTGCGACTATGAAGTGCTTATTCATAATTAGGATTGAATTGATTTAAAAGAATAACTAGGACTAGGAGTCCCTTATTCAAATTGACCGTTGCATAGCTAAGGTTATTATATAGGCCATGCAATTTAGGTAAAGAGTTAGTAAATTTAGATAGCTTGACAGATCCCCATAGATACACTATTGCATTTTGATATGACGATATGATCCAATATAGATAGACTATTCACTTGGAAAGTTAGGCCTTCCTGGAATTAATGCTCCAACCTTGATAAATTGTTCAATTATTTTTCTTTTGCCCTCTTTGGATATCATCCTCATATCATAAATTTGAATTGCCTATTTAATTCCCATTTTGCCATAAATAATTATTTTATAATTTCTGATTCTGTTATCCATATACGAACCTCGAGTTAGCTTCAATTCAAAGTTTTCCTTCAATCATTTGAAAACACGTAAAATAGAGATTAGAACGTTTGTACTTCTCTTGTCTTCATTTATTTCCTCCCCAATCAATCTTTTATTTTAAGAATTGAGACTTATAGGACAAATACTTATACTTCTCCCATCTCGATCACCCTCGAATCGGTTCGAGTTATCTTTCCTGTCTAAGCCGTATCACTTATTTGTTTCCACAAGAAATTATCTTCTAAGAAGTCAATATTCTATTTTTCCCGTTGACCTAGTTATCCATCTAGTAATCCCGAGTCAGTTTTGTTTTATGTTTTCATTCAATCCTTGAGTATGAGAGATATAGAGAATTGAAAATTTTACTTCGGTCGTTCTCCTAGTCGATCGTTTAGTTTTCAAAATTGATACCTAATCGATCATTTAATTTTCAAAATGGATACTTTCACTTCACGGACATATACTTACGCTTTCTATCATAGTCGATTTGTTTGAATATCTAGAATCTCCTTTGAATTTTACGGATATAGTCAGAAGAATGTTCGTTGACTCATAATGGCAAGACAGCAGTGCACTTTTGCCATTTATTTAAATTATGGAGGTTGTGGGTTCACTGCAGCCAGCAGCGCACTGGCGAGGCACGACCTCTAAAGTTGAAATTATTTCAAGGAAACGTAGTTTATCGAATATTGCTAAAACTATGTTCTAGTGGTCCTCTTTTGATCTTAGTTACCCTTGTGTCAATATTGGATAGAATTAATAAATATCCGATATTGTATCATATTTGAGTCACGAAACCAAGGATTTACTACAGCCAGGTGTACACTTGCGAGACATAAATTCTCAATAAATGACTTCAGACATGATTACAGTTTTCAGATACTATAGTAGGTAGGAAAATGCCCTGTTTGTCCCATTGATTCAAAGCCAATACTAGTAAAAAAATTATAAGTTGGGTAGCATGCCTCCCAACCTAGCATCCCATTGTCCTCATGATCTATTAACGAGATAATTGACTGACACTAATCGGTTTACTTAGACTATAGAGTTTAGAGGCCCCTGACCCATTGGTCGACCTAGGCCTTAGACAAAAAGATAGGTAGGACAATTATAGAGGCCCAAACATCGGACGAGTCTTAGATTTTGATGAACTTGAACTATGTGTGCCTTCTTTCAATCATAAATCCTGCATACTTATATTTTTGGAATACATTGACTAATGCTGCTATTATAGTCTAGTTTTGCAAGCTTATTCTTTATCAAGCTTGTTCAGGACATATGATTATTGGGGACGTCCACTAACATATTATCTAATTAGAATCGATATATTATGGTCTGATCAACCTTAGTGCATTGGTTCGCTCTTTATATGATTAATTTATATGGATTGAGATATGGATGTCTCTAGGATCTCATCCGCAACTGCCTTGACCACTCTACTTGAATTATTCAATCGCTTTTGGAACCCTATATTCGTATTCGATTCCCTCATCCTTGAACTCTTTATCGTTTTTTGCTGTCACGACCCGCACCCGCTTTTCGAATACGAGACGTGTCCAAGCCAGCCTACGCCGCAGAGTCGGAGGTAGAACGCTGTAACGGCCAAGATGCTCAAAATCACAAAATATAACATTTGCTGCTCAATCATATTTCTAAATTATTAAAATATTTACAACATTTATAATTAAAAAAAATACAAAGTTCTTACAATTAATGAAACTAATACAACTGTTATCTATTTCTAGGTTTCTGTTTGCAAGTATACCCAAATCTCCCAATGCTAAAGAAGCCACGGCTAACCTAAAAAATGTTGGTTTTTCAGTCAGGAATAGAATAAGCACACAAACCGACGGCAATACGAAAACACAATAGAATTAAAAAGTCATGAAAATAACATATGGGAGATAAAAACTAGAAAGTAACTGATGACATGGTGAAGAAGATAATGAAAACAAATAAAATACAACTATCTATGTGATTTGAAATACCCGTTTCGACATGTGAACGTCTAGGGGGTAAATCCGGCACCCTGTACGTATCGTGTACAGCTGCTATTCTCTACGAAAGACACGGGGCATAGTTCTGGGTAGTCCACATGTCTACTAAGATATTTTTCCTCCCGACTACTCCGTGTGACGAGCGTGTCAACAAGCAGCAAGACATATGTATAACATGAAATGTATAGACTACTATGAATCGAAAAGCAATCAGAAAGTGTACTGCCTGTGGTCCTGAGCTGAAGGTACGGTCTAGCACCGAGTCAAGTCCAAAGAACCTATTTTTATAAAATTACCATGTTAATAGATGAACTTAACAAAGAGTAGCACACATGTTGGTACATGGGCTTCTAGGTCAACTCTGCTCTATCTTATTTAGGAAAGGTTAATCCTTTATCTATAAAATGTGTATACATATTTATAACTTATTTTAGAAATTATTTACAATGCTTTGAAAACTATATTATTATTAACAAAATACTTTAGATTGATTATACGAAAAAATCTAGTAAATCATTTTGTATAAATCCTTAATTAATAAAATATATGTTCATATACATGTAAATACTTATAACCTATTTAGAAAACATATATCATACCTAAAATATTTTAAGAAAAGTAATTCTGTAATATACATATATTTATACTATTTTTGAAAGTACTATTTTTATAGTGATAAATGTTATTATAGCTATTTTTGTCAACCTATTACTCTATATATAAATAAGGAAAAACCAATGAATAAAGCAACCACATGAACCTGGTGTTGCTTTTCTCAACATATTACTTAATATAGCTATTTTAGGAATTTAGACATAACCTTAAAAGACTATTACACAGTAAAACAGTATTAACCCTACCAATAATCATATTAATAATTATATATATATTGATAATAAAATCAAAATAATAATAAAATAATAATAAAACAATTAAATATCAGTCAATAGTACTGTTGCCCTTTGAGAGATTAGGAAAGAGAATAGAGAGGCGGCTCTTGAGATTAGGAAAGATTAGAGAGGAGAGAATGGAAGGAGAGGATGGGAAGGGACTCACCTTGGCGACGATTTTGTGCCGGAGGCGAAGCTCGGCCATGCGTCAGCACGGTGGAGGAAGGAGGAGGCCGAGGGGCGGTCCTGCGAGGAGTGCGGCTCCAGTCGAGGGGTTTCCCACCGGGGCGGCGGATCCACAGGGAAGCGCTAAAGGTGGCGCGAATGCAGAGGAGCTGCTCGCGGAGGAGCCGGCGAGGGCACGAAATATCCTCGGCCAGCGGCGGAGGAGCTGGCGAGAGCCTCCTGGGTTCATACGAGCGACGATGTCGCTCGAACTGGGCCAACGCGGCTTGTCGACTCTGGATGACCCGACGACGGCTCTCCGCTTCGGCGGCATGTGCAGATCCGGTCGGCTCGATGGTGCCAGAGAGAGGAAAGGCAGCCGCTGGCAGCGATGTTGGTGCGGAGGAGACGCACGCGGCGCTCCGAGGGAGGAAGAGAAGGCCCGACGGATGACGATGGAGCACGGTGCTGTGCTCGACACGGCAGCGACTGCTTGTTACATGGCCGGAACAGGAAGCTGCGGTGGTCGTCGGCTATGGAAAGGTTAGGATTTGGATTTTCCTCTGTACGTGTTCGAGGGTTGGACACAGTATTATTTTGGGTTCTGAATTCGTGTCCGAGTCAGATACGAAAATATGTGTTTGTGGTGTAAAACTGGATAAAGGAATGGGTATTGACCAGGACACGGACGCACGGGTCCGGACACGGTCGATATGGGATTATGTCTTCCCGGGCGGATTTGGCTCTGTAGAGAGAGTGACCCGGGAAAACG
Organism: Iris pallida; assembly: GCA_029216955.1. Taxonomy (NCBI): domain Eukaryota; kingdom Viridiplantae; phylum Streptophyta; class Magnoliopsida; order Asparagales; family Iridaceae; genus Iris; species Iris pallida. The sequence goes on along the minus strand of JANAVB010040015.1, from coordinate 930,558 downwards.
AGGACCAGCAATCTGATGAACATCTTGCTCATCGAATGTCGTCAAAAGCAGTATTGGTCGCGAATCTCATGGTTTGGCTTCGGGATTATGTCTTCCCGGGCGGATTTGGCTCTGTAGAGAGAGTGACCCGACACTTGATCTTGCCAGCTGTGAAGTTGGTCTTTGGCCGGCGCTTGGCTCTACTCCCCGCAATGGTATGTAATTTACTGCGAGGTTTACGCGAGTTTGCGGGAAATGTGATTCATGACCGAGGTCGAAAGGATAACTTCCCGCGTACTGAACTGCCATTTCACTATTTGATGGGGTGGTTAATTTTACACCATCCCAACGTAATGAGTCCGGGTTCAGAAGAAGACTACAGGGCCGGAGATGCATTCCTCTGCCGTTTCCACCAGAGGAGTTGGTCGTATACTGGCGTCCCTGTTTGCAGAAGGGTGTTATCCCATCTTCAGGGATGGAAGATCACTAAAGTTGGTCCGATCTTCTTGGGTTTTGAGGCCAACGAAGACTTAAGGGATTTAGGTGAAGACGCCACCGCCCTGCCTCCATAGGGATTTCGCTGGTTGCAAAGTATTCGACCATCCCACCTGGTGTACCGAAACAGGAATCAGTGCTTCCTGGAACCGTATTTGCCGAGCCGCTTTGCACGTCAATTCGGTTATGCGCAGCTGATGTTGGACAATCCCAGTATCACCCTGGGGTATGTTGAAAGTTTGCTGGATGGCGCACGAGCTTGGCATTACTATAATGTCGGATGTACCGGAGCTCGCTTTACGCTGCCTGCCCAGGATCCACGGCTGCCCATTCTTTACTCAGCCGCCAAGTTTTACTGTGTTATGGCTGCCGCACCTTCCGAGTATGATAGAGAGACGAGTCTCGTTGAAGGCACCCCGTTAGCGGTAAATGGGCCTGTATCGGCTAAGGCTCGAACACACCGTCCACCAGGGGTGAGTCAAGCTGCACCTTCGATTGATTAACCGAGACGACGTGCAGATGCAGGGGTTGGATCACCTGCGTCAAAGAAGCTAAAGAAGGCATCGTCACCGACAGTGTCATCGGATTCAGCATCTGCAGAGGTAAGGATCCCCCCATAGTCTGGTTTGGGCTCAACATTTTATGTAATCAATGCTTTCCCTTTTGTACAGGATCCGCTAAAAAGAAAGTCTCGTACTCCAAAATCTGGTGGGAGCAGGCCAAAGGAGATGGCGGGTTCGTCTGAAGTGCGCATCCCGCCGACTATGATGTCACCTATGAAGGAGAATCCGGAGGATGCCGTTGTCGTGGAGATTCCAGCGTCCCTGGATTATGTCAGGAAGGAAACTGAGGATGCAGCGGCCTCCGAGATGATAAAGGCCACGGCTGGGGCCTGGAACGTCGAGGGTCCAGCAGACGCGAGGCTTCTTGGTGATGATGTGGGGTGGTGTTCGTTGCCCTCCGATGACGTCCCTCCAGCGTTGCAGGAGTATGTTACGGGGGCAACAGATATGGTTGGAACGGAGGAGAGGGTTGATTCCTCTCCTTGTCATGATGAGGGGAGATCGGCTGTATCATTGCCGAGTCCTACCCCAGTCTCACCCGTGGAAGTTGAGGTGGCTACCGATCAAGCGGTAGCGACAGATCCTGTCCCTGCAGAGGGACTTGAGAAGGATGAGACTCATCTGCCAGTCCTATCTCCCGGGGCGGGCCGGGAGATGAGTGTTGATCTCCCCGTTTTGCCGGGGGAGGTACTGACCGTTGATAGGATGTTGGGGGCAGAAGAGGTGGCCATTGACGTCGGTGGTTCCTCCGAACTTGAGAAGGGTAAGGGTGTGGAACCCTCTGTTGCTCCTCTTACTTGGGTTACTATCTCGACGCCTGTGCCGGCTTTCTCTGTTCCTTCGGCTCCTCGGGCTAGCAGTCCGGCCCATGTTGATGAAGAGCCTATTGATACCGTGATTCCAGTCTCGCAGGTTGAGGTTGGGGGATCTTCTTCCGGTCCGCTAACTACAGCAGCCCCTTCAACTCCTTCTATGATGCCGCAGGTGTTGGCGGACGCAGATGAATATGTAAAATTCATCGTCGAGGGGGTGTATAAAATGCTGCGGAGGGGTGTATCTGCGGTGATGGATGCCAACGGTAGTTTTGTGACGGCAAGAACTCTGGCAATGCCTTATATCGAGCTGATCCGCGTTCACCAAGGCCACAACCATATGGCCGAGATCCTGGAGGCCTCGGTGATCGAGCTGGACCAGCGACTCACGAAACTTCAGCGCATCCAGCTAAATGACCTTTCCGTCTTGATAGATGCGAAGAAGGGGAAGTTGATCGCCGAGATTGAGTCTTCTTACCAGGCCACTGTGAGCATCTGGGAGCACGAGGTGGCTGAGATTGAGGCTGCGGTAGGGCAGTTATCTCAGTCCATGAAGGAGACAGTGGAAACGCGAGCTGCGTTGGACGCTAATATCGCGGAGATCAACGCCCAAATGCGCCGCCTTGAGGACCAACGGGCCCGATTCTAGTTGGATGCCGAACGTGTCCAGGCTGAACACGTAGCATTCAAGAAGGAGGAAGCAACTTTCACTCACCGGGCTCTTGCTCTGGCTCGGCAGCGACAACAGCTTGATGAGAAGCATGAGAATGATACTTCCGCTGAGGCTGTTGAATTGATGCGTCAAGAAGCTGAGCGTCGAGTCCTGGCGACTGTGGAGACTCATGCAGCCGACTTGAGACGTCGAGTTAGAGAGCTCTCGACCAACCCTGGAGATGTTTAGGGACTGTGGCGTCTCCTTTTTATGTTTTTTTTTGCAACTCTTGCTGGGGGATAGTGTAGTTTTGTACTCTCTATTTTTTTAGAAAATAAAGAAGTACGCAACTTTTTTGTGATGTGTTCATTTTTGTTATCATGAACTTGATGATTTGTGTGGACTTATTATCTTTTGTACACCTTAGCTTTTAGGTACAGATAATAAGTTTGAAGGAACCAACATGTTTGCTCAGAGGTAATGTGGACGTGGCAATCATTGAGGTTCAAATGATAGAATCTTCCTACTCAGAGGTATTATGGACGTGGTAGGAATGATCCTGGAGGATACGCTGAACAACTCAGAGGTGATGTAGACGTGGAAGTTCTGCGATCAATGTACGACGACGCAAGGGTTGTTTGTACGAGATGTTTACTCAGAGGTAATATGGACGTGGTAAACATGAAGGGTAGCGTAGGCTTACGAAGTGTAAGATTCTGCTTTGCAGGGTGTAGAGGGACAACTCAGAGGTGATGTGGACGTGGTTGTCTTTCTACTGGAAGATGCTACGGAACAGCTGGGTTCTGGAAGCGTATGGTTTTGTTGGAAGGAAATTGTCTGTGAATCCTGATGATTGGGTCCATAGATCCCCTTGTGGAAGCACATATCTGAAAGATGTCAAGAGTAGTACTTCTTCAGAAACTTTCCGTTGATGGGCATCATGAACAAGTCCCCATTGGGTTTAGCGAGGCGGTAAGCACCGTTTGAGTATACCGTCTCAATGATGAAAGGTCCTTCCCACTTGGGCTCGAACTTTCCTGGTGTCTTGTGAGTTAACACCATCGGCCTCCTGACTGCCAGAACCAGGTCGCCAACTTGAAAAGTTCTCTGTTTGACCTTCTTGTTGAAAGCCTGTGATATACGGGCTTGGTAGAGTTCGATACGTTGTTGAGCTAGGAGACGCTTTTTGTCAAGTGCCTCCAGCTCCCGCAGACGACGACGTTGATTGTCCTTTTCTGTGAGTTTGTTTGTGATTGTCACACGGAGTGAGGGTATCTGGATCTCGAGAGGCAGTACCACTTCGCTCCCGTAGACCAGGAAGAATGGTGTATTGCCTGTTGGGGTTCGTACCGTTGTGCGGTAGGCCCAAAGACATTCGCCAAGCTTTTCGTCCCAGTCATGTTTGTTGGATGACACGACTTTTTTGAGCAGCCTAACGATAGTTTTGTTGAACGCCTCGGCCAATCCGTTTGCTGCCGGATTATAGGCAGTTGATGCCATATTTTGAATGCGATTCTTGTCACAAAATCTGCTGAAAACATGGCTGATGAACTGAGGACCATTATTGTGGATGATCCTCCGAGGTACTCCGAAACGGTAGATAATGTGGTGTTTGATAAAGCTGACCACCCTGGAGCTCTTTACTTCCGCTAATGGGACTGCTTCTGCCCACTTGGAGAAGTAATCGGTAATGGCCAGGATGAAGCGGTGCCCCCTTGATGAAGGAGGGGTGATCGGTCCTACAATATCCATGCCCCAGGCTTCGAAGGACCAGGAGACGTCCGTAGAATGTAGTAGTTCTAACGGCGTATGAATGAAGTCTGCGTGAAGTTGGCACACATGGCACTTCTTAGCATAGTTGACAGCATCAGCGGCCATGGTTGGCCAATAGTAGCCCATACGTCGCAGTCGATCCTGCAACTTAGGACCAGGTTGATGAGCTCCGCAAGTTCCATCATGAGCTTCTCGAAGAGCTTCGGTCGCTTTTTCGTTGGACAGGCATCGAAGGAGAAGCCCATCATAGGAGCGTCGGTACAACATTTTAGTGGCTGTATCATAGTAGAATCGAAGAGAATGTCTTCTGACTGAGACAGCTTCCTTCGGGTCCTCTAGAAGAATTCTGTAGACGGCGAAGTCGATGAACGGGAACCTCCAATCTCAGACATTAACACCAGTACTTGTCGGTATGGCGTGGTCCACTCGTAAGCATAGGTTGTTTCTAGGACAAACCAAGTCTCGGCCAACTACCGTGACGTAGTGTTGAGTCCCAAGGGGTGCTGCTAATGAGGCCGCGAGGCCAGCCAGACCACCAGCCTCTAAATTTTGTAGGCGAGGTACGTGTTCGATAAAGAACCCAGTGAAAGTTGAAACAATGTTCAATGCAACTTCATGGTAAGGGATCAGATCTTCATGGCGAACCTCGTATTGCCCTCGGATCTGGTTTACGACGAGTTTTGAGTCGCCGTAGGCTTCCAGATAATCAACCCCCAGCTATTGTGCCAGCTGGAGTCCCATAATGAGCGTGTTGTACTCGGCCACGTTGTTGGAGCACGGCTTTGAAAGAGAGTAAGCACGCTGGATGACTAGCTGATCGGGGGAGACTAAGACTACCCCCACTCCTGCGACGATCTGGCCTTTGGGGCCTGTTCTTGAAGCGCCATCGAAAAACATCCGCCAAACGGAGCTTCCTTCGGTGACGTTTGATTCTTGGACCTCATCTGGGATGTCTTTATAGAGTCTTGAGGACTCCGGGATAGGGTGTGCAGCTAAAAAGTCAGCTAGGGCCTGACCCTTAACGACTTTTTGTGGCACAAACACCATATTGTATGGTGTTAACAGGATCACCCATGTAGCTATCTGGGAGTTTAATGACCCTGGCTTCGTCATGAGGACTCTGAGTGGATTGACTCAGAAGATGACATGAATTGTTTGGCCCGAGACATAATGGCGAGTCTTTTGGATGGCAAACACCAAGGCCAAGCATTCCTTTTCAACGGGGTTGTACCGATGTTCAGCCCCGATGAGTGTTCGACTGAGGTAGTAGATCGCTTGCTCGTAGCCTGTATCGCTATTTTGAGCCAGCAGAGCACCCAGGAAATGATCCATGGCACGAACGTAGAGGAGAAATGGTTTGTCGGCGACAGGTGCTACCAAGACTGGCGGGCTTGTCAAGTAAGCCTTGATGTCGTCGAAAGCCTTTTGGCACTCCTCTGTCCAGACGTAAGAGACTTCCTTCTTCATGAGCTGAGTAAAGGGTTGACATTTACCGGAAAGATTTGCTGTGAACCTCCGGATGTACGCCAAACGTCCCTGTAGGCCTCGAAGTTCTCGAAGATTCTTTGGAGGGTCCATGTTGAGGATGGCTTTGGTTTTCTCGGGATCAACATGAATGCCTTTCGCCGTGATGACAAAGCCCAAGAATTTTCTGCTAGAAACCCCGAGGAAGGATTTAGCGGGGTTCATCTTGAGTTGATGTGCCCGCATGAGATCGAAGACTATTTTCAGGTCCTGTAGGTGATCTCCTTTAAGGCGGCTCTTGACTGCGATGTCGTCAACATAGCATTCGACTGTCTTGCGAAGATGTTGACAGAAGATGGTGCTCATAGCTCGTTGGTATGTCGCATCGGTATTCTTCAAGCCGAAGGGCATCACTATGTAGCAGAAAACGCCCTTTGGAGTCCTGAATGACGTATATTTTGCGTCATCGAGGAACATCTTGATTTGATTGTAGCCTGAATACCCGTTCATAAAAGACATGCGTTCGAAGCCACACGTGTTGTCGATCATCACGTCAGTGATTGGAAGTGGAAATTTGTCCTTCGGGCAAGCAGAGTTGAGATCCCTGAATTCAATACAGACTTGTATCTTTTCATTCTTTTTGGTGACAGGTACGACGTTGGCTAACCAATCTGGGTGTTGCTCTTCACGGATGAAGCCGCTAGTCAAGAGTTTGTCTACCTCCTGATCGATGGCGTTCATGATGTCCGGGCGAAAGCGCCGCTGTTGTTGCTTGATAGGCTTGGCATCAGGCAAGATATTCAACCTATGCATCGCAATCTGGGGATCAAGTCCCGGCATATCTTCGTAGCTCCCAGCGAAGACGTCGATATACTCCTTAGCCAGTTGGATTAAAGACTCTCGGTCTTCTCCTTCTAGGCTTTTGCTGATGAAGATGGGTTTGGAAGAAGACCCGTCTCCAAGGTCAATCTGCTCGACTTCGTCTTCGGTGGAAGGTTCACGTAACTCGAAACGAGACTTCCATTGTTCTTCTAGGCGTTGGGCCCAGGGTTCTTCTTCGAAGGGTTCCGGCGCTTGGTCTTCGCCTTCACCTTTTTGAGGTTGTGCTGATATCATGTTAGCTGATAGCTCTTTCCTGAAGACAGATCCGATACTGGTATCGGAATCCCAAGTCGATGCTTCAGACGAGTGGAAATGTTCTACGTCTTCTGCGTCTGAACTCTCTGGAGTTGATGGAGGTGTAACATAGCCTACCTCCCATTGAGTTTTGTTGTAGTAGTCCTACGGCTTTCCTTTAGGTGTTGTAAGCCGGTGTGGGAGACGTCGACCTTTGCCGTAGTTCAGGCCTTTGTCGCTTTTTAGGTCGTAGCCCATCTTTTGGATGAGGTACTTTGCCTTATCCGTGTACTGATAGAGTTGCATTCTGCCGGCATCTGGTTCTGGCTCGAATGGCGGGAGGTCTTGATGACACTCAACTTTACCGAAGATGATGGATCCTTCGTCTTGACTTCGTGAAGGGACTATGTAACAGACTCCTTGAGACGGGACTACTCGATTTACATAATGAACGGTCGTTATTTGTGTTTGCAACGATCGTAGAGCGTTATCTAATGTATACATGGCATTCCAATATGGAAGACAAGAATAATTAAAAGACACTCTATTATTGATAAAATACGAGATTTTATCCCGTGGGATTACATTGTCTAAGGAGGGTGCATCTACATCAGCAGAGATATATTCGCCAAGCTCCTTATCTGTAAGCACTGGGGTTGGATCAGGAGAGTCCACCACAGCTTTGATTTTGGGGTCCAAGAGGGTTATGTGAGCCCTCCCTGGCGTCTTGGATGACTGCGGGGGCTTGCCCTTAAGGCGCACCTTCAATGGTGCCTCAACTGCGCCTCCAGTGATTGGTGCCTTCCCCTGTAATTTTGCCACCAGGGGAGCCGATGTTTGAGGCGGCTTTCCCTTGAGGCGTATCTTCAGGGGAGCTTCAGGAGTTGGTGCTTTTCCTGGTAGCTTGATGCTCATTGGAGGCACCTTCTGGGGCGGTTTGCCCTTGAGTTTGATCTTCAAAGGGGCGTCGGGAGTCATCTCAGGCTCCATGTCCGGCTCAGCTGCCGTCTCTGCCTCGTCATCAGCATCATTGGCTTCCTCCTCGTCAAGTAGTTTGTACAAGTCGGAATCGGTGAAGTAGGCTTCAATCCCTTTGAAAGGATCGATGTCTGCGAACTCCGTCCTGATGATGCCGTTGGTGGATACATATTTCATGCATTGGTGGAGCGTGGATGGCACCACCATGTACTTATGTAGCTATGGTCGACCAAGCAGGATGTTGTAGTTGACCTCGGCATGCACAACATAGCAGGTCACCTCAGTTTTGAGGTTACCGATGTGACACTTCAGACGAATTTTGCCCAGTGGCTCGCTTTTGCTTGCGTTGAAGCCGCTGATGGTTGTGTTGGAGGGCGCCGACCGGTACATTGGGATCTCCAGTATTGATAACAGCGCCTTCGGAATGATGCTGAGAGAAGACCCCGGATCGATCTGAATCCGGTTCACCTTGACTGAACCGATATACCCTGTATAATACAGCGGCCGGTTATGTCGGTGGTGCTTGAGCAGCATGTCTTGTTGGGTGAAAGTTATGTTTGGGATAACTTTATCTGTACAATGACAGTGCGTACAAGTAGTTGGGAGGTCTTCAGGCTGCTTGACCTGACTGAGAAAGGATTCGGCATCCTTCAGAGCTTCGCAGAGAGCTTCTCGAGAATCTTTGGAAAGACGTAGGAGCTCGAACAAAGATAAGCGGGCAGGAGTACTGGCCAGTTGTGCCAGTATGTCGAAGTTGTGGGGCTTGGCTAACCCCGAAGTACTCTCCTTTCGTAGAGGTCTGTCGAAACGAGCCTCCACCTGCTTCTGCTTATTGGCTGCTGAGGGCTTAGACGAGCCCTCTTTCTGGACAGCAGGGATGGTGCAAGGAGGCACCACCTCGGCGGCAGCTTTGCCGGGTTGGACGTTCTGTTGTGAACGCGTCTGCACAGGAAGCACCTCTTCTGTTGAAGAAGAGACCATGCGACAAGACTTGATTTTCCTGTCTTTGGATTTGGAGGTAGGGCGTGCCTCCGGTCGAGTCACCTCGGAGACGAGGTCGGAGTGGACCCATAGAACCTCTCCTCGAGATGTGGTGAGTGGGATGAGTCCACTCATATTGTCATGGGTAGGTGGTAAGTTAACCACCTCCATTGTCGCCTTAGGAATAGGGACGACGCCATCTTGTAAGGTAGTTGGCGGTAAGGTGCCAAACTGGAGTGATACCATATTGGCTGACACCGTCTTCTCTTCGTAGTCGACGGAGATTACATCCGCATTGATCAAGCACTGGATGTAATTCTTGAGGACATAACAGTCCTTGGTCGGGTGTCCGACAAATCGATGGTAGTGACAGTACCTCGGGTTGTCCACTTTCCCAACTTCATCGGGCCTCTTTGGGTCCAGAAGCTTGATTTTGTCACCCTGCTTCAGTATTTTAAAAAGTTGCAGAGTGTCTTCGTCGTTGAACGAATAAACCTCCTTGGGCCTTGGTGCAAGTGGTGGTTTCTGAGTAGGCGCAGATGCGCCTTTTGAGGCATTAACAGTCAATGCCTGCTTTCCCTTTGTCTCACGCCCGGGGTTGTTGGCTGTAGACCTTTTTCTCTTGTCATCAAAGACAGGGAAGCTGACCCCCAGAAGACGTGCATTGGCTGCCTTCTTTTCTGTGGCTTCTGCTTCGATGATCAGGGAGCTCCAGTCGGAAGGAGGAGTAGAGTTGAGCCAGAGTTTGACTGCAGGCAGCATGTTCATGCTGCAAGAGGAGAGGAGCGCATGTTCCGGCATGCCTGGAGGTAGTCTGAAGCAGGCCTGTCGGAAGCGTTCGATGAACACCCGAACCGTTTCCTTCTCCTTCTGGCGTATCTCTATGAGGGACGCCATCGTCATGTCTTTCCCGCCGTCGTAGAAGCAGTCGAGGAAGAGGTGCGTCAAATCATCGAAGGATGTTATGGAATTGTCAGAGAGGCTGCAGTACCTGTCGTACGCCACTCCCTTCAATGCTCCGAAAAATATGCTAGTGAGGAGTGCGTCCTCCTTCGGGAGATGTCCCGTTTGGGACTGGAAGTACGTCAGGTAGCGACGCGGAGAGTCCTTTCCATCGTATGGCGTCAGTGTTTGTGGTTTATACTTTGGAGGATAAACCACCTTGTTCCACTCGAGGGGATAGGGTTGGGGGATGCCCATCTTCTGGCGCTCCTCTTGCCTGTTCTTGGACTCAAAGCGCTTCCGCAAGTCCTTGATCATTTCGACCACATCCTCCGTGGAGCTGGGAGTCGGGGAAGGTGGTACCACCTGGAGTTGAGCGTTTAAGGGCTCAGACGTCCGGGGTACTTCTCGGCGGTCTGTGTCTGAGGATACCCGTTGAAGGGGTACACTCGACTCCCCATTGGCCCCTGGGTCGGGACCGGTCGAAGGCGTTCGGGTCAAGGCCGACCGTATTTCAAACACCGCCTGAGTCAGTGTTTGTATAGAAGCAGAGAGGGTTTTGAGTCCTCCCTCTAATGTGTCTATGCGCTGGACGATGTCCTGCGGCGGCGCATCAGACTCGACATCAACCTCAGTCACGTTCACTGTCATGACGCGGCCGGGGAGTGGATGGATGAGTCGAGGCCTCATTCTCGGCCTCACTCCCTTGTAGGGGAGTTGCCTCCCCTGAAGCTTCGTCTGGGCTACCTCCAGCCATGTTCTGGAGGTCATTCCCGACGGGCGCATCTGTAAGGGTCTGATTACCCTCAGCTCCGTCTTGAAGGGCCTCTTCATCTTCGGAACTACCCCCAGCTATGTTCTGGGGGACATCCTCATTTTGAGGGGCTTCCAGGATGTTGACTTCGTCTCGAGGATGAAGATCCGCCGCAGCTGTGCTTTGGACATCTTCGTCTTCGGAAGGAGGCTTAACAAGGGTCTGACTGCCCACTGCTTCCTCCAAGAACTTCTTCCTCGACCGAGTGCCTTCGAATACTCCGGAGGCCGAGACAGCTGCCTTGGTTTTCCTTGGTTGGCTTTTGGATGAGGATGAGGAATTGCCGGTCGTCTTTCGGACTGACGAGGAATTGAAGATCACGTTGCATGAAGCAACCCTTGGTTCCTCTTTCGTTGACACCTTCATCCCAAGGCGATGTCGGAGGGGTGTCGATGATTACAGCCGATGAAAGACTGACTGCCTTGGTGGTACTGCCGTCTTGCAATAGCAGTTGATGGTGACTACTGCACAAGTATGCCCCGTGAGAGGTACATCATGCTTGTTGGTCGACTCTCCTGACCGGCTCTTGTGAGTGATCACATTATGTAGGTCGTTGGAGGAGAGTGCTACCTTCGCACCCCCTTCAAGCGCATGGCAAGGCCAAGCGCTGGGGTGGTCAGGTGAGTGCTGCGCCCCCTGATCTGATACCAAACAGGCATTCCGATCGGTAGTGGGGGAACCACAACATTTGTTTGTCTTGCTCGACTTGGTTGTGTGTGCAGTAGATGCGCCCAAGTGAGACAAGGGCTTTGAAGGTCGGCTCGTTCTCGGTGCCGCAGCACTCGAGTCGACCTTGTACAACTTACCATCAGCAGCGCGCATGATTGTGAGCGCATACTTCTGGCTCGTTGCTGGCATAGCACGTTTGGGACGCATGGCCCGTGCTGTCTTGGACTTCTTCGTACCAGGCCGCTGGGGCGCGTAGTACTCAGAATCCAAATTCTCCTCGCCACTACAGCGAGTGAGTCTGTCAAAGACAGAGATCTTCTGTGGCGCATCAGAGGTGAAGCGCGGGGCATTGGCTGTGCCCCTACTCCGTCGACGCATCTTTCTTGCCTGAGAGGGAGATGGCTGGGGAATGTGGTTAGCCGCACGTTTCCCTGAGAGATACGCTACACTAGCGGGCACATCTTGGTTGCTGAGGACGTCAGCAGGAAGGGAAGGCTGGATCGGCGCATCCCCTTCGGTGGTGGTGCCCGAGGCGTCGACCTTGCGCACCCAGACTCGGCGGGTCTTCTTCGGCTTCGACAGCCGTTTCGAAGGACTCGTACTGCCTTCAGATATGAACTCCTCATACGCCTGTTGATTGAGGCGTACGACCATCGTCTTGTGGAAGGAGCCCACCTTCACGTCGTCGGCTTGTGACACAACTTTCTCAGTGGAGGAGAAAGAGGTCCCCAGTAGAGTCGCCGGCTTGTTTGCCATTAAAATTCTTTGATTGTAATTTCAATACAAACAGAACAGTATTACAATATAGGACTTTAGACGTAGTCCTAGGCGTATACTTTTGTTTATCTGGGTCCCTTGTGCCGATGGAGCGAGTGGTAATGCGTTGACTCCGTTGACGAGCTGACGACGGTTATCGGTTCTCTGAAGGTTTGAATTGCTCTGGGTGCTGGAGCTTGCTGAGAGGAGGAAGACGTTGAGTGTCTGTATCTGCCTCTCTGGTGATGCAAAGTCTCTGTCTGTTCGTTCGTATGTGTGTCTGTGGAAGAAGGAAATGATTCCTCTATTTATAGCTGGGCAGGTTGGCTGCTCATGCGCGCATATGTAGGATGCGCTGGTGCGTGGGGACGCTACGTGTTGATTGCTGACGAAGGCGCATGGGTGATGCGCCCTGATCGAGGGGTTGACTTCTTCATCTTGCTGTTGTGAGCCGGCACGTAGCAGAGGAGAAGATCTTTCTGTTACTGAGATCTTGGGTGAGTTGAGTCAAAGGATGCGTGTCATCGACCCATGGCTCGGAGATCTCGGATTTGGTGGGGAATGATCTGGTAGGATGCGCCTGAGATTGGGCGCATGAGGAGACTTTGGCTCGTAACCTTTAGGATTCACGAACCATTCTGGGCGCATGGCTTTTGAGGCGCATGCAGGCGACTTCCCTTCTGTCTTTTGGGATCAGAGAGCAGTCTGGGGCGCATGGCTTTTGAGGCGCATGCAGAGCTTCAGATGGAGACTTTTCTTCTGTCTTTATGGATCAGTGAAGAGTCTGAGACGCATGGCTTTTGAGGCGCATGCGGGTGGTTGAGTGGCCACGTGACAGTAGCCGTCGGAGTAAATTCATGATGATGCTGACGTTGCCGACGCTTCGTCTTCTGAAAAAGCTGCCGATCGTTCAGACTTTGGGAGGCGTGCTGCCAACTCTGTCAGTTCAGTATTTAATGTTTGTGACATTCGATGGACAGCTGAGGGGGCGCGTCGATTGGCGTTCCACCGGGTATGGGGACGCATGGGGGCGCATCCTCTGTGATGCGCTTGGTTCTGAAGGGCGCGTCTGTGTGATGCACGATCTGGCCGACGCATCCACTTTGTGAGACGTCTTTGATGGTGCAACTGTTACGTTCTTCGAGTGCTTTAAATAGCCATTTTGACTTGGCTGAATTCGAAGCGTCTGGTTCATACATTTAATACAAATTCATTGCACGGAATTCGGAGAGCCATCCACTTGGCGCATGGGTTTGATTTGCCCAGCCTATAAATAATGGTATGGAGGGAGGGTTGGCCTCTCGTTCTCTCACATCTTTTCGACATGAACTTGTGTGCTCGAATGCATCCTGTTGACGAAGTGCTCCCGAGGGTGAAGATGAGACGCTATGTCGTTGTTGATGCACTTGAAGGTGGCTGTTACATCCAAAAGACGGAGTCGAGGGCTTCCGAGGCAGGCGGAAGGTGCCTGTTGTATCAAAAGATACGGATGCTCGGGCCTCGTCTCCGTTGTGCAGGAAGAGCCGTAGATCGGAATGGTGGTGCCAGGACCGTCTTCCTTTGGCTTTTGAGGCTCTTTCTCTGGATGGGGGGGTTAATTGCCACCCTCATCCTGCTCGGCCAGGTGAGCCTGGCTGAAAGAGTGGCACATAGCAGGACTGCTGAAGGGATGCACATAACTGGAGATGCACATAACTGAGCTGCTGCAGGGATGCGCCTTGCTGAGGGCGCATGGTGGGATGTGCCTGGTTGAAGGCGCATGTTGATTGCTGCCCCTACTGGAGGCACGTGGTGACTGCTGCACCCGACTGGAGGCGCATGATGGCTGCTGCGCCTAACTGGAGGCGCATGGTGGCCGCTGCCCGTAGACTTAGGATCCTTTCTTTGTAGAAGTTTTTCCTTTGTACAGCCTTCTCTAGACATGTAATAGACTTTTATATGAAAATAAAAAGTTCTCTTTCCATGTCTATATTTGCTGCTTTTGTTGTGAAGTATTTTGTCCGAGCTCTGGCATATGTAGTGTCCGACGCTTGGGCTTTCTGGTTGTAAAATTCCACGCTTCTACAACAATCTGTCCAAACAGTTGGCTAAGGCCAATCTAGTGCAGACGAGAGATCCCAAGGGGGAAGCAGGCTGCTTCTCACCACAAAAAGAAGGACTTCACTAATCTAAAAGTGTAGGGTCCTTCATTAAAGCAACAAAAGTCCAAGTCCCATGTAACTTGTTTCAATTATGGCAAGAAAGGCCACTACAATAGTGAATGCAGATCCAAGCCTAAACAATCAGAGAAAGGTGAGCCTAGTAAGGTTTCATTGGTTTCTAACATTGTTGCTATGATCGCACATGTCACAACTGTGGGGGTTGACTCTGACTGGTGGATAGACACTGGTGCGACTTGCTATGTCTGTTCTGGCAAGGAATGGTTCGTCACGTACCAGGCGATATCTGAGATGGTTGTCATGGCAAACCAGACCCAAGCTGAAGTTCTGGGGATCGGGACTGTGGAGCTGAAACTCACTTCTGGGAACACTCTGACGCTTCAAGGTGTGAAGCATGTTCCGGTGATTGCCAAGAACCTGATCTCTGGAAGCCTGCTCTGTAACGCAGGCTTGAGGATGGACATCAATGCTGGTCAGATGGTGATGTCCAAGAAGGGAACATACTTCGGGAAGGCTTATCAAACCGAAAGAATGTTTAAAATTTAGCTTGTCAACCAGTTTAATGACATTAATGCAGTTGTATTTTCTGATTATTCTCTTGAGTTGTGGCATAATAGACTAGGACATGTTCATTGTAAAAGAATTAGCAAAATGTTTAGTCTAGGACTTATCTTAAAATGTGGGGGTAAGGTGGAGAAGTGTGAAGTGTGTGCTCAGACGAAGATCACAAGGAAACCCTTTCATCGGGTCAATCGAAGCACAGATCTTCTGGAGTTGGTATACTCCGATATCTGTGACTTCAAACATTTCTCCACGAAGGCCGGAATGAAGTATTTCATGACCTTCATCGATGACTTCTCAAAATACGCGTTCGTCTACTTGCTCAAGACTAAAGACGAAGCTTTCGAGAAGTTCAGAGAGCTCAGGGCCGAAGCTGAACGGCAGAATGGACAACAACTCAAGAGGTTGAGAAGTGATCGAGGAGGGGAGTACAGGTCTCATGACTTCGTATCATTCTGCAAAGAATATGGAATCATATGCGAGACTACTGCTCCATATTCTCCTCAATCCAACGGAGTAGCAGAGAGAAAGAACCGAACATTAACAGAAATGATGAATTCAATGCTGCTTACTGCAGGTCTTCCAAAATGCTACTGGGGAGAAGCTGCATTAACGGCCACTTTTATTTTGAATAGAGTGCCATATGCAACTTCGGACGTAACTTCTCATGAGCTCTGGTTCAAAGTCAGACCAAACTTGAATGTCATTCGAGTGTGGGGGTGTCTGGCGTATGTGAAGCTCCCAGATATGAGGATTCAAAAGCTGGGGACAAGGACTATGAAGGCGATCTTCTTGGGGTATGCCGAGAAGAGTGATGCTCGAAGATTTCTAGATATTGAGTCAAATTATATCATCGAATCTCGCGATGCTGAATACTTTAAAGGCAAGTTTGCAAAAGACAAAAATATTATTCTTTCGGACATTCCGGAAAATGATGTAGGTGCAAATGAGACTGAAATCTCATATGGGCCAGTTGTCTAAGAAGAAGCTATTGTTGATGAAACAACTCTTGTACCAGAACTCGCAGAGCCGTCAACAAAGCGAGCGAGGAGACCTAAAGACTTCGGAGATGACTTTGTCACCTATTATGTGGAAGCAGATCCGCTTACCTATGATAAGGCGATGAAGACCAGAGATGCTATCTTCTGGAAGGAGGCAGTGAATGACGAGTTTGACTCTATCACCTCGAATAACACATGGGTGTTGGTAGATCTACCTGAAGGAGAAAAGCCCATCGGATGTAAATGGATCTTCAAGAAGAAGATGAAGACAGATGGAACTATTGACAAGTTCAAGGCCAGGCTGGTAGCCAAGGGATTTTCTCAGAAATAGGGGATAGACTACTTTGACACGTACGCTCCAGTAGCTCGGATGTCCACCATCAGAATGTTAATCGCTCTAGTAGCTATACATAAGTTGGTGATACATCAGATGGATGTAAAGACAGCATTCCTGAATGGGGAGCTGACCGAAGAGATTTACATGCAACAGCCAGATGGATTTGTCGTCAAAGGTCTTGAAGATAAAGTCTGCAAGTTGGTGAAATCATTATATGGTTTGAAGCAAGCTCCCAACATGTGGAATGAGAAGTTTGACAAAGTTATTAGGGCAAACGGCTACAGAGTCAGCGAGACGGACAAATATGTTTACACAAAGTTCGTTGATGGAAGATAAGTCATCGTTTGTCTGTACGTGGACGGCATGCTAATCCTAGGGACGGATATAGGCTGTTTCACGGAGACAAAGAAGTTCCTCTCAACCAAGTTCAGTATGAAGGACTTGGGGGATGCAGATGTCATCTTGGGCATAAAGATCATCCGTACAGACACTGGAGTAGCGCTGTCACAATCTTACTACTTTGAGAAGATGCTCACACGCTATGGGTATAAGGATCTTCCAGGGATCGATACGCCATATAGGGGTGATCAGAAACTGAAGCCAAACTCGAAGGAAAGCGTCAGGCAGCTGGAGTATTCTAGCATTATCGAAAGTTTGATGTACGCAACCACTGCCACAAGGCCTGACATAGTATTCATCGTGGGAATGCTGAGTCGGTTCACAAGCAACCCAGGGATTGAGCACTGGAAGCTATGAAATGGGTGATGAGATATCTCAAGAAGACTCAGACATATGCACTGCACTACAACGGGTATCCGACAGTAGTGGAAGGCTTCAGTGATGCTAGCTGGTGTTCAGAGGTGGAAAGCGAGAGATCCACATGAGGATATGTATTTTCCTTGGATGGAGCTGCTATATCATGGAAGTCGAAGAAGCAGACTATACTCTCTCGTTCCTCCATGGAATCTGAATTCTATGTATTTGAAACTGCAGCAGATGAAGCATAATGGCTTCGAAAGCTCATATATGATCTTCCAGTGGTTGGGGCTCAGATACCGACAATACCGATATACTGTGACAACCAGGCAATTGCGACGGTGGCATCAAATGACCTTTTCAACGGAAAGAAGAGAACTGTGCGGCTGAAGCACAGGACAGTACACGATCTTATCAAAAAAGGTGTAATTGCAGTGATTGATGTTCAGAGTCAGGAGAACCTGGCAGATCCGTTCACAAAGGGCCTCAAACGCCAGTTGGTTGATGACACAGCTTGTAAAATGGGCTTAAAGGCATTCTGATAGTGTGTCTTTGTAATCCTACCATAAAGTTTTTTGCTATTAGTTCAAAGAGAAATCTACTAGGCATCTAACTTTTGGTTCAAAGGAGGATCACTGACTGGAAAACTATCAGGTAATAGTGGGTACTTGTTCTCTGGAACATGGAAGGGATACGGACCCATAACCACTATTGTCTACTATGTATTTTCTGCAAAAAAAATGGATCCTGTGGAAGGTTGGCTTAAACGCCTTAATGAGTTCTCAGGCAGAGTGAATGCCTGGTGTGCTTTACAAGAAGCATGGTAGAGCAGCACTACAAGGAGTGAAACTCCATGCTACATTGGGGTGACTCCACCATTAGGTTCCCAGGTCTAGGGTAATGCCTCGGCTTTGCAAGCCAAGTTATAGCGGCGTAGCACTACAAATAGGCAGGTAGCCTAATGTTGTATGACGTAATTAAAGAGTTGTAGACAGCACTACAAAGGAGAGGATGGCCCCATGTTACAGTGGCACGACACCACGATGAGGTACCCAGGTAGGGGTAAAGCCTCGTCCTTGCAAGCCATGTCGTTGCGGCGTAACACCGCAAGGAAGCCTTAGGCTTCATGCTGAGTAGATTGGCACCACAAAGAGGCTGAGACCTCATGCTACAGTAGTATGACACTACGATGAGGTTCTCAGGTAGGAATAATGCCTCAGCTTCAGGCCATGTCATAGTGGCATAGCACCGCAAGGAAGTGCAAGGCTTCATGCCATGTCTCTTTAATAAAGAACTCACCTATAGTTTATGAAAAGAGATATCAGGTCGTCTCTTAAGGGTAAACTTGTAGACGCCTAAAATTATACACTGAACCTAGGCTGGCACATGGCCTTTAATATACAGCCAGAAGCACACGTAACTATACTTTAGAAGTGGAAAGAATTACAATTGTGGTACAGAATTCAAGGCGTAGTCCATTCTTGTATCACATTGTTATTTAACCCATGCGAAAAGATTCAAGTCGTCAGCGACATCTATCATAATACAAAATAGACAGTTACTGTGGAGAACGCTCAACCCTGGACACATATATATGTTGTGATATGTGAGGGATTGTTGGTGCTTTCTTTACATAGAGAGAGCTTGCTCTCAACATGCCTTGTAAAAGTTTAGTCCCATATCAGAAATGCACCATGAGTTATCTCAACATATATACTTGGTTGTGTTGTTGAGAGATGCACATGGGGTGGTGACCCTAAGGAGGGAACCATGTGGGTGATTTTACTAGGAGGTAAGAATAAGGCTCCAAGGATTAAGCATTAATCCTTTTGTCATTCTCTTGGATTAATTCCATTTGGAGCTAAGCCCCAAAGGGGCTTAGCGACTCAGACTCGGACTCGGACTCGGACTCGGGCTCGGGCTCATGAGTCATAATATGGCATTTTGTTGGTGCACTTTGCACTTAGCACGTCAGCAGTCATGCGGCTCATATGCGGCCATGCGGTCTTATGCGGCCACATTCGGCCTCATGCGGCCTCATACGGCTCATGCAGTCCATGCAGCTCATGCGGCCTCATGCGGTCCATGCGGTCCATGCGGTACTTGCAGCCATGAGGCCATGCGGCTCATGCGGCCAGGCTGCTGCTGCTGCTGTCGCATGGAGGGCTCCGCTGACTGTGCAGGCTATAAGTCAGTTATGGAAAGACTAATTCAATGCGATTAATTCAGATCCACTTTTTATGGGATTTGAATTAATTTCATTGCTATCTTTGTGGGATTTGATTCAATCTTTCCATAACTGAAGACGCGGCTAGGGTTTCCACCCTCTCTCTATATATATACTCTCTTCTGGCCTCCTTTATAAAGGACTACGAATTTTATAAGTCAGAAAAGAGAGAGAAAGAGAGGGAGCTGCTGCTGCCATTACAAGTCCATCCGAGGAGTCAGAACAGAGGTGACTTCGAGCGTTCCACAAGTTCTTCAACTTGCTGGTTCCTGGAAGCAATTCGTGTGGAGCGAATCTTGCTTTGAGCAACGGTGTTTTGACACCCCAGCAACTTTTCTTCATCTCATCTTTCTCTAGATTATTGTAACTCGTTCTGTCCCAATTGCAACATGTTTGCAAGTAAAAACGAGAGATCTTCTCTTCTCTATTTCCCTCCTTCATATTGTAATCTGGCTATTTGGCTTTTTGTATCATCGTAGATCTTGAGTTTGATCACTGTAAAGTTTTTTGTGTGACTCTCATATCTCGATTGCATCAGTTTTTCCATCTTTAGTCAAGCCCCGGGACTAACATAAATAGGTGGTGCTTCTTCTTCTGTTGACAGCAGAAATTATAGTAGAAGTTAGTATCCTACATTGCATGGGAGTTGGACGAGGAAAAAATTTAATAAACGGATACGGTTAGTAGGAGACAATGTAACAGCTATTCATACATGTGCATATGGGGAGTGTAGTATTGTGTTGTGTTGGTCTTGGCAAGAAATATTGCTCCTACATTCTCTTTAATACAAATGGGTTGAAGTCATCTTTGTTCTTGGCAACTGGTAAGAATATATGGTTAGTAGAAAGAGAAATAGGAAGTTGGAGAGAATAGTGAGCAATATAGGGTTGTATGTGTATTCATTTTGTGCATATGAGTGTGAGGATTAGTAACTAAAAAAATTTGAAGAATGTTGTTAGATTCAAGTCATGACACTGGAGTGTAGGGAGAACTTGTAGGAAATTTATTGCTACGATTTTTGATTTTGTAAAAAGGTGATATTTGATTTTGTAAGAAGGTGAATGTATGAAGGCATAGCATAGACAGAGTCTATATTATCTATAAGTAGATAAGAATGGTAGGTAATCATAATTAACTAGCATTTTTTACTTTTAAAACAAGTTAATAATACATCCATATGAAAGATTCTTAGTTAATTAATTATAAATTATTTTTCTTAAGTTTTTCGGACTTTTCGGACCTGGGCATTGGACCAGCTATTCGTCTCATCAGCATCAAGAGCCAGGCAAGTGTACCTTGTCATTCTTGTACTTCAGTTACGTATTTAATTCTTAAATTTTTTTTATGTTACGTATCACCTAGGGCCGTGTTCGGTACTTTGCATCCGAATCACATTCGGGTGCCGTTGGACATTTGCGCCAACGAGTATCATTATTAGATAATTGTACTGCATTACTGCGATAATTCGTTGTGAGGTACATCAGACCCTAGGACATGTTCATGTGTCACTACATACTGACGGATTCTCGTACTTGATTACATCTTGCTATACGGAAGACCGTGTTTGATACTAGGACGATGACTTGAGATTTTCACACTATATATACTATTATGACTCGATGTCCTAGCTAGAGGATCTGGCCGAGCGTCTCGTGGATACGATTCGTAAGGTCATATGAGAGGGAAGTACATACACTGTGCGCTTGGGCTACTTTTCCACAGAGTATGTCGTTGCCTCGTTACCAGAGCCTCAGGGTTTTTTTAGTTTGCCACAGCTTCCCTACCGAAACTGTAGGATATTTTATAGTTTGCTGGAGTGCCTATCAGGTCTCCAAGGTACACCGTGATAGCCCGCGTGTTCGAGTGATGCTCTCAAATTGCATTTTCATATTAGTTGGTTATGTTAGATTCACCCACTTTTCAGTCATATTTATTTTACATATATACCATCACTATTGTACTCCTGGATTGCATATTATGTACCTTGTTACGTCCCACTGAGGACCTGGTTTTCTTTCAGGTTAGCCGCCTGGTCTACAAAGATCTCTGCTGGATTGTCGACGAGCTCCATTGTATTTTCATCTATGTACTCTCTACAGGTATCTACGGAAACTTGGACACAGATGCTGACACGGAAGATAGGGACACACCTAATTGAACTTACTAACACCAAGGCCAACAGGCCTGTGCACTAGGCCGAGCCTTACTGCCACTATGCACCGCTCAATAATGCAGGTAATGGCTAAATTGCCAAGATCCTGCCCTGCCCCAAATGCCTGCACTGGCCTGAAGCCATCACTTATCAAACACTGATACTAACTGAAAACTCTAAATAACTCTTAGACAGGAAGCTAACTGAGACTCTAAAATAGGAAACTAATTGATGCTCTACAGGAAACTAACTGATACTCTCTGAAACATACCAAGTGCTCACTTCTAGTCACTACCACAGGGAATGGGGCACTGGATCACAGGCCTATGGCTAATGTAGCACTGGCCAACATGGCTAAGAGCCAAAAGTAGTATCTGCTGCTACTCAAATGGACATGGCAGACCCCAATGCAGGGCCTGCACACTCTGTCCTATCTGGATACTGCACCTCAAAGCCAGGGCATTGTTGTTGCTGTAGTTTGCACTCAGTGCAGGCAATGGCCATGTGGCCTGCACTGGCCACAGTCCCTGCTGTAGGGACTGACATGTGCCAAGTCATTGACCACTGATACACTCCTCTAATTCTCTGACATCTGAAATACTCACTGAAGACGTAGTCGTAGTTGCGAGCGCAAGTCCTTTATATGCATTGAGGTGTGCATTGTAGTTTGACTATGCTGCGTACACCTTGACAGTCGCTCACAAAAATTTGTGAACTTCTTTAAGCATTCGTGTGTTTCTTGTTCAATCCGATGACGTACTGTAGAATTTTGATGCAGTGGTAAAAATATAAAATATATGGCCGTGTCCGATCCTACTTGGTCGTGTCAAGAGTGAGTGGCCTAGAGTGTATATTGCCACCCATATTAATGGAGTTTGAAATCAAAGTTGTCCACATGTCTTCTAAGTTTGAAATCATGTCTTCGTGCTATTACTTTTGCAAGCCTTTGAATAATGTACATGTATCTATCTTATAGAAGTATCTAAAAATGGATATGAATTACTACCTACGGCATCGTTCGTGGATGTACAACCGTCATCCTGATGACATGTGTGACGTACGGGATGAATTCATAGAGTGTGTAAAGCAGTTCCTGAGTTCGCCAAAGCTTTCCTTCAATATATAGGCGGTACCAAAATTAAGTGTCCGTGTGTGAGATGCTGTAACTTGAAATATCATTCCGAAGTGGAAGTCACATATCATTTATACTCGAAGGGTTTCACGCCGAATTACTATCAGTGGACCGCGCACGGAGAACATGTGTCTTTAGCATCGGAGTCGGAGCCTTATGTGGATGTCCACAACCACGCTGCTTACGACGATGGATGGGTGAACATGGTTTTTGATGCGACGGGGCCTAGTTTCGATCTGAACAATCATGATACAGCCGAGGAGGCACCAAATACCGATGCTACAAAGTTTATAGAGTTGCTGGAGAATACAATGACTCTATTATATCCTGGTTGTGAGGATCATTCATCGCAGGAAGTGGTTACAAGATTGTTGAGCATCAAGTTCGATTTTAACATGTCGTAAGATTGCTACAATCGACTGATGGAGTTGATTATAGAGATCTTGTCTGAGGGTGCAAATTTGCCTAAAGACTTCTACCGGTCTAAGAGGATGGTGAGATCGCTCTGGATGGGATAACAAAAAAATCGATGCATATCGCAACGGGTGCATGTTGTACTACAAAGACGACAAGGATGAAGACACGTGCATATTTTGTGGTACTGATCGCTACAAGGGCAGTGGTAGAGGAAGGTCTATTGGTGCAAGGAAGCCTACCGATCCGATGCACTACTTGTCGTTGACGCCGCGATTACAGCGGTTATTTATGGTGATACAAAAAAACATGAGTTGGCATAGGCAGGAACAGATCGAAGGAGTGTTGGATCACCCATCTGATGGAGAAGCATGGAAGCATTTTGATGGAGTGTATACAGATTTTGCTTCGGATCCGCGTAATATCTGTGGGGGCTCTCCTCTGACGGTTTTATCCCATTCAGACTTTCGGGCTTCCAGTATTCTTATTGGCCTGTGATCGTTACTCCGTACAATCTTCCGCCTTGGATGTGCATGAAAATTCCGTATATGTTCCTCATCGTTATTATCCTTGGTGCGAACAATCCGAAGAGGAACATCGATGTGTATTTATAGCCATTGATAGATGAGTTAAATCAGCTGCGGGAAGTAGATGCCAACACCTACGATGTTTTTAAATAGCAAAATTTTCAGATACGGGCAGCACTTATGTGGACCATCAACGACTTTTTGGCCTATGGAATGTTATCAGGATGGAGCACGCATGGCCATATTTTATGTCTGTATTACATGGACTGCACTAAGACTTTCTGTTTGAAACAAGGAGATAAACCGTGCTTCTTCGATTGTCATCGACAATTCTTGCCGAAGGATCATCCATACCGGAGGAACATTAATGCTGTTCGTACCGACGTTGTGGAGAAGGCTAATCCACCACCAAGGTGGTCCGAATACACGATATGGGAAGAGGTAAAAGATTTACCAAGAGCTATTGAGGAGTCTGCTAAGGGCTACAAGTGTGACGGATTTGGTCGCACTCATAACTGGACGAAGAGGAGTATATTTTAGGATATGCCATATTGGAGCACCAAGCTGATCAGACATAACTTTGATGTCATGCATATCGAGAAGAATATATTTGACAACATAATTAATACTGCAATGGACATAAAGGAGAAGACAAAAGACAATCCAAAGGCCAGGTTGGACTTGGAAGAAATATGTAGACGTCCGGCGTTGCATTTGATAAAGGAGGGGAATGGGAAGTTGAAGCAGCCTAAGGTAATTTTCTTACTGGAGAAAGATTAGACCCTATATAACAGACGAAGCATTAGAACAAGAAATGAGACATCATTTTCCTTCCTGGTTGAGCGCATATGTAAGAGCTCGATAATTACTCTCTTTTAATGCAACTACGCAATAAATAACTTACTATCGCTTCTTTGGTATTCAGGTCGATCGTCTAATTTCACCCAAGACTGAATCAATAAGAACTTTTACTAAGGGACCACTTACTGCCGTTAAAATATGGCCAAGTTACTGTATGAATGGTTTTAGGTTCAAGTCAACAAATGCTCCGATCAGAGATAACTTCCTGCATCTTAATTCTATGAAAAATAGTTGTTTGTGTATCAAATCTTCAAACTACACAGACGTCGATCAAGGCAATAATTTCTTTTGCATCTTGCAAGAGATTGTGGAGTTGACATATAATTATGGCAGAGAACCTGCTAAGATCGTGTTGTTCAAGTGTGAATGATTCGATCCGATTGAAAATCAAGGTTGGAAAATTGACAAGCATGGTCTTGTGGATATAAACTACAAGCGTAGATATCAAGGCTATGAACCATTTGTCCTATCAAGTAGGCTCAGCTCGTGTACTTCATAAATTATCCGAGACGGGGAACAACGAGGTCTGACTGGCAAAAAGTATGCAAGACTAAAGCTAGAGATACTTTTGACGTAGACGAAAAAGCTTATCAGAAGGACGAGCTACCACTTGTAACAAATATTATAGATGTGGACTCCATAGAAGTTACTCATTACACGACTAATAATATAGAAGAGGTAAAATTATCCGAAGAGGAAGACGAAGACAAAGACGGATATGAAAGTGAAGATGAGGAGGAAGAGGAAGAGGAGGTCGAGGAAGACGAACAAGAAGAATTTTCTGAAGATGATTAAGAGAGATGTACTTTCATTTTGTTATTATGTAGACTTGGTTATCCTGTAGACGTAGTTCTTATCTTATCTTGGTTATTATTTGGACTTTAATGTTTTTGTAGAATGTACTATCTGGACTAAGATATTTCTTCTAAATGTACTTTCATATTTCTGACTGTAGAATGTACTATATATATCTGTTTATTTGTTGTATCATCGTATGTTGTTATCAGGTATGACATAACGACGCAGATCGTTCGGCAGGTCCCGCCGTGGATGGGGTTCTCCTTCGGTACTTCCTACTGGTACTGGTTCTGGATCCTCGACGCCGAGTACTCCAGTGTATCGACCAGCCATACCTTCGACTGTCATGACGTTACGTGGCAGCACTCTTGGGACGAGTAGTTCCAGGCCTGATACTCCTCCCTCGTCTAACGTTCCTCCTGCTGGGACAACAATGGAGATATATGAGCAGATATAGGAGGCTGAGCCGACGTCGGATCAGTATCAGCGAGATCCTCCGTGCGCACCTCCGGAGGAGACGAGGACGGAGATCTGGGCCGACGGTACAAAGTAAGTGTTTTGGTTTATTATATATATCGTTTATTTCTTTATTCATAATAAATTTATTTTTTCATGAATATAATTACCTTTGTATAGATATTGTTTCTCGTCGGTACAAAGACGCCTGGGCCATTTTCTGAGGTACAATTATGGTGGCCCTTGGATAAACTACTCTGATGCACCGGACGATTGAAAGTCCTTCTGGTTTGCGCAGTTCAAACTAAAAGTATATTTGGTTCTAATATGAATCATCTTATTTATGTATATTATATAACTGACTAAATTGTTTCTTCTAGCAAACATGTTTCTATCTACCGCATCGGGCCGAGTTGATCGAGGGGATATTTTCTGCCGTCGCTGCCAAGCTGATCTGTGATGCTATTAATGACCAGAAGGCTCGTGATCGTGCCGAAAAGCCGATCCAAGGTTGGATCACTCCTGATCAGTAGATTACGATGAAGTCTAGGTTCGACGTGCCTCGATACAAGGAAAGGTCTGAGAAGGCTAAGATGGCTAGGCAGAAGGCATCAAAGTGGTGTGGTGGGTCGATCCCGATGACGGAATATTTTCGTCGTTTGGTATGTTTTTTTATTTCAGAAATATTATTTTAATGTAAGTTCGATAAATTTCATAAATAGTACTAAATAATATATTTTTAACAGGTAAGGAGTGGTGATGACGCCAACATGGTGACCGTCTTTCTGGCCAATCATCGGAAGGACGGGACGCTTATTGACGAGAGGGCTGAGCAGACGTATGTAAGTATTACAATACTTTGTGTTAATTTTAATCATTTGTGTTAATTTTAATATAACTTAGGAAATATGCAAATACATATTCATGTAGTTAATAATAATAAGTACATTAGACATTAGTAATTATATAGTATCCATACTTTTCTAGGCCGCGTATCTTAAGCTTCGTGAGAGGGCGGCTGCTAGTGCACCTGTAACGGGAGAGGCTGGTACTTCCTTGCAACCTGCTCCAGCTCTGTCAGAGAACGAGCTGTGGGTGACCGCCGCTGGTGGTGTCCATAGGGGTACGTATTACGGTACGGGATCCTATGACGCCCTAGTTGCGACACAGTCCTCTAGGGCCTCTGCTACAAGTGTGCATTACCTACAGCCCTCGCAGGAGTCTGTCCGAGTCCAGCAGACGTAGACGCAGAAGGACGATACCATGCTCATCGCATGATTAGAGACGCTCGTGCGCAGCATCTTGGAGCTCATAGATATGACTGAGAGGACAGAGCATGGCGTTACTGTTCTTAGAGCGTCGACCCAGCGCAGCGTGACGGAGCTGCAAGCATCACTACCGTCCATGGGAGAGAGGCTGACGATGATGCAGGATTTGATGGTTGATAGCAGTACAAGGCTGTTAACTACCATGGATTCATACAACCAGCGACTAGCAGCGTTGGAGCAGATACTTCCTCCGGGTGCGCCTTCATCGTCACCGATTCTACCGACATCACTGCCTTCTTCATCGACACCGAGTCTACCGATATCACAACCTTCATCAATGTCGGTATCGATATAATCACGGAAGCAGTATGAGTTGTTTTTATCCTTGATGTACGGCGATGCCCCTCCTCCTCCAGATCGGCAGTAGTCCTAGTTAGGACTATTTATTCATTGTTTATGTGTAGAGTGTTTGTTTGTGTGTAGACCCATGATATTGGGTTTGAATATTATACATTTGATGAGGATTTGAGACTTTATTGGTTGCTTGTGTGTAGACTTATCTGCGTGAATATTTATTTATTGCACTGATCTGTGTAAAACGGATTTTCTTCAGACTAGATTTGTAATTCTAATGTGCCATTTTTTCATATTTTATTTTAATATTCGTTCTAAATGTATGTGAATTTACCGGTGTTGAATGTTCCATCGAAGGGTCGACGAACCCAGAGAATTTAACAAAGGGTTGCTCCGGGTCTATTCATATTAATTGTTCATTATTAAACTTCAGGGATACCACACTAGCAGAATATGTCATTCTGTTTTCTATTTTTTTAATTTTTTCTACAGATTTAGCGATGTTTAGCGACTGTTTCTGACGTTTAGCGACGCGCATGGACGTCGCTGAGCGTCGGTGCCTCAGGTAGCTTAGCGACGTTTAGCGACTTATTGCTACGTCGCTATACGTCGGAAACAATCGCTAAACGTCACTAAGTCTGCAGAATATCACCGACAATTAAGCAGTTGATAAACATCGATAGTCGTAGCCAAAACGTCGCTAAATCCTGCAACTTCTACCGACGTTTAACGACTACGTTTATGTCGCTAAATTTTTGACTAGTAGTCGGTAAACGTCGCCAAATTTACGACGTGCAAACATTACTGGAAAATGATGCGGCAGCGACATTTGGCGACGTTTTCTTTGTCAATGACTTGATGAAACGTGACAAACGTGAAAACGTCGCAGAATATGTCGTTGACAGTTGTTAGCGACGTTTTCCTACATTTTAGCAACGTTTTTAGGCATCGCTAATATGTGATATTCTGGTAGTGAATTGAAGAGAGCTCATAACAATGCATGAATGCCTTTTCACTCCATATACCAACTCGAGTAGAATTCTCCAGGAACTGTGTATATATATATATATATATATATATATATATATATATGCAAATGACCTCTAGCCTAGTGGTTAAGAGAGATGCATGCGGCCCGAGTGGTCAGGAGTTCGAATCCCAGTGGGAGCGATTCCAGAAATAATTTACCTGGTTCCAAAAAAATATATATATAGTAAGGGAGAGGAATGTGTGATCACCGAAGCCCATGACTCATTCCACTCTCTCCTTTGATTTTTTTTAAGAACAGAGGAAGGGATGGGTGGAGTAATGGCATGAGGATTGACTACACGTGCATGCCCTCCCCGTTACTACTCTCCTGAAGTAAATGGGGGTTGGGGCCAGCCCAATTATACTTCCTTGGGGGGACATATAGATGGCATGATTGGATGATAATTTAGAGCATCTCCAATCCTATTGTGAGTTATGGTTGCCACATAGGAATGATAAGTTTTTATTTTAAAATTCTTTCTCCAATGCAAATGTGCAATAAATCATGACAATGATATGGCAAAGACAATGTGAAGTTGGTTGTCTAGATCTAGACAATGCACTTCACAATGAGTTTATCTCCACATCATAAATTATGAATAAAATATCTATAAAAAAGAAAAAAGAGGAGAAGTTGTCTTGGAAGTTAGAAAAAAAATACTTTTTTATTATTTTTCTAGTACGTTTTGCATTGGAGAAGACTTTTCCACCTTATTGGCTTTTGTCACGCCCCACTCCCAAAATACGGCGAGCCGAGTACGTAACATCATCCCCAGGCTACGCGCCATATAATACTCTAGTATACATATTCGCGATTGTCGCCCGTACAGTTCTAGGATGGGATTACCATAGGTCACATGGTACATAATACAAATAATTTAACAATTGAATATAGGACATTCTAAACTGTAAATAGAAAAATTTATTATTCTACCCGAGTACAACCTTTAACCCAATATACATATAATACATAACCAACTACAAAATACTACTAGTTGATGCCCAAGGTCGACCCCCTCTTTGTCTTATTCATTAAGCTACACTTCAGTGTACATTGGCATTCCCTCATGACCTTCATCAAAATCTAGTAAACAAAACTAGGTCGTCAATACGACGAGCAAGCCCTCAGTCAGGGAATGAGATATGTAAGGTAAGGTAAGATGATATATCGAAATTGAACTGGAGGAAATGATAATTTTAAAAGTATATTTATTGATAAGAAATTTCTTATAGTATTAGCATCTCTTCCCAAAGAATTCAGGTGTCAGGTATAAATGTGTAAACCTCAGACAAATCTTTTATACAAATGCAATATTTAGAAAAATGTTCCTGGATCACACAACTTCTATTATCTCAACAATAATCTTATTTACCCGGGATCGGATTTATACTTAATGGGTGGTGCTTAGATTTATCCATCACATTAGTATCAGGATCACATAATGATGTGATATAATCAGGATAACACATGAGTTATTTTCTGAGTTATCGGAATCAAGTGCTATAACAATTGTCGTTTGACTTAAAATATTTCAAGAATATCGAAGCCAGGCTACATTGGATACTATAGGGCTGAATTCAGGGTTTCAGAATCCAATAGAAAATAGGAAACTTGAAAGTGAGCTAAGTCTCACCTCGAACATCGTATGGCCGTACGAATGCCGATAACAGGAACTGATCAATTTTTAATATATAATTATTGTAAAGAATTCGAAGGTATGATCCAAGGTTTCTCTCCCCCGATGCAATTCTAAGTTACAATGTAATCTAGGTTTTGACAGTTTTCGACCTTCCGAAAATCTCTCTCTGGAACTTCTTAAAATTTTCGGCAGAGTCTCCTTTGTATTTTGGAGTCCAAAATTTTTTACAATAATATAAAGTACACCCGGAGCAACCATCCATAGAATTTTTGGGTACGCCGACCCCTTCGGTGGAACAACTCAACACCGAAAATCACACACAATTCATATATATATTTATAATTTAAAATCCATAAAGCGAGAAATATTCAACTTCTTACCTAGCAAGTGTGCTTAGCATTTCTTACCCAATTGCAGTGCTAAACGGTAGCAAATGGTCAACTCTCGGGTATTCTATCAAAACACAAGTAATCTAGCATTTTCGTTAGTCACCATAGCACGCGAAAAAATAAATCAAAACACTTTATACTTGTATGGCAATTTATAAGGTTTGATTATTCCAAGAAATCAAAAACTAATTCTATTCTATTTAACTATTATAAAACAAATATATAGTTATGCATACATATATCCAGGATCCCAGATCATTGGAAATTTTTTAAAAGTTTTTAGAAATTTAATAAAATTTAACAATAGAATAACTATATGGATAAATATAGAATATTTAAAGTTTGGCATCTACGATAAAATTTGATGGAATTCGGTTCAAGTTGTCAAATATTGATTCCGAATTCCGTATTGTAACGACCGTGGTTCGTATTACGTATTTTGGTATACATGTACATATTTTTACATGTTTCATGGCATGGTTTATCTTGGTATTGCAATTGCTTGGTTCGGTTCGGTTGCATGGCTCGGTTTGGCTTGGTTTTCTTGTGGACCAACCACACCTACCCCCTCTCTTCCTTTATTAACCATCAACTCCTTCTCTCTCCTCATTTACTTTTCTCCGTTAACTCTTCTTCTTCCTCCATTACTCCCTTCACCTACCAAAGAGAGCGGTCTAGGCAAGTACATCTTGCTTCATGGAGGAACTCAACTTTTGTTGTTCCATTCTCTTTCTTACAACATCCAGAGACACTTTAGTACTTAGCATTTTTAATTTCCATGGCTAAATTTATGTAGATCTAAGTTTATTTCATTTTCAGATTTTTTGGGTTTTGATCTATTTAACCTTGTTATTTCCAAGTTTTGATGGTTCCATGTTATAAAAAATTTTATTTTGCCCCATTTTGACCTATGGAAGTTCAGATTCTGACATCGGATGATGGATTTATGGAGCTTGGAAGCATGGCCTTCATGGTTCTTCTTCTCAGAAATTTGGAGAAGAAGAACAGTGCTTGACCACATGGATTTTCATGCGGCAAGTTTCTTTCCTCAGCCGCAGGAATTTTCCAGCCGCTTAAATCTTCCAGCCGTAGGGACCAATTTCTCAGCCGCATGAACTTTTCATTCCGAGCCGCATGACTCTGATTTAACTTCCAGCCGCATGAACTCTTAATCCTAGCCGCATGAGACACTCGTCCGTCCGAGCCGCATAAGACCCCCTACTTCTCAACCGCATGAGTTAACTTTCTCCGAGCCACATAAGACTCAGCCCTTTCCAGCCGCATGACATTGTTTGGGTTCCTGGCCGCATGAGCTCTGATTGGTTCCTAGCCGCATGGACTTCTTCCCCTGAGCCGCATGCGCCCCCTCTTTTCCTGGCCGCATAAGACCCTGTCTTTCCCCAGCCGCATGGACTTCTGATCCCGAGCCGTATAAGACCCTGTCTTCCCCCAGCCGCATGGACTTTTGATCCTGAGCCGCATACCCCTGCTTCCCTCCTGGCCACATGAAGTCATTTCCTCTAGCCTCGTGAGCTTACTCCCCCACAACCGCATATACGCACAACTCCCAGCCGCATGAGCTTATTTCCCTTAGCCGCATGGCTCCTTCCATAGTCCTTGTCCTCTTTTATTATATTATTATTATTATTATATTTAATGCTACATTTATGCTCATGTTTTCTGACTCTCTGTGAAGGCTTGTACTATTTAGATTTTACACATATGTCCATGAACCCGATAATGGCCCGCCGTGGCACACTCGTGACAATAAAATCTGACATGATATATCTCGATATGCTGCTATGACAGCTAGCCTGACATGACAAGAATGATTGACCTAGACACCGTGGACGATTGTGTTTGTACAAATAAACCAGTATTGTCTTGCATCATGTCTAGGATAGGGATCCCTGAATACCACGGTCAGGGGTACCTACTGAAATCGACTAAGACTAATAACTAGAATAATCCGGTAGTCATGAAGAGATTTCCCAGCTACAGGCAATCTCGTTATCTGGGCACTCAACTGGACTTGTAGCCTGCTGACGAGTAGGGCACATTTTCAGCACACTGCCATGTGTTGCACCCTCCATAAACAAGATATTCGACCTGGATAACCTGGATGGTCTGCAAGACTTGTGGCTATTAGAATAATCTTATTGCATCTTGCTAGTAACTAGGCCTGTGATAACCCTAGTTAGTTAAAGTATCAAGTCGTACTTATTGCTTGGCCGTGATTGTCTGCCATTGATTGTAAAAGTACAGAACAATTATCGGAGGACTGAACTTAGACTCACAATACAAACTCGCTCGTACAAAGAAAGCCTAGGGACGAAAACCTAGGTACAGAGTCTAAGTACGATTGTTTATTTTAGATTCTGGGGGGTGACGATAGAGGCTCGGGAAAGCGACGGCCGCTCTGCCTTACTCCTTGGACGATCGGTACGCAGCCTTGACTCGGGGAAGATCTGCTTGGTCGTTGACGAAGAAACGCCTTCTTGCTCTCTCTCTGATTGCTCTCCTGGCTTCTCTCTCTGTGTGTATATTCTCTCTCTGACTATGGGGGAAGTCTCTCTGTGTATACGTATTCTTCTCTGGTTTCTTTTTTTGTATATCTCTCTATATCTCACAAGGGAATGGCATCTTGCTATTTATAATAGTGGGATGTGATCGCTAGGGTTGCCAATGATTAGCTCTTGGAGATGGCGGCGGCCTGGGGATTGATCTATCCAGGCCGTTCGTTTCTGATTGTGATAAATCAGAACCATTAAGGGTAGATTACACCAAATCTCCATTAGCAATTAATGCTGATTGGCATAAATCTTCCTTATAATGATTCTCTCATATCTGCGAATAAATCAAATTTATTCTCCTGCCACGTGCCCCAGATCATTGGGATTCGACCCGATCTTGGATTGCCATAAATATGGAAGATTGATCGGCTGAGGACACGTGTCGTGAGAGCCAATGGTGAGACTGGAACCGCATGCAGATTGGACCGCCTGAGATTTGGGCCGCATGAATTTTGGGCCGCATAAGACTTGGGACACGTGTCAGGACTGTCTGGGCAGTGGCCCCTCCTTCAGACTTCTAAACCATATGATGAGCCGCATGAACCGCATAATGGTATGTCTGCTTGAGCCGCATGGACATGATCTTCTTGAGCCGCATAGGGATGATTCCACTTGAGCCGCATGGGACAGCTTCGCTCTGAACCGCATGGGAAGTCTTCACTTCGAGCCGCATAAGCACACCCACGTGGCAGGGCCACGTGGCATTTTGTTGTTCTCGGGAGATCGTGTCAGAGATTTCTTTCTCTTCCCTAGAGATTCATCATCATGACAGAGTCATAATTACCTGCTTTGGTGTCAGGTCTGTCAACTTTTCAGAGGGGTCAGCCGTCAAAGCAATTAATGCAGCATGGATCGGAGGGGAGCACTGTCACGCCACGTGTCTTCTGAGCCGCATGGAATGCCTCCGGCCGCATAGCTCCTTATGCCGCATGACTCCCTGAGCTGCATGCATTTTCTGAGCCGCATGGATCTTTCTTGGCCGCATGAGTCAATTTCTTTAGTATTTTCCATGCTTCTATAGGACCCCCTTCAAAGTTTTCAATTTGTAAAATTGAAATACTTTGAACAAGAAGCATGGCTGTATTGGCCGCATATGCAATACCGACCGCATAAGAGTTCTAGCCGCATGAATGTGTTGTTCGCATGACTGTTTCAGCCGCAGGGGGTGTGTTAACCGCATAGATGGTCCAGTCCACGTGTGCGGGTCTTTATTTATCTCCAAGTTGCTTCAGTGCCATCTTTGTAGGGGGAATCTCAAGGGTCAGTTCATTAAATCTTTTTGGATTTGATGCCTTGGGTGAATCTTGGAGACGAAACCCAAGGAGTCGGTTTCGCTCTTCAAGAGTCGGTCATTGGCCCACGTGTCCGTCTTCTCCCCTCCTCCTATAAATAGGAGGGGTTTGAAGAGAGAGAAGACTTCTTTATTTGTTTTCTTCTCTTATCTCGCTTGCCTTTCTTTTCTTCGATAATTGATGGCTCCCAAGAAGGTCATGGCAGTGAAGGGCAAGAAGGCGGCCTCCACTTCCACCTTGGGTGCGGTTGCTGCCCCGCCCGTCGTCGTGCCTGCTGTTCATCCTGACGTCCATCCCCCTATTGCTGGTAAGGACAATGTATGAATTAAGGAACCACAACCGCCATGGCTACGTCGCATACTTTATGCACGAGCCTTTGTAAATCGTATGTTCGCCCTACGGCTGAGCTGCAAACCGCATAAGAAAAATCATTGTGTCTGTATGTGCGCCTTATTAATGAAACCGCATAGGTAGCGCATAGACTTTTATTGTGCGGAGCCGCATAAGCAGTCTTCTGAACTGGAGCCGCATGGGGCTTTCTGGATCCGCATAAGACTTCTGAGAGCTTCATGGGGGGGGCATGGATATTTTCTTGAGCCGCATGTGGTTTAAAAACACCTAATTTGCTCTTTTTTATTCTCTGTTTAACTTATTTTTTTCTTTGTCTGTTTTTTAGTGAATTTGCCGGTTAACGTCGCCGGAGAACTCTTGGTGGGTAGCGCTCAAGCTGCTCTCGGCTATAGGTACGACCATATTGTTCAGCACGTGGCGGATCAGTTTCCGAGCGATGAGCCTATGGCCAGATTGAATGCCATCAAGAATCAGCCTTTCCATTTCCTTAATGCTATCATGAACTCCGGGAAATTTGAAGGAGAGTTTTTGAAGCCTGCGTTCTTTTTTGGAGACGCCTTGATCGTGGAGAATGATCATGTTCTGGAGGTGTCAGAGGATTGGAATTTTGTTTCTAACAGTATGGCGATCCGCATCCCTCAGATAGGGCGACACTTTCCATTATCTTGGTTCAATATGCTCCCTTTGGACCGGAAGATGGAGGGGACTCTAATCCCTACCAGGAGTGGGATGTTCGTGGAGAACATCCGTTATAATAACCATCTGAAGTCCATGGTTGCTGGCAAGGTACATACCAGTTGTTCTGTGATAGGGTTGGTCCCAGGTTCTTTCCTGAATGTGGCAGGTCCTAACTTCACGTTTTCTACCGCCGATACTTTTATAAATCGACTTGCCCGGAAAGGCTCCTATCCCGTTGGTCGGTTGACGTTTCCTGGTTGGATACACCCTATTCCCTCGTGGATCAATTTATCTACCTGGATCCTGCAGAAGTATGAGGCTTTTTTGTGCGAGATTGGCCTGTACCATGCTATCCGAGGTACCAGTCATGGCTTGTTCATAAACAAGAAGCTATTCATGTCCCTGCTGGAAATGTATAATTGTCGTACAGGGACCTTTTACACACCTGTAGGGGAGATGGGACTTGCGCTCCATGAAATGCATGCGGTCTCCAAGCTTCCTTGGGGGGACGAAGCGTTTGAAGCATATACTCCCACTAATGAGGAACTCGAAGATTTGGAACGACGGTATCCTGGCTTTACGGCCCTTTACCAGGAGATATTGTGTCATTATAACACATGCCATCAGATAACCCGCAAGGATAACCTGGAAGGGAATGCTCCCTACACCAAGGATTGGATGCATTATCTCTTCTCAGCAGATGCCTCAGGTCTGGTTACCTCTCGTCGCCCTAGGTCTCGGGAGGCGGTCAAAGAATTGGTGTCATCTACTAGTGGCAGATTCGGGAGCCAAACCGACACTTTCGATTACTTTTACCAGGATACTCAAGAGCTGTCTGAGAAAGCGCTTCTGGCAGGATTTTTGATGATCTGGCTACGAAATTGTGTAGTCTCGGGAGGAACCGGTTCTATTGAGAGAATTAGTTGTAACTTCATCCTTCCGGCTGTGAAATTAGTCTTGCGAATCAGGCTAGCTCTCCTTCCGGCTATGGTGTGTAGCATACACCGTGGTCTTCGTGCCTTCACGTCCAAAGTCATTGCCCGTGATGTAACCAAGGATTTTGAACGAACTGAGTTACCTTATCATTATTTGATGGGGTGGCTGCTGATTCATTATCCATCTTTGATGAGGTCGGGCTCTGAGGGCGGTGCGACTGATGATGACGCCCTTATCTTCCGTTACCGTGATGAGCCTTGGGAATGTGAGGCCATGCGAGTTTGTCGGATGGTCTTGGCAAGGGCAGATAAGTATCATATTTTCGTATCCGTCCCTCGCTTTTCTGCCAGGGACATAGAGATTGTGCATATAGACAGTATTGCGTCTCCTCAACTTCTGGATGGCCAGATGCTCTTATGGTTGCGTAACATCCGTCCCTCACATCTGGTGTACCGTAACCGCAATGTTGTTTTTTTGGAGCCGTATCTGCCTAGCAGGTTTGCCCGGCAGTTTGGGTACAGCCAACTTTGTTTAGACAGCCCCAGCTCTTGTCTGGGTTATGAGGGAAGTCTTCTTGATGGTATCAGAGCTTGGCAATATTATGATTCGTTCCATACTCGCACCATTTTCTCGGTCCCTGCTATTAAGGAGTCAGTAGAGATCTTGCATATGGCGGCTCTGTATCATGTCATGGCGAACAAGCCCCCGGTCGATTTTAACCCAGGTACCAGTTTTATTGCTGGCACCGGTCTGGAGGAAGGCTCTCAAGGGGCCAAGAAAAGAAAGACTAGAGCCGAAGTGCCAGATTTGGATTCCGCTGCTGAAGGTGATGAAGACAACGAGCATAATGAAGATGACTCTATCCTTCCAGTGGTAGGCGCAGAGGTGGGTCAATTGCATGTTTTGTCAGATGAGATGCTGAGGGATCAGTCCCTTGTTGCGCCTGGTCTTATCCCGAAACGTAGCAGGCAGGTTCCTCCTGTAGGCAGTGTTTCTCGATCCCGAAAG
This sequence comes from Iris pallida, assembly GCA_029216955.1. Taxonomy (NCBI): domain Eukaryota; kingdom Viridiplantae; phylum Streptophyta; class Magnoliopsida; order Asparagales; family Iridaceae; genus Iris; species Iris pallida. Next base: position 893,665 of record JANAVB010040015.1, on the reverse strand, counting down.
CTGGTTGCGACTAGGCACCGTCCGCTAGCCACAAAAGAGAGTGGAGAAGAAGTCAATCCTGCGTCAGAGGTAACAAAACTGCTCCCGATCCCTTCTTCCTTCTTTCCTTTGAGTTTCAATCCTGATTGTCTTCGTTCCCTCTTTTAGGTGTCGGGGGAAGAAGAAGAGTTTCAGGATGTCGAGGCGGTGACCCAGGATGACGGGGCCTCCCATGAGCCTGTTCCTATTTAAGAGGGCGCAGATCAATCCGTATCCCCCTTCAAGGTGACGGGGTCAGGGGACGTGACTGAGTTTAACTCGGGGATCCCAGGTGGGGGGACCATGCCAGTTGTGGATGAGCCGTGACCTTCATGCCCCTCCCCTGGTAAGATTAGCCGAATCTTAACCCGTGAGGAAGCCTATCTGCTCTATCATCATGTTCTTCGGGTTACGTCGATTGACTGTTATTCTGGACATTCAGGTCCTGCCCCTTCAGTGCCAAGGATGGACATCGTCGAGACAACCTCAATCGAAGGGGCATCGGTGGAAAGAGGTGTACTTTCTCACTGCCCGACTCGTCTTGATGGGCCTTCTGGGGGCCTGGGTTTAACGGGCCAGTTCTCGGGGCAGTCGGGGCAGGGAACAATGGTCCTTGCATCATCCTCTGCTCCAATGGCTTCGAGAATCGACCTTTCTTCCCTGCCGAGCATCCAAGCTCTCCGGGCGGCGGAAGACGAGTTGGCCGCTATTCATGCATCGTCCTGCTCGGACTCCACTCCCTTGGTGGCGAGCTCTAGCGTTACTCCTCCGACGTTGCCGCTCCGGCTTCCCCTGACGCCCTCCTCTGCTGAAGTTTTGAACGACGCGTTGCAGGACGTGGTTGCCAGTTTCTATCGTCATTTGAAGAGGGGAATCGAGGCCGCTGTAGAAAGAGGGACCTCTTTTACCTTGGCCCGAAGATGTGCCCATGGTCAAATAAACATCCTTAGGGATCTTCCTGATGATGCAGGAATGGCTTCGCTTCTGGAGGCAAAATTGCTGGAGGCTGATCAGCTGGTGTCCGAGCTTCGAGTATTGCGGCAGGCTGATCTGCCTGCTGTTATAAACGAGGAGCGGAATTCTCTTATTGCTGTTATAGAGAGGACCAGAGCGGCTCGAGATAAGACCAGACCGGCCGCACTGAAGGATCTCAGCGACTTAGCTGATCGGTATGATCAATTGAGTTATACGACCGAAAATGTTGTGGCTCGGGAGGAGTCTGTCTCTCGTGAGATTACCGAGACACGGGAGCAGATCCTTGCGCTTCAGAAGAAGTTGACTTTCCTGGAGTCTGAACTCGAGACTGTCCGTAATGACAGGGGGCTAATTGTTCAGGAAGCTGACAGGGTTACTCAAGCTTCGACTGACCTGGAGGCTGTCTTGAAGAAATTAGAAGATGACTGTCAGGCGCTCCTGGATTTGGACAATGAGGAGCGGTTACTCCAGGAGGCCGAGCGTCGTGCTCGGCAACGGATTGAGCGGGAGACCACCTCAGTGAGAGACCGCCTCCTAGAATTGAGTAACACTGAAATGTAGTCGGCCTTTTCTTTTCCCTTCTTTTTCTTTCTCTTCTCTCTTTTTTTTTGAAAGGGACGTGGTCCAGAAATATGTAGTACTTCTTTTCTTCCTTCAAATAAAGAGTATTTTCCATTCTACCCTTCATTTGTATTGCCTGTTGTGCCTGTGATATTGTGGTGATGTTCTCCCCCGCATAGGGGATATATTTGTGGACCTGTTACCCATGGCGTACCTTGGTTTTAGGTAGAGATAACAAGTTTCGGTCAGGATGCCTGAAGCAGCCATAGCAAAGTGGTCATGGGTGCTCTTGGTATTGAGAAGAGAATTACCGTAGAGCAGCTGGGCTTCTGGGGCATGATGAGGTGATAGGTTTGTGTTAAGAAATTTAGCTGAGGATATTTGTGGGCCTATTACCCTTGGCATACCCTGGTTTAGGATACGGGTAATAGGATGAAAGAGAACTGACATACTTGTTCAGAGGTAACGAGGACATGGTAAGTAGGAAAGTTCTTTGAACGTAGAGTCTTCCTACTCAGAGGTAATGAGTACATGGCAGGAGCGAACTCGACAGAGGGTATTGGTGGTCAACAGAGGACATTTGTGGTCAACAGAGGACATTTGTGGTCAACAGAGGACATTTGTGGACCCATTACCCTTGGCGTACTCCGGTGGTGGGTACAGGTAATAGGTCGAAAGGGGATCATCGTACTTACTCAGAGTAATAAGGACATGGCAAGTATGAAGGTTTCTTCGACGGAGCCTTCCCATTCAGAGGTAATGAAGACATGACAGGAGTAGGCTCAATGAAGGGGGGTACGTAGAATAACTCAGAGGTAATGAGGACATGGAAATTCTATGTAGGGGTGATTTGTTTTTGGCGGAAATGGGACGACTCAGAGGTGATGAGGACATGGTCGTCTTGGAAATTTGTGGATCCGTTACCTTTGTTGTGCACTGGGAGTGCAGGTATTAGATCATGAGGGAGGATCTCTTGTAGGAAGAAAGTTCAGCGGTATGATTATACATGACTTTCTTTCAAAAGAGTGACCGGGATGTGAGTTCAGAGGCACCATCGGGTACATGACTCGAGAATCCATGAATGTTGGAATCAAAGTGTAAGTTCAGAGGTACCAGCAGGTACATGACTTAGGAATTTGGGATATGTTTATGGAAGAAGGGCATGAGTTCAGCGGTACACGCGGGTACATGACTCGAAAATCTGTGAATGTTGGAATCAAAGTGTAAGTTCAGAGGTACCAGCAGGTACATGACTTGGGAATTTGGGATATGAGTTCAGCGGTACAAGAGGGTACGTGACTTAATAAGTTGGAAAATTAGGGGGTTGAGTTCAGTGGTACCAGCGGGCACATAACTCGAAACTCTGGAAAATGTTGTTTAAACATAGTATTTCTTCAGGAACTTGCCGTTGACGGGCAACATGAGCAAGTCTCCGTTCTGCTTGGCGAGGCGGTAAGCACCATTGGAGAACACGGCCTCGATGATAAATGGGCCTTCCCATTTTGGCTGGAACTTGCCGGTGGTCTTGTGAGTCATGACAATTGGCCTCCTGACTGCCAAAACAAGATCGCCCACATGGAATGTTCTGACTTTGACCTTTTTGTTGAAGGCTCCTGAGATGCGTGCTTGGTATAATTCGATCCTTTGCTGAGCTAGGAGGCGTTTTTCATCTAAGGCCTCTAATTCTTGTAGTCGACGTCGGTAGTTATCATCCGTTGTCAATTGATAAGTGAGGGCGACTCGAAGTGAGGGAATCTGAGTCTCTAATGGAAGAACTGCCTCACTCCCGTACACCAGAGAGAATGGTGTATTCCCGGTGGCTGTTCGAACCGTGGTGCGATAAGCCCATAAGCACTCGCCGAGCTTCTCGTTCCAGTCGCATTTGTTGGAGGAGACAAATTTCTTGAGGAGTTTGATGATTGTTTTGTTGAATGCCTCTGCTAACCCGTTTGCTGCCGGGTTGTATGGTGTCGAAGCGACATTCTGAATGTGGTATTTGTCGCAGAATCGGTAGAATGCGTGGCTTATAAACTGTGGACCATTATCATGGATGATCCTTCGGGGCAGTCCAAAGCGGTAGATGACGTGGTACTTCAGGAAGCTGATTATGTTCGAAGTCTTGACTTCGGCGAGTGGGACAGCTTCTGCCCACTTTGAGAAGTAATCAGTGATCGCAAGTATGAAGCGATGTCCTCGGGAGGAAGGTGGGGTGATTGGACCAATGATATCCATTTCCCATGCTTCGAATGTCCAGGACGCCACTGTCGGATGTAGAAATTCGGATGGTTGGTGAATGAAGTCTGCGTGGACTTGGCAGGCCTTGCATTTTCGGGCATAATCTATTGCATCAGCCACCATCGTGGGCCAGTAGTAGCCCATCCGACGAAGGCGGTCTTGCAGCTTAGGGCCAGGCTGATGGGCCCCGCAGACACCGTTATGAGCCTCTCGTACGGCTTCTTTGGCTTCTGCGTTCGACAAGCACCGAAGTAGTAATCCGTCGTAGGAGCGACGATACAGCATTTTTGTCTCTGTATCGTAGAAGAATCTGAGAGAACGCCGTCTGATAGAAGTAGCCTCCTTCGGGTTCTCGGGCAGGATGTCGTAGACCATGAAGTCTATGAATGGTTGTCTCCAGTCTGGCGCTTCGTCGATCATCTGAGAAGAATAACTCGCCATGGCTTGAACGTTGTTCTTGGGGCAGACCAGCTCACGGCCGATTACATCGACCGAATGATGAGAGTGGTTTGGCACTGCTAGGGAAGCAGCCAGGCCTGCTAGGGCATCAGCTTCGATATTTTGGAGTCTGGGGACGTGTTCGATGAAGAATCCCTCGAATGATGAGATAATGTTGATCGCTATTTGGTGGTAGGGGATCATGTCTTCATGGCGGACTTCGTACGTCCCCCGGATCTGGTTGACGATTAATTGCGAATCGCCGTATGCTTCAAGGTATTCTACCCCCAGTTCTCTTGCGAGTTGGAGGCCAATGACCAAAGCGTTGTACTCGGCCATATTGTTAGAGCAGGGTTCCGTGAGAGAGTAGGCACGATTGATCACTAGCCCGGTAGGAGAGACCAATACTACTCCGACTCCGACGACGATGTTTCCCTTGGGTCCGGTTCTTGAAGCGCCATCCAAGAACATCCGCCATATGTTATCGTGGGTGGTTGTATTTGAATCGGCGACCTCATCTGGGATTTCTTCATATATTCTGGATGATTTCGATCCTGGATGGGCCGCCAAAAAGTCTGCCAGGGCTTGACCTTTGACAGCCTTCTGCGGGACGAAGATCATATGATAGGGGGACAGCAATATCGCCCATGTAGCGAGGCAGGAGCTGAGTGCCCCTGGTTTGGTCATGAGGACCCTGAGAGGGTTGATTCGTGAGATCACATGTATGGTTTGCCCCGTGACATAGTGCCGCGTCTTTTGAATGGCGAATACCAGGGCGAGGCATTCTTTCTCTACAGCGGTGTATCGGTGTTCGGGCCCGACCATCATTCGGCTGAGATAGTAAATAGCCTGCTCGTGGCCTGCGTCGTTGTTTTGTGCCAGCAGGGCACCGAGGGAGTGTTCTATTGCTCGTACATAGAGCAGGAATGATTTTCCAGGGACCGGGGCCACCAGGACTGGAGGATTTGATAAATATTCTTTGATGTCATCGAAAGCGCGCTGGCATTCTTCATCCCATACGAATGAGACTCCCTTCTTCATGAGGTGGGTGAACGGTCGGCATCGCCCGGAGAGGTTGGAAATGAACCTCCTGATATAAGCTAGCCTCCCTTGGAGGCCTCTAAGTTCACGGAGATTTCTCGGGGGACCCATCTCCATGATTGCCCTCGTTTTCTCGGGATCTACATGGATGCCCCGTGCAGTGATGATGAAGCCCAAGAACTTCCAGCTGGATACGCCCAAGAATGATTTTGTAGGGTTCATCTTCAGATTGTGGGCTCGCATTAAGTTGAACACCGTTCTCAGGTCTTGCAGATGATCCTCCTTACGACGACTCTTGACGGCGATGTCGTCGACATAGCATTCCACTGTCTTGCGCAAATGTTCTCTGAAAATGATACTCATGGCTCGCTGATATGTAGCACCAGCATTCTTTAGACCGAATGGCATGACTGTGTAGCAGTATGTGCCAATCGGGGTTCGGAATGAAGTGTGCTTTTCATCGTCGGGAGACATCTTGATTTGATTGTACCCCGAGAATCCATCCATGAATGACATACATTCAAAGCCGCATGTATTGTCGATCATGATGTCTGTGATAGAAAGGGGAAATTCATCTTTGGGGCATGCCTCGTTCAGGTTGCGAAAGTCGATGCAGTTTCGAATCTTCCCATTCTTCTTGAGGACGGGTTCTATATTGGCGACCCAATCAGGATGTTGCTCTTCACGAATGAAGCCGCTGGCTATTAGCTTGTTGACTTCGACTTCGATCGCGTCCATGATGCCTGGGCGAAAGCGTCGTTGTTGCTGCTTGACTGGCTTTGCATCTGGCCGTATATTGAGTTTGTGGAGAGCGATGTCAGGATTTAACCCCGGCATGTCTTCATAGCTCCAGGCGAACACATCAATGTATTCTCTGACAAGTTCTAACAGCGACTCTCGTTCTTCGTCAGTTAGGCTTTTACTGATAAAGATCGGTTTTGGAGAAGATTCGCTGCCGAAATCTACTTGTATGACTTTATCTTCAGTAGGAGGTTCTCTCAGTTCGAACCGCTTTTCCCATTGTGCGTCTAATTGCTGGGCCTATGGCTCTAGCTCAAGGATTTCGGGGATGTCTTCGTCTTCCTCGTAAGCGTCGGTGAATGCCATGTTGACTGACATGACTTGTCTGAACACATCTTCGATGCTGGTATCTGAGTCGGAAGTCGGTGATCCGGTTGAATGCGACTGCCAGTCGCATTCTTTATCTGAGCTTTCAGGGGTCGTAGTAGGCGTTACATACCCTAAACCGCATCGGGTTTTGTTATAGTAGTTCCGTGGTTTGCCCGCCGGGGCTGGCGTCTTCAAAGGTAATCGTCATCCAGTGCCGTAGTTCAGTCCTGGCGTTGTCTCTAGATCATATCCCTGTTTCTGCATGAGATATTTGGATTGAGGGCTATAGAGATACAGAGGCAGTCTTCCAGCGTCTGACCCGAAGTCGACTTCTTCCATGGCGAGAGGATGCGGGTTGTTCGTCCGGCCGAAGATGATTGGGTGGTCCTCTCCCTCGATTATTCGGTAAGCGTCTTCTACTGGAGTAAGTTGGATAGCGGTGTACACATTTGTCACCTGTGTATGTAGGTGAGTGCCTATACCGTGTTCCATAGCATACATTATACATAGCTTATTGAGCTCGGTGTAGTTCAAAGATAACCCTTTATTGATGAAGTAAGGTATCTTTTCTAGAGGGATTACATCATCTGCGGAGGGAGCGTCAGTGTGGGCAGCCACATACTTGGCTAGCTCTGGTTCCTCTTCGGCTACCTCCTGTGTGAATGAAGATTGAGAGGGCGTCCTAGTCAGCTTGATCTTCAGAGGTTCAACTGACGGAGCGGAGCGTGGGGTTGTTGGTAGACTAGCAACCCCCAGTCCGGCACTTGATGTGGAGCGAGGGGTGGCTGGTTCGCTTGAAGTGTCAGACCTCGCATCGGGGTGACGACCTTTCTTAGGCAGGCGTATCGTCAGAGGTCCATCGGAGGGATTGAGCTTCTCTGTTTGGGATTGACCGACTATCGGCAATCTGATGGTAAGTGGCCCTGTCGTGGGTCTCGGTACCTGGCCGGACCTTGGCAGCCGGATTCTCAACTGCTCTTCCTGTGCCGAGAGGCTGATCGCGTCCTTACGCAGTGTGGCCGTAAAGGGTGCGGAATTGCCTGGTTTACGAGCTTGGAGGTGGATTGTCAGAGGTTCTTCTGATCCCGTGGTTGCTTCAACATCAGTTTGTTTACTTCCTCCTTCAAGGTGCCTCTTCGACTTTTCGTATAGGCAGGAGTCCGAGTAATAAGATTCGACCCCTTTGAAGGGATCGATGTCAGTAAATTCTGTCCTCACGAAGCCGTGCTTATCGGCATATTTGAAGCATTGGTGTAGCGTGCAAGGCACGATCATGTAATCGTGTATCCAAGGGCGCCCCAAAAGGATGTTGTATGAAGTATCGGCATCTATGACGTAGCAAGTGACTTCTGATTGGAGATCGCCAATCTGATATTTCAGACGGATCTTTCCGTTTGGGTAGCTCCTGCCCGAATTGAACCCGCTGATGGCGGTGTTTGTAGGGGTCAGGCGATGCATCGGGATGCGAAGATGATGTAGTAGTCCTTTTGGAATGATGCTTATGGAAGACCCGGGGTCAATGTGCATCCTGTCCACCTTTATGTCGCCGATGTAGCCTGTGTAGTATAATGGGCGATCGTGTAGATTAGTCTTGATGAGCATGTCTTGTGGAGTGAAGACGATGTTGGGCATTGCTCCCGTACAGGCGCTGTCTTAGAGGTCTGCGGGCTGATTTTCTCCCGTGAGGTTGACCTGAGCCAGGTACGCGTCAACATTTTGAAGTGCATCGCTCAAAGCTGTGCGGACATCCTTCGAGAGCCTTAGGGGTTCATATAAGGACAATTTGGCTGGTGTATTGGCCAATTGCACCAAGATGTCGAAGTTGTAGGGCCTCTCCAGCCCCTGAGATGTTTCCTTTCGGAGGGATTTGTCGAAGCGAGTCTCCTTCGGCCTAGGCTTGTCGGTCGTCGAAGGCTGAGCCGGTCCCGGAGCATCCGTAGTAATGGGCGGATGATCATCAGTCGAGTTTTCAGCCACAGGTTGAGATTGTACTCCAGATCGAGTAACAATGGCCGTGACTTCCTCTTCATCTGCTGAGGTAGTACGGCAGGATCTGACTTTTCCACTTTTCTTTTTAGAAGATGGAGTGGACTGAGTTACCTCGTAGACTAGGTCCGGATGGACCCACATGATTTCCCCTCGTGATGTGGTGAGGGGTACTAGACCAGCAGCTTGAGCAGGCGGGAGATTAGCAATCTCCATTGTCGCCAGAGGGATGGGTATAACCCCGTCCTGGGTCTCCGTTGGAGGGAAGCTGCCGAATTGTACGGACACCATGTTGGCTGCCACGGTTACCTCTTCGAAATCGATGGCCAGAGAGTTCGAATCGATGAGGTTCTGGATATATCGTTGCAGTTGGTAGCAGTCGTGCGTAGCATGGTGGACGTAGCGGTGGTAATGGCAGAACTTTGGGTTCTCCAGATCAGCCGGCCGAGGCTCCCATCTTGGTGGAGGAAGCTGAATCCTATCTCCTTGTACGAGCATGTCCAAGATAGGCTTGACGTGACCGTCTTCAAAAGAGTAAGTGATTTGAGGCCATTGTTTGTCTGCAGGTTGCGACTCAGGCTTTTGGGCTGTATCGGCCACCATAGCCTGCTTGCCTCTGTTGTCCCGATTGTTGGAGGGGCTACCCCCATTGTCGTTGGTGGTACTGGGACGCTTGCTCTTGTTCTCTCCCTCTGAGATATGTAATCCCAGTTGGCGAGCCTTCTTTAATCGTTCTTCGGCACTTGTAGCACTAATGATAAAAGCCTTCCAGTCCTTGAATTGACTCTCGCCCATCCAGAGACTGATTGTTGGGAGTAGTCTCTTTTGGCAAATTTCGATCAAGGAGGAGTCCGGGTTGCCAGATGGTAACTTTATTGCGGTTTGACGGAACTGCTCAATGTAATTCCTCGTCAGCTCTTTCTCTCCTTGAATGACGTCCATGAGGGTAGACATCGTGACGTCCTGCCCTACCTCATAGAACCTCTCCAAGAACAGGCGTTTGAAGCTAGCGAAGGAATGGATGCAATTGTCCGGCAGGTTGCGGTACCAATCGAAGGCAACTCCTTCCAATGCCCCAATGAATAACCGTGTCAGAATAGCGTCATCATGGGACAGATGGTCGGTAGTGACCTCGAAGTAAGTGATGTACCGACTTGCTGAGGTCTTGCCATCATAGGGGTTGATATTGAACGGCTTATATCTTGGTGGGAATGGAACATCCCTCGATTCAGCAGGATATGGTTGCCGTACTCTGAAGTCTTGAGAGTTTTCTCTGGCGTGGAACATGGCTCGGAGCTCTTGAACTTCTCTCCTTACTTCTCGGGTCTCATCTGTTGCAGTCGGAGCCGTTACTTCGGGAGGATTATTGCCCGAATTCGGTGTCGCCGAATTTGAATCTACGTTGATTGGGGGACCCGTGCTTGTTTGGCCAGGTGTCACCCCCTGCAGATTAGAAAGCGCCGCTTTGATCTCGTCTATAGATTTGACCAAGACGTACAATATGGCTTCCAAAGTGTCGATGCGCTGGCGATCACCGGAACCGCCTTGATTGCTGTCTGTCATGAACACCGTCTTCACATGAGGAGTGACGGAAGGAGTGGTGGAGGATGTACCCTCCGAGTCGTACCCGTGCATCGAGAAATCATCAGGATATGTGGGGATGTTCTCTTCAGGTTCAGACTCGAAAGGAACACTACCCCCGGCTTCGGAGCTTGCTTCGTCTAGGATGTCCTTGGGGACGTCGGTGTCTGTTGTATCCGTCGGAGGATTTGCTTCCTCCAGTCCATATTCCTGGAATGTCGGATTGTCGTGGATGTTTGGAGGAGTGCTACCCCCAGTTCCGACGACCCCCAATGTTGCAGACGACGAACTTCCTACTGCAGCAGTTTTCGTCTTCGAACGGGTGTGTTGAAATACTCCAGTGGAGGATAACCCTTTAGACGACGGTTTCTTAGCTACAGTAGTTGACACCTTTGGGCTGGAGATGCTCGTTTTCTTCCCTCTTCCCTTGGCGAGAACTTTCTGTACGGACTTGCAGGAGACAACAGGAGGTACCTCGTCTTCTGAGCTCGGGTGATGTAGTCTTTGGAAGACGGATGACCGGTCTTCCGTCACCGCCGCGTTGCTGCAACAGCAGTTGACGATGATCTGGGTGCATTGATGTCCGTGTGAGGGCTCTTTACACCCCGAAGCTCCTTCTCTTTTCTTGCATTTGTGGAGGATAACCTCACGCAGGTCAGAGGAACCACTTTGTCTGTTTGCCGCCAGGGGCTGGACTTGAGTGGTTTTATACAACTTCCCATCAGAGGCCCGTGTGATAATCAGCGGGACGCCCTGATAGTCAGAGGTTGGGGAAGTCGTCTGGACTTGATGGGCCCGCGCTGCCCTAGACTTTCTCCTTTTAGCACTTGTGGGTGCGTAATAGGAGGGGTCTAAGTCGAATACCACAGAGTCTGGATTATCATCCAGATAATGATCAGAGTCAGGACCGCATGAGAGCCGGTCGAAGACTGATCGAGAGAAGCGTGGGACGGATGCTATACGGCTAGCATTGGGTACCGTGCAGGCTGTCTGCATACGGCTGTCTTTTGTTGTAGGATGAGTCTTTATGCGGTTAGGAGTCACGATCGTGCAGGATGACCGTATGCGGTTGGCATCTGTGGCCGCATGGGTTTTCTGCAAGCGATTGACTTTAATAGCCGCATGAGTCTCATCCGTACGGTTGGCAACTGTAGCCGCATAAGTTATACGGCTGACAGATGTGGCCGCATGAGTTTTCTTTATGCGGTCGGCGGTTGTAGCCGCATGGGTTTTCTCCCTGCGGTTAATACTCTTCTGCGGCTCGGATCGCGTAGAGTTCCTCTTTGCCCCTGCAAGTCCAGCATCATAGTGTTTTCTTCTGTCGGACTTGGGGACAGCAGAGTTGTCTACGGTCTGAAGTGGGGCCGCAGGGGAGTCTTTCTCGCCATCTTGATCAATAGAGAGCACCTCATCAAGGGCTTGCGGAGGAGCAAATGATTTTGGCCTCCACTCTTTGCGAGCCTTTATGGTACGGGTGCGCTTCTGGATCGGGCCAGTGCTACCTTCAGAGAGCATCTCTTCGAACGCCTGTTGGTCGAAGCGTACGACCATCTTTTGTTGTGTAGAGCCAAGTTTGGCTGCGTCCGATTGCGTCACCAACTCCTCAGCCGTGGAGAAGTTAGTCCCCAGCAGAGTCGCCATCGTGTTTGCCATTGATTGTAAAAGTACAGAACAATTATCGGAGGACTGAACTTAGACTCACAATACAAACTCGCTCGTATAAAGAAAGTCTAGGGACAAAAACCTAGGTACAGCAGTCTAAGTACGATTGTTTATTTTAGATTCTGGGGGGTGACGATAGAGGCTCGGGAAAGCGACGGCCGATCTGCCTTACTCCTTGGACGATCGGTACGCAGCCTTGACTCGGGAAAGATCTGCTTGGTCGTTGACGAAGAAATGCCTTCTTGCTCTCTCTCTGATTGCTCTCCTGGCTTCTCTCTCTGTGTGTATATTCTCTCTCTGACTATGGGGGAAGTCTCTCTGTGTATACGTATTCTTCTCTGGTTTCTTTTTTTGTATATCTCTCTATATCTCACAAGGGAATGGCACCTTGCTATTTATAATAGTGGGATGTGATCGCTAGGGTTGCCAATGATTAGCTCTTGGAGATGGCGGCGGCCTGGGGATTGATCAATCCAGGCCGTTCGTTTCTGATTGTGACAAATCAGAACCATTAAGGGTAGATTATACCAAATCCCCATTAGCAATTAATACTGATTGGCATAAATCTTCCTTATAATGATTCTCTCATATCTGCGAATAAATCAAATTTATTCTCCTGCCACGTGCCCCAGATCATTGGAATTCGACCCGATCTTGGATTGCCATAAATCTGGAAGATTGATCGGCTGAGGACACGTGTCCTGAGAGCCAATGGTGAGACTGGAACCGCATGCAGATTGGGCCGCATGAGATTTGGGCCGCATGAATTTTGGGCCGCATAAGACATGGGAAACGTGTCAGGACTGTCTGGGCAGTCCCCTCCTTCAGACTTCTGAACCATATGATGAGCCGCATGAACCGCATAATGGTGTGTCTGCTTGAGCCGCATGGGCATGATCTTCTTGAGCCGCATAGGGATGATTCCACTTGAGCTGCATGGGACAGCTTCGCTCTGAACCGCATGGGAAGTCTTCACTTCGAGCCGCATAAGCACACCCACGTGGCAGGGCCACGTGGCATTTTGTTGTTCTCGGGGGATCGTGTCAGAGATTTCTTTCTCTTCCCTAGAGATTCATCATCATGACAGAGTCATAATTACCTGCTTTGGTGTCAGGTCTGTCAACTTTTCAGAGGGGTCAGCCGTCAAAGCAATTAATGCAGCATGGATCGGAGGGGAGCACTGTCACGCCACGTGTCTTCTGAGCCGCATGGAATGCCTCCGGCCGTATAGCTCCTTATGCCGCATGACTCCCTGAGCCGTATGCGTTTTCTGAGCCGCATGGGTCTTTCTTGGCCGCATGAGTCAATTTCTTTAGTATTTTCCATGCTTCTACAGTGATTGATTGGATGGAGTCTAGTATAGCTTTGTCTCGTCCTGATCCTGTACAAGATGGTGACATGACATTATTACTTATGCTTGCCTTAACAATAACGATCAGGGGACCAGTTCTATTCAGGCGAAGGGTTACAACCCCGGTCCTTGTTTGGTTTAAGGGTTGTAACCCGGCTCCTGGAGCAGTTCTATTTCCTCTCTTCGTTTATTGTCTTATTGCACCCCATGTCATGCTCGTCATGTTTTACCTTACTTCAATAGCATGATTATTTACGCTTGCCTTAACAATAATGATCAGGGGTCAAGTTCTGTTCTGGCGAAGGGTTACAACCCTGGTCCCTGTTTGGTTTAAGGGTTGTAACCTGGCTCCCGGAACAGTTCTGTGTCATCTCTTCATTTATTGTCTTATTACTTTACCAACAAGTATTTGAGACGGGTTTCTATTCAGGTGAAGGGTTGCAACCCAGGTCCTTGTTTGGTTTAAGGGTTGCAATCTGGCTACTTGAATGGTTTTTTCGTACTCAATTTATTATTGTTATCCCTGCTATTATCAGTATCTTATAATTATCTTTAATATTCATTTGTTATATACTGGTTTTAGTTCCTAAGTGAAGCCTCCTTTGTGGCACTTGCTCTTTCTGGGGTCTGACCCAGCTGGTTTTGTATGGCCAGATATCAGAGTAGCTTCAGAGGATCTACCTATCTTCCAGCCAGATGGTGACCACTATGTGTAACCATGACAATGAGTGGGTTTATTTTTGGCTCTCCCACTCTATTGTAAAATTATTTTTTTGTGGCGTTTAGCCGGCGAGCACGTGTTTAGCTCGATTGTACCTTTATTTACTGTCTGCCTACGGGCTGTAACATGATTGACAAATCCTAGGGTTGATCATGTATGACTGAAACTCTTGCTAGTCTTGACATTTTGTACGACTAGCTTCATGATCATCCGAATATGTAATGTATGGGACGCCTTACTATTGTATATTTGGTGCTCTAACATCTTGTAAACTGTTATCGCTTGCTTGAGATTGAGACATTAGGCTTGTTCATGACCGTAGGAGACTGATGGCTTGTAGTTAAACCCTCATGTATCTGGACAGCCGTGACCGTATAGCGAGGTGTGTTGCACTTTAATATACGTAGCTGGCTATGTACGTCCTCGCTCTCCAGTATTCTGGTTCTGGGATGTTACATGGTTTAGGTGGTAGCCCATGCAGGTCTTGTAAATCAAGATATGTGAGGGTTTACCAAATAGATGTCTCAATCAGTACTCGTCCTTAATCTCTGCTCGTATCTTCTAAATCCCTGAAATCTTGACCTGATCACATGCTTGTATCTTTGATCTGTCCTGGTCCTTCCTTATTGTTCCTTATGTCGTCTTCTTCAGTGGCGTTGTTCCTGGTCCTACCGATCAGCAAGGCGGAGCCCCTCCCGTGGACCAGCAGCAACCTGGCGATCAGGCCCATCATTCAGGAGTAGTCTCCAGAGTCATGCCTACTGGGGGTCAAGAGCCACCAGTTCATCCCGTCCAGCCTGCAGAACCTGATGACGACACCTTGGTAGGTCTCATCAAGACATTGTCAGCTTCCTAAGATTGTCGAGGAGATGTCTTGCACCAGGCAGTGACAGATGCTCTGACCAGAGGAGGTTATCAAGGGAACAGTGCAGCCAAAAGCTTCAAGCGCTTGAACCCTTCATTCTTCGACGACAGTGAAGATGCTATTATTGCAGATGCTTGGCTTCAGGACACAGAGGTGATTCTAGAAGCAGCCAGAACTCTAGAAGATGAGAAGGTGGTCGTGGTGCGCCTGCAATTATTGGATCTTGCCCGTAGCTGGTGGGCGGCGCAGGCCGTTGGATTATTGGTACCTATTGCCTGGGCAGTATTTCGTGAGAGATTCCAGACCAAGTATTTTGATACTGTAGTTCGGTACGATATACAGATGAGGTTCACCAATCTGAAGCAGATGGACAGGACGGTCGACGGATATGCAACCAAGTTTTTGAGACTTAGTCGGTTTGCTCCCACCTTGGTAGCGACCGAGTTTGATAGAGCCCAACGGTTCCAACAGGGGCTCCATCTAGAGATTTTATTGGCAGTAGAGCAGTTTGAGCATCAGACTTTTGATGTAGTGTTGAGAACAGCCAGGAGGAATGAGTATACCTCCCAGAGGATCGTGGATAGGACCGGGGTTCGAAAACGATCCCATGGCCAGATGAATTAGTCTTCAGCACCGGCCCTGGCGGCTAGGGCTTTGACCATTGGAGCTCCGAGACGGGCAGCCTCAGTAACGTCGTTTCAGCATTCAACCCCGACGCACCCTCAGCAGCAGAAGCAGAAGCACTCTTCCGCAGTGGAATGTTCACACTGCGGGAAGCCAGGGCATGTGGTATCAGAGTGTCGCAAAGCACAGGGGTTGTGCTTGGTTTGTGGTGCCCCGGACCACAGGATTGGGAACTGCCCGAACAGGGGAAGTTCGTCTTCATCAACCTTCTCTAGTCCTTCAGTTAGAGGACCAGTACCAGTCCAGCAGCAGCAGTACCCGTTTCTGAGACCATTGCCGACGCAGGTCCAGGCATTCCAGCAGCAGAGACCGCAGCAGTATGCCCAAGCCCAAGCCCTGATCCATAGCAGGCAGAGAAGTTTTCAGCAGAGGGGACCCGCACGCAGATAACATGGTCAAGTACTGGCTTTGACCATGGGAGAAGAAGGATTGGCACCAGGTGAGGTGGTGGCAGGTACTATTCTCGTCAACACCTTTCCAGCTTCAGTATTATTTGACTCTGGTGCATCGCATTCATTTATGTCTGCACGATTCGCGACACGGATATGACTGGAGCCCGAGTCATTATCAGTAAGGCTCAATATACTTACTGGTAACGCACTTGTGGGAGTAGATAGAGTGTTTTTCTCGTGTCAGATCGTAGTTAGCAGTAGAAAGTTCTCCGCTAGGTTGATTGAATTTTCGATGGCCGATTATGATGTGGTCTTAGGGATGGATTAGTTGAGAGACCAGTATTCTAGGATAGACTGCCATATTGGCAGGATTGTTTTTAGCATTCCAGGCGAGCCAGAGTTTTTTTTTTCCCGAGACGAAGTTGAATCTTCTTCTCCGGTGTTGCGGATGGCAGCAGCAGCAGTACAGTTACCTCGGATAGTCGAGGAGTTTCCAGATGTTTTCCCAGAAGAGCTTCCAGAGATACCGCCAGAGCGAGAGATCGAGTTTGCCATAGACATGATCCCCGGGACAGCACCAGTATCACAGTGAGTCTACAGGATGGCACCGTCAGAGTTAGAGATATTGTACAAGATGATTGAAGAACTCAGGACCAAGGGATTCATTCGTGCTAGTGGATCGCCTTGGTGAGCCCCGATGCTTCTTGTGAAAAAGAAGGATGGTACGTCCAGGTTATGTGTTGACTATCATACCTTGAACTCAGTGACAATCAAGAACAGATACCCTCTCCCGAGGATAGATGACTTGTTTGATCAACTCAAAGGGGCAGCAGTGTTCTCGAATATCGACTTGTGCTCAGGATATCATCAGATCAGAGTCAGAGAATAGGACATCCCAAAGACAGCTTTCAGATCTAGATATGGGCATTGAGAGTTCCTTGTTTTGCCATTTGGAGCAACCAATACGCCAGCTGTATTCATGGACCTCATGAATCACATTTTTATACCTTATTTGGATCAGTTTGTGATCGTGTTCATAGACGACATCCTGGTCTACAGCAAGAGTGAGGCAGAGCATGAGCAGCATCTCCGTGTGATTCTCCAAATTCTTCGAGAGCACCAGTTGTATGCCAAGTTTAGTAAATACGAGTTCTGGCTCGATCACATTTCGTACTTGGGTCATATCATCACCAGAGGAGGGGTAGAAGTGGAGCTCCAGAAGATCGTGGCCATTGAGATGTGCCAGTACCTAGCACAGTTACGGAAGTTTGCAGTTTTCTTGGCTTGGCCGGCTACTACCGGCAATTTGTTTCAGACTTTGCTCGGACTTTAGCGCCATTGACCGAGTTGACCCACAAGGATGTATAGTTTGCTTGGACAACAGAATGTCAGGATTCTTTTGAGAAGTTGAAGCGAGGCTTGATGACGGCTCCCATTCTCATGCTTTCAGATGGAACCGGAGGATTTTCAGTGTATTGTGATGCTTCAGGCAGAGGTTTGGAATGTGTTCTGATGCAGCATGGGAAGGTAATAGCTTATGCGTCATGTCAACTTTGTGATCATGAGAGGAATTACCCAACCTATAACTTGGAGCTGGCAGCAGTAATGTTTGTACTTAAGTTATGGAGGCATTACTTGTATGGAGGTAGGGTGGAGATTTTCACCGACCACAAGAGCCTGAAGTATGTTCTCACCCAGAAGGATTTTAACATACATCAGAGGAGGTGGTTAGAGCTACTTGTGGATTATGATGTCAACCTGCAGTATCATCCTAGGAAGGCCAACGTCGTAGTAGATGCATTGAGCAGGAGAGCCGGTGTTTATTTCCTAACAGTACAACCAGAGTTATTAGCAGATCTTCAGAAGATGGGTATAGAAGTTGTCCTTCCTACCAGTGTGGCATTGATAGCCAGTATGCATGTTCATTCCACTATAGTCGAGAGGATCCGAGTGGCGCAGTCAGCAGATTCTAAGCTTCAGCGGCTTAGAGCAGAATATGAGGCAGGACGAAGACCAAAGTTATGCATTCATAAAGATGGTACACTTCGACATGGTAAACGTCTTTGTGTACCCAGTGGAGATATCAGACAGGAGATCATGGCAGATGCTCACAGTTCTCAGTATTCGATTTATCCCGGCGTTACGAAGATGTACCGTGATATTCGTCAGCACTTTTGGTGGAATGGCATGAAGAGAAAGATAGCCCGGTTTGTCTCTCGATGTTTGGTTTGCCAACAAGTTAAAGCTGAACATCAGAGGCCAACTGGACTTCTTCAGCCCTTGCCAATTCCAGAATGGAAGTGGGAGCATATAACCATAGATTTTGTGACTGGATTACCTAGGTCCCCGGCCGGTAGAGATGTTATCTGGATCATTATAGACAGGCTCACGAAGGTGGCTCACTTTTTCCCGTTCAGAATTGGTCAGTCAACGGCTCAGCTAGCGGAGATGTACCTCAGGCAGATTGTCAGATTTCACGGTATACCAGTCAGCATCACTTCGGACAGAGATTCAAGATTTACGTTGCACTTTTAGCGTAGTCTGCAGGAGAGTTTGGGAACTCGCCTCCAGTTCAGCTCAGCTTATCACCCGCAGATAGATGGTCAGTCGGAGCATACCATACGAACCTTGGAAGATATGTTGAGATCGTGTACACTCGACTTTGGTGGTTCATGGGAAGATCACCTGCACCTGGTGGAGTTCTCGTACAACAATAGTTTCCAGGCCAGCATCCAGATGGCACCGTTCGAGGCACTGTATGGTAGGAAGTGCAGATCTTCGCTAGCATGGGACGATGTTGGAGAGAGGCAGATGCTCGGACCGAAAATGATTGCTCAGACAGTTGAGGTGGTCAGAAGATTCAGAGATTATCTTCGAGTTTCCCAAGATCGCCAACGTCATTGGGCCGATTCTCATCGACGTCCTCTTGAATTCTCGGTCGGCAACCATGTATTCCTGAGGATTTTGCCTAACCGTGGCGTCATTCATTTCGGTGTACGGGAAAAGCTTAGTCCTAGGTATATAGGGTCGTTCGATATTCTGGAGCGAGTAGGAGATGTATCCTATCGTCTCGCTCTCCCGTCGTCATTGCGTGAGGTGTATGATGTGTTCCACATATCCCAACTACGACGGTATATCCCGGACCCGAGCCACATCCTGGATCATTCGGAATTTGTTGTTGGTACCAACCTTTCATATGAGGAGAGGTCCGTGTCTATATTGGACCGAAGAGAGAAGATACTCAAGAACAAGACTATTAAGTTAGTCCGTGTTGCTTGGGGTCATCACTCTTTGGATGAGTCAACATGGGAGCGAGATGATGATATCCGATCGCGATATTCCGACCTGTTAGACTCATAAGGTATAATGTCTTCCTTATGCCTTATGCTCTCAGTTCCTTGCTTGGACGAATGACTGCTTGATTGAGTGCCTTGTTATAGCTTGCCTGTGATTAGTATAGGTTGTCCTTACCTCTCTAGCCTCTTAATTAAATTCCGAGGACGAAATTCTTTTAAGGTGGATAGAGTTGTAACGACCGTGGTTCGTATTACGTATTTTGGTATACGTGTACGTATTTTTACATGTTTCATGGTATGGTTTATCTTGGTATTGCAATTGCTTGGTTCGGTTGCATGGCTCGGTTTGGCTTGGTTTTCTTGTGGACCAACCCCACCTATCCCCCTCTCTTCCTTTATTAACCATCAACTCATTCTCTCTCCTCATTTGCTTTTCTCTGTTAACTCTTCTTCTTCCTCCATTACTCCCTTCACCTACCAGAGCAAGAGGCCTAGGCAAGTGCATCTTGCTTCATGAAGGAACTCAACTTTTGTTGTTCCATTCTCTTCCTTACAACATCCTGAGTCACTTTAGTACTTAGCATTTTTAATTTCCATGGCTAAATTTATGTAGATCTAAGTTTATTTTATTTTCGAATTTTTTGGATTTTGATCTATTTAACCTTGTTATTTTTAAGTTTTGATGGTTCTATGTTGTAGAAAATTTTATTTCATCCTATTTTGACCTATGGAAGTTCAGATTCTGACCTCGAATGATGGATTTATGGAGCTTGGACGCATGGCCTTCATGGTTCTTCTTCTCGAAAATTTGGAGAAGAAGAACAGTGCTTGACCGCATGGATTTTCATGCGGTAAGTTTCTTTCCTTAGCCGCAGGAATTTTCCAGCCGCATAAATCTTCCAGCCGCAGGGACCAATTTCTCAGCCGTATAAACTTTTTATTCCGAGCCGCATGACTTCGATTTAACATCCAGCCGCATGAACTCTTAATCCTAGCCGTATGAGACACTCGTCCCTCCGAGCCGCATAAGACCCCCCTACTTCTCAACCGCATGAGTTAACTTTCTTTGAGCCGCATAAGACTCAGCCCTTTCTAGCCGCATGACATTGTGTGGGTTCCTGGCCGCATGAGCTCTGATTGGTTCCTAGTCGCATGGACTTCTTCCCCTGAGCCGCATACGCCCTCTCTCTTTTCCTGGCCGCATAAGACCCTGTCTTCCTCCAGCCGCATGGACTTCTGATCCCGAGCCGCATAAGACCCTGTCTTTCCCCTGCCGCATGGACTTCTGATCCCGAGCCGCATACCCCTGCTTCCCTCCTGGCCGCATGAAGTCATTTCCTCTAGACGCATGAGCTTACTCCCCCACAGCGCATATGCGTGCAACTTCCAGCCGCATGAGCTTATTTTCCTTAGCCGCATGGCTCCTTCCATAGTCCTTGTCCTCTTTTATTATATTATTATTATTATTATATTTAATGATACATTTATGCTCATATTTTTTGACTCTCTGTGAAGGCTTGTACTATGTAGATTTTGCACATATGTCCATGAACCGATAATGGCCCGCCGTGGCATACTCTTGACAAGAAAACCTGACATGATATATCTCGATATGTTGTTATGACAGCTAGCCTGACATGACAAGAATGATTGACCTGGACACCGTGGACGATTGTATTTGTACAAATAAACCAGTATTGACTTGCATCATGTCTAGGATAGGGATCCCCTAAATACCATGGTCAGGGGTACCTACCGAAATCGACTAAGACTGATAACTAGAATAATCAAGTAGTCATGAAGAGATTTTCCAGCTACAGGCAATCCCGTTATCTGGGTACTCAAGTGGAATTGTAGCCTGCCGACGAGTAGGGCACATTTCCAGCACACTACCATGTGTTGCACCGTCCATAAACAAGATATTCGACCTGGATAACCTGGATGGTCTGCAGGGCTTGTGGCTGTTGGAATAATCTCATTGCATCTTGCTAGTAACTAGGCCTGTGATAACCCTAGTTAGTTAAAGTATCAAGCCGTACTTATTGCTTGGCCGTGATTGATTGGATGGAGTCTAGTATAGCTTCGTCTCGTCCTGATCTTGTACAAGATGGTGACATGACAGGATTACTTATGCTTGTCTTAACAATAACGATCAGGAGACCAGTTCTGTTCAGGCGAAGGGTTACAACCCCGGTCCTTATTTGGTTTAAGGGTTGTAACCCGTCTCCCGGAGCAGTTCTATTTTCTCTCTTCGTTTATTGTTTTATTGTACCCCATGTCATGCTCGTCATGTTTTAACTTGCTTCAATAGCATGATTATTTACGCTTGCCTTAACAAAAATGATCAGGGGTCAAGTTCTGTTCAGGCGAAGGGTTACAACCCCGGTCCTTATTTTGGTTAAGGGTTGTAACCTGGCTTCTGGAACAGTTCTGTGTCCTCTCTTCATTTATTGTCTTATTACTTTACTAACAAGTATTTGAGACGGGTTTTTATTCGGGTGAAGGGTTGCAACCCCGGTCCTTGTTTGGTTTAAGGGTTGCAATCTGGCTAATTGAATGGTTTCCTCATACTCAATTTATTATTGTTATCCCTGCTATTATCTGTATCTTATAATTATCTTTAATATTCATTTGTTATATGCTGGTTTTAGTTCCTAAGTGAAGCCTCCTTTGTGGTACTTGCTCTTTCTGGGGTCTGACCCAGCTGGTTTTGTATGGCCAAATATCGGAGCAGCTCCAGAGGATCTACCTATCTTCCAGCCAGATGGTGACCACCAGGCGTAACCCTGACAACGAGTGGGTTTATTTTTGGCTCTCCCACTCTATTGTAAAATTATTCTTTTGAGGCGTTTAGCTGACGAGCACGTGTTTAGCTCGATTGCACCTTTATTAACTGTCTGCCTACGGGCTGTAACATGATTGACAAATCCTAGGGTTGATCATGTATGACTGAAACTCTTGCTAGTCTTGACATTTTGTACGACTAGCTTCATAATCATCCGAATATATAATGTATGGGACGTCTTACTATTGTATATTCGGTGCTCTGACATCTTGTAAACTGTTATCGTTTGCTTGAGATTGAGACATTAGGCTTGTTCATGACCATAGGAGACTGATGGCTTGTAGTTAAACCCTCATATATCTAGACAGCCGTGACCGTATAGCGAGGTGTGTTGCACTTCAATATACGTACCTGGCTATGTACGCCCCCGCTCTCCAGTATTCTGGTTATGGGGCGTTACACGTATGCTAGTCTACTTTAAAGTATAAAGACCCCTTCTACGTATCTTCTTCTCTTTCTAATATCTAAATGATCATAAGGGTTTTGTAATGCTGAATTTCTATATCAACTCATGTTCAAGGTCATATTTAACTAAATTGAACCAATACGGTCTCAAAATTAAAGACATGAATTATAATATATTTTACCTAAACCCTTCCTGACTCTACGCAGTCGATTATAATATTCCAAACTCATCTAATGCTGAATTTCTAAAGATAGGTTCAAATTTATCACCTAAAATGGACAATATGGTTTTGTATAGAATATGGAGACATATTCTATAGTTG
Source organism: Iris pallida (assembly GCA_029216955.1). NCBI lineage: Eukaryota > Viridiplantae > Streptophyta > Magnoliopsida > Asparagales > Iridaceae > Iris > Iris pallida. The sequence goes on along the minus strand of JANAVB010040015.1, from coordinate 871,176 downwards.
CTAGTACATCCCTAGTGTACTAGCTTTATGAAAATTCCTCGTACTAGCCTTAAGAACCCCTAAAAATGTCCAAACAAGTTTTCAGACAATATTTATTTATTGAATTTATTTACTAATAATCTCTACACAAGGCTAGTTAGTATAATCACCCCCCCAATATATAGGCTAATATAAACGTACCAGACTTTAAATGAAACGGCAGGGAGAACTTTTTGTATTCCTTCCAAATTCACTCTCTCTCTCTTCTCTCTCTCTCTCTCTCTCTTTCTCTCTCGCCGGTGTCGGCTTCGGTGATCGGCATCGGTGTCGTCGTCGGCATCGGCGTCCTCTCCTCTCTCTCTTCCGAAGGTAACCCCCTCTCTCTCTCTCGATCTCTCTCTCTCTCTCTCTCTTTCGCGGTGTCGTATAGGGACTGGGCGGCGCGCTTGGGGCTGGGCCGTCCGGGGCTTGGCGGCTGGCTTGGGTCGGAGGCTGGGCGGTGGGCTTGGGGCGGGGGCGTCGGGGGCTGGGCGGCGGGCTTGGGGTTGGGGCGTCGGGGGCTGGGCGGGGGCGTCGGGGTCTGGGAGGCGGGCTTGGGGTTGTGGCGTCGGGAGCTGGGCAGCTGGCTTGGGTCGGGGTCTGGGCGGTGGGCTTGGGGCGGGGGCGTCGGGGTCTGGGCGGTGGGCTTGGGGCGGGGGCGTCGGGGTCTGGAAGGCGGGCTTGGGGTTGGGGTGTCGGGGGCTGGGCGGCTTGCTTGGGTCGGGGTCTGTGCGGTGGGCTTGGGGCGGGGGCGTCGGGGTCTGGGAGGCGGGCTTGGGGTTGGGGCGTCGGGGGCTGGGCGGCTGGCTTGGGTCGGGGGCTGGGCGGTGGGCTTGGGGTGGCGGCGTCGGCGGCTGGGCGGCTGGCTTGGGGCGGGGGCGTCCGGGGCTGGGCGGCTGGCTTGGGTCGGGGGCTGGACGGTGGGCTTGGGGCGGCGGCGTCGGGGGCTGGGCGGCTGGCTTGGGGCGGGTGCATCGGGGCTATTTGCAACCGACGCACACCCATAAGCACTCTTCATATATATATGCAACTGAACTACTGGGTGGCGGGCTTGGGGCGGCGGGCTTTGTTCGGGGGCGGCGGGTGGCTTTGCTTCTCAAATTCATCTGAGTTTATATATTGGCTAAATAATGTGTTATCCATATTGGGTGTTCCATTAGTTTGGTGGTGTTTGGATTAGTAAATATGAATATATATGGGGTTTGGATTCATGGTGTATATGTTCACTGTCTCAAGGACGGTACGAGTTCTATCAGTTGTGTGCTTCTGTATAGATGTATATATCTATACATCTAGCTGTGATATACATATGTGTATGTGACAATCTCAGTTAGCGACGGACTAGTTACCGGTTAGCGACGGATATTTTCAGCTCCATTAATTGCATTAATCTACGGTACGACATGGTGATCAGGACTTAGTCCCTGCAGCCATTCGACTGGCGAGGCAGAAACTATGTTGCTGTAGATAAAGTTGTCTGTCCTCCGACCCTCATCCCTCGGCAATGATGATACGACAACCTATCACTATATCTTATATAGTAGTAGATGATGTCTTAGTATTACATTAGTGAGTTCATCTTGATTCTGTTACGTACGTCCTTCAGATACTAGATACGATAAGGTTAACATATACTACACGATATGTATACAGAATATAGATGATTCACACTAATGTTTGCTAGAATGAATCTTGGATTGTGTTCTGAGCCATCCGTTCTCACACTTAAAACACATAGGAATTAGTAGTGTGAGAGCGCCGGAGAGAGTGAGAGCGCCGGAGGGGGGGAAGGAGAGAGAGAGTAAAATGGTACGACATGGTGAAGTAGTACTGTATTTTGGCTCCAGTTCCAGCTCCATTTGATCTACGGTACGACATGGTGATCAGGACATAGTACCTGCAGCCATTCGACTGGCGAGACAGAAACTATGTAGCCGTAGATAAAGTTGACTGTCTTCCGACCCTCATCCCTCGACAATGATGATACGACAACCTATCACTATATCTTATATAGCAGTAGATGATGTCTTAGTATTACATTATGTGAGTTCATCTTGATTCTGTTACGTTCTTCAGATACTAGATACGATAAGAACATATACTACACCATATGTACAGAACATAGATGATTCATACTAATGTATGCTTGAATGAATCTTGGGTTGTCTTCTGAGCCATCCGTTCTCAAACTTGGCAAAAAATCAAATTTTTATACTTTATCGGCTTTCGAAAATGTACTCAAATTACATGATGGTTCCTTTAGTTAGCTTGCTTATGTTACAATTATATTATTTGTGACTATCGATCTTACCAGATGGCACCCATGACCCGAGGAGCGGCACGTCGTTTGAGGAAAACAGTGAATGCTGAGGTGGCTCCTCCTACAGTTAAGGAGGAAGTGGCACCGGTTGCTAGTGAGACCGGAAGTTCTATTCATCCATCACCAGTAGCTAGTGAGACCGAGAGGACTCTTCATGCAGTCCTTGCAAGGGACGACAGCTCTCCTCGTGCCAAAAATCTTGCTTTTTCGAGGTGGTTGCGTGAACGTATCACTGAGCGTTTGCGTGAGCAGCGTGGTTTTCATTAGCTATTAGTACTTATTTGTATTGGACTATTTGTATTGAGTTGTTTTTGTATTAGACTATTTGTATTGGACTACATATATGAACTAGAACTGTGTCAATCTCTAGATTGTATTGGACTACGACATGGTGATCAGGACATAGTCCCTGCAGCCATTCGACTGGCGAGGCAGAAACTATGTATCCGTAGATAAAGTTGACTGTTCTCTGACCCTCATCCTTCGGCAGAGATGATACGACAACCTATCACTAGAGGATACTCTGAGAGATCCATCTGTGTAGGACGTATACTCTGAGATATCACCTTTACAAGAATGATATCAGTAGTGGGATCGAGTGTTGGAGGAGATACTATCAGAGTATACGTCCTTACTCAGATGGGTCTCTCACCGTTACTATTTTTTTCTGACAGCAAGGTGGATGTGCTTCGTCAACAGATTCTTTCTTCGAGCCAAAACTTTGCCCGGAGCTCAAGTGAACATCCTTCGTGTAGAGCTCGAGTGAGAGGTTCCTGACAGCATGGTGGCCTCCTTTGTCAAAGTATCCGTGCTCATCCAATATTGGTTGTAGGACGAACACGGATACTTTAACAAAGGAGACCACCATGCTGTCAGGAACCTCTCACTCGAGCTCTACACCAAGGATGTCCACTTGAGCTCCGGGACAAAGTTTTGGCTCAGAGCAAGAATATGTGGACGGAGCACATCCACCATGCTGTCAGGAAAAAATAGTAACGGTGAGAGACCCATCTGAGTAGGACGTATACTTTAATAAAATCTCCTCCAACACTCGATCCCACTACTGATATAATTCTTGTAAAGGTGATCTCTCAGAGTATACGTCCTACACAGATGGATCTCTCAGAGTATCCTCTCCGGTTGGGTTGTGTTCTGAGCCATCCGTTCTCACAGAGGGTCCTATTTTGGATTCTATATTTTGTATTTTGGTTTCTGTATTTTGTATTTTGGTTTCTGTATTTTGTATTTTGGTTTCTGTATTTTGGCTCCAGCTCCATTTGCATTAATCTATGGTACGACATGGTGATCAGGACATAGTCCCTGCAGCTATTCGACTGGCGAGGTAGAAACTATGTAGCCGTAGATACGACAATCTATCAGAATCTTTGTCTCTCTTTTGTACCTCTTCTTCACATAAACATCATTGCCGCCTTGTACTCGAGGCATTCGACTGGCGAGGCAGAAACTATGTATCCATAGATAAAGGAGGGAAAAGATAAATCGAATTATAACGACGGATATTAGGTTACTCTTCAGGATAATTGATGTCGATTTTATATTAATTTGGTTTGGTCTATATGATTCTTGGATAATTGGTGTGCATTAAATTCGTATGTGCATATTTGGTCTATGTGATTCTTGGATAATTGGTGTGCATTATATATTGGTTTGGTTTATGCATATTTTTGTGAACAGGGAAAGTGCTGCAATTTTTTTTCAAAAAAATTCTCAGTTACCGATAGACTAGTGACCGGTTAGCGACGGATATTTCCAGCTCCATTTGCATTAGTCTACGGTACGCCATGGTGATCAGGACATAGTCCCTGCAGCCATTCGACTGGCGAGGCAGAAACTAGGCAAGTAGCCTTAGATAAAGTTGACTGTCCTCCGACCCTCATCCCTCGGCAATGATGATACGACAACCTATCACTATATCTTATATAGTAGTAGATGATGTCTTAGTATTACATTAGTGAGTTCATCTTGATTCTGTTACGTCCTTCAGATACTAGATACGATAAGAACATATACTACACCATATGTACAGAACATAGATAATTCACACTAATGTATGCTAGAATGAATCTTGGCTTGTGTTCTGAGCCATCCGTTCTGTTCAAGCATCTTCCTTCTCCTCTCCTCCACCATGGCTCTGAACAAATCTGCTCCTCCCTCTACTTCCCTTCTTCTTATTTGACTCTCTCAGCCACATATGACATCCAGCTCAAGTGTAGAGTCGGGGGAAAAGAAGTGGACAGGAAGAGGAAGGGAAGCAGCACAGCCGGCGGCATAACCCGGAGGAAGTACAGAGGTTTTCTTCAACAGCCGTAGGAGAACTATAAGGATATATCTTTTCACAACATGTCATCTTGTCAAAGACCCTTCATATGAATATCATGTTACCGTGGTGTCGGAAGACTAACATGTCATAAGTTTTTAAGCCGTGTGTTTTGATATAATCTTTCCAACTCTTTCCTCCTATGTAGTAATCTTGTATGATTACATAACAGGAAAGAGTTTTAAGGATTATGTCAAAACACACGGCTTAGAAAATTATGACATGTTAGTCTTTCGACACTGCTGTAACATGATTGTCACATTAAGGGTCTTTGACAAGGTGATATGTTGTGAAAAGATATATCCTTATAGTTCTCCTACGTCTGTTGAAGAAAACCTATGTACTTCCTCCGGGTCATGTCGCCGGCTGTGCTGCTTCCCCCTCCTCTTTCTGCCCACTTCTTCTCCCCCGACTCTACACTTGAGCTGGATGTCATATGTGGCTGAGAGAGTCAAATAAGAAGAAGGGAAGTAGAGGGAGGAGCAGATTTGTTCAGAGCCATAGTGGAGGAGAGGAGAAGGAATATGCTTGATCAGAACGGATGGCTCAGAACACAATCCAAGATTCATTCTAGCATACGTTAGTGTGAATCATCTATGTTCTGTACATATGGTGTAGTATAAATGTATGCTAGAATGAATCTCGGGTTGTGTTCTGAGCCATTCGTTCCGATACTTGGCAATTAAGCCATTCGACTGGCGAGACAGAAACTATAAGGCTACTTACATGTTCTTCCAACTTTAAATTACAAGATTACAATATTAGGTTAAATAAATCACTAACCTCATCACGATGAGTCTTGGTGTAGCACTCAAATGTGGGGCACCTGTAATCTATGTGAGTTCATCTTGATTCTGTTACATCTTTCAGATACTAGATACGATAAGAACATATACTACACTATATGTACAGAACGTAGATGATTCACACTAATGTATGCTAGAATGAATTTTGGGTTGTGTTCTGAGCCATTCGTTCCCATACTTGGCAATTAAGCATATGAAATAGAACTGATTATGTTTAGTTTGTCTTACGATACAGATTTTCACATCCAAATTGAAATGGATCGTTACTTCGTTGATCGTACATGGGTGTACTATAGCGGATCAACGTCCTGGACCGTAGGTACTTATAAGTATTGACCGTATCGGATTAGTATCGATCTATCGTTTTGGTATGGGCCGTATCGGTTGGTATTGGTCTTAGCGAATTGGTATCGTCCTATCCGATATGTATCGGCCGTATAGCTAGGATTCATATTGGCCTTATCGATTTGGTATCGGTCATATCCGATAGGTATCGGCCGTGTTGGATTATTATATACCATTTCGGATTAGTTTCGTAGAAGGTTTAGTAACAACTGTACTTGGATTTCTCTCTTCTAGAGCTAGATTACCATTGCAAAAGAGTCACGAGAGCGTAAATGGCCAGTTACAGAACATACATACTTCCTTTTCAATCTCGCTTTTCCTGATGGAAAAGGAAGTATGTATGTTACTGTAACTGGCCAATCACGATCTGGTGATTCTCTTACAATGGTATTCTAGCTCGAGAAGAGAGAAATCCAAGTACAGTTCTTACTAAACCTTCCACGATACTAATCCGAAATAGTCTATACTAATCCAACACGGCCGATACCTATCGGATATGACCGATACCAAATCGATAAGGCCAATATGAATCCTAGCTATTCGGCCGATACAAGTACATATCGGATATAGGATGATACCAATTTGTTAAGGCCAATACCAATATGATACGTCCTATACCAAACCGATAGACCGATACTAATCTGATACACTAGATACTAAGTACATCTGGCCTATACCAGCGGATCCATAAATTACTGCATGATAGGCCCAACGACTCCAGTTACATCCGGTTATTGGTGAGTACATGATTATATAGTAATTCTGTTAGTCTTGTGATACAGATTTTTACTCTCTCATGCTACCAACGTCACAACTTTTCCAGTGTTGCTCCCTCTAATGATGATGAACGCAAAAAACCAACGTCACAACTTTTATAACTTGAGTAAATTTCTTTACCCTATATAAAAATTTCTGTTATCAGAAAGATGGCTCATAGGACTCGTCGAGGTGGTACTGCTAGTCGAGGAAGGGGTCGAGGCAAGAAACCCTTGGAGGTCGACACGGAGGAAGTCTCCGTCGTCAAACAAGAGCCGGTGGCTGTTAAGGAGAAGGTGTTACCAAAGGTCGAGGTCAAGGAAGAACCGATGACCATCAGGGAAGAGATTGCTCCCAAGCTTGAAGCTAAGGAGGAGCCACCGTCAGAGAGTAGTAGCATCGGGACCGACCCTCCTGTCCCTACAGAAGACCTCAACCAGATTGAGCCTTCGTATGCAAAGTGGCTGATAGAATGGTACATGCCTCAACGCAACTATCATCCCTGGCTGTGAGAATTCATCATCTGACTTGTGGTCTTTGTTGAGGCCAAAGTCGATTTTCCTATGTGTTTTGGAATATTTGTGAAAATTTTGGAATATTTGTGCTATGATCGGTCGCCAGGATTGGATATTAGGTTACTGTAACTGGCCAACTCTTTCCTATGTGTTTTGGAATATTTGTGAAAAATTTAGAATATTTGTGCAATGATCGGATTATAACGATGGATATTAGGTTACTCTTCCGGATAATTGATGTCTATTTTATATTAATTTGGTTTGGTCTATATGATTCTTGGATAATTGGTGTGCATTAAATTCGTATGTGCATATTTGGTCTATGTGATTCTTGGATAATTGGTGTGCATAATATATTTGGTCTATGTGATTGTTGGATAATTGGTGTGCATTATATATTGGTTTGGTTTATGCAAATTTTTGCGAACAGGGAAAGCGCTGTAATTTTTTTTCAAAATATTCTCAGTTAGCGACGGACTGGTGACCGTTTTGCGACGGTCACCACCAGTTTCCGACGACTTTTCGACGGTTATTCCGTCGCTAACTGGATATTTGGAAATGTTCCCAGGTAGCGACGGATGGTCGACGGATTATCAGTCGGCATGGAAAATTGTTCGACGGAATCGCGACGACCTATCCGTCGCCCGTTTTCTGGAAATAACAAGAATTTCCAGAACAAGATCGACGGTTATTCCGTCGCTATTCCGTCGATATATGTCGACGGAATAGCGACGACTTATCCGTCGTCATATTGCTGGAAATGACATGAATTTCCAGAAGCTAATCGACGAATTTTTCGTCAGAAAATCGTCGCTAATCCGTCATTTGTTATCGAAGGTGTCGACGGATTAGCGACGGAATGATACGATCTGATACGCTGTTACGACGGGTTACCGACGGAATTTACGTCGCTATTGTCTACACATTTCAGTACTTAATAGTTGAAATGGAAGAAAGTCCGTCGGAAATGCGTCGCTAATGCTTCGTATTGTGACGTCGACAATCCGTCGCTATTCAGTCATGTGACGACAACTTAGCGACGGAATGTTATTAGCGACGAGCTGATTGCCGACGAATTTTTTTGGCCAAAAACCGTCGGTTATCGGTCGCTAATAGTAATTACCGTCGGTTTAGCGACGGATGTGGCCGTCGCTAAAACGATAAATTTTGGTAGTGATTCTATAGTTGCTAGTACATCCCTAGTGTACTAGCTTTATGAAAATTCCTCGTACTAGCCTTAAGAACCCCTAAAAATGTCCAAACAAGTTTTTAGACAATATTTATTTATTGAATTTATTTACTAATAATCTCTACACAAGGCTAGTTAGTATAACCCTCCCCCCTCAAAATATATTTGTTTATTTTCAATCAATATTTATTTATTGAATTTATTTGTCTGCCATATTCTGTCGAGTATGGGCTTTGACCAATGGTGGGTGGACAGAGTCAGGGAATGTATTTCCACTCCTACATTCTCTATCCTTATGAAAGGTACTTCTTGTGGGTTCTTCGGAAGCAGCAGAGACCTTCGGCAGGGTGACCCTTTGTTCCCATATTTATTCACTATTGTTATGGAGTATTACACCTGCCTGATGGATTATGCCACTCTGCAAAGGCGTATCACTCCCCTCTATAGAAGGGTGGCCCCAGTGGTGACGCACCTGATTTATGCAGATGATCTACTTGTTTTTCTTGAGCCTTCGGATCAGACCATGAGAGCCCTATTGGACGTCTTGGAAGAATTCATAAGCCTTTTTGGACTCAGACTAAACACTGATAAGAGTCAGATATACTTCAATAAAGACTGTCCCAACAAAGAAGAGACAGCGCAGATTTTACAGGTAGCGATTGGCCAACTTCCGGTTAGGTATCTTGGTCTGCCACTATCGGTCAATTACACCAGAGATGCTGATTGTCAAGGACTGATACAAAAGATCCAGTTGAAACTAGAAGGATGGCAGGCTCAGTTGTTGTCCTTTGGAGGAAGAATAGAATTAATCAGATCGGTTATTCTTGCTACTGCTTGCTTCTGGCTTCAGGCAATCTTCCTTCCAGAGAAAACTATTCACAAGATTGAACAATTGTGTGCCAACTTCATATGGAAAGGAGGGTTACATGGGATCCCCTGGGATGATTTGTGTCAGCCTAAAGAGGAGGGTGGCATAGGGCTCCGTTCTCTCAAAACTCTTCAAGAAGTTGCTCTATTAAAGATGGCATGGAAGCTGCTTGGTGGTAAGTCTCTGTGGGTGAGATAGACTACTCACAGGTATTGTCGCACTACCAATTTCTGGATTCAACAAGTGGACAATAACTTCTCGGGTACCTACAAAAATATTCTCCACACGAGGCCAAAATTGAAGGCGACAATCGTCCGAATAATACATGATGGCGAGACCATGAACTTGTGGTTCGACCCTTGGCTCCAACATAGCAGTCTTATCGACGGATGGGGCTGGCCATCTTTTGATCTGTACGGCAGGGATGAGCCATTAGCGGCTATCATCCAAGCGGGACATTGGAGGCTGGATAACCGAAGGTACTGTCAACAGTCGGCGGCCTTCATAAACACTATGGCTATTTGTCCAGATGAAGAGGAAGACCGGTGGGAATGGGAAGGATCGGGCACTGGTAATTTTGAGACTAAAGTGTGCTATGATCAGTTAAGGCCGCGTCGACCCCTTGTGACCTGGGCGGAAGTAATCTAGTACAAGAAGGCGGCAGTAAAGATGAAGCTATGTGCTTATAAAATGGTTCGAGATTGCCTCTTCACTAAGGCGAGAAGAATGATGTTGCTTGTGTGTTATGCAATGGGGGAATTGAGAATAGAGACCATCTATTCTTTCACTGTCCTTTAACTGACCATATTTGGCAACTTACCTGGGCCCAACTGGGCGTTGGAAGCAGTCAATGTAGAGGCATCATGGAAATTGTGGAAGAGCTCAGGGGAATGAGTAGACATAGACCAGACACATATAACAAAGGTCGTCTTCGGTTGCTGTCTGCGGTTTGGCACATTTGGAGAGAACGAAATCGACGTATATATGAGGGAGTAGCCACTACTACCCAAGGGATTATAAATAATATTGAGTCTGATATTCGATGTATGGAGGACTGATCCACCATAGCTGGTGTATAGCTCTGCTATAGAGATTGTAAAGTTGTTTTCTTTTTTCCCCTTGATTCTAGCAATAAAATTACCCTTTCTTCAAAAAAAAAAAAAAAATATATATATATATATATATATATATATATATATATATATATATATATATATATATATTTTTATATATCTATATATATATATATATATATATATATATATATGATACTATGTTTGTAGCACCCAGTTTTCCAAATGAGGATAATTTTGAAATTTTGTGTTTATAATTATTTTAATAATGATATTTAATTCATGATATAATTTTTTGGTGATTTTAAATTATTTTAAAATTATTTAAATCAATGACTTGTGGTTTGGACGTTTTGCTAGTGAAACCCTAGAGACTGTTTGACCTAGAGCCTAACTATGTGATTATGATATTTTAATGTCATTTTTGGCCTAAGGATATTTTTTCATTTGACCTCTTTGAATTATTTTGATATTATTTTATTATTTATGATATTGTTTTGGGATTATTTGAGTCGGGTTCGAATTTTATCTCAATCTGACTTGTAACGGGGACCCGGGGGTGGTTTGACTCTAGTGGGACCCACACACTAGTTAGGCATGGCCCACATGATATTAATTTTAGTCCACATGATATAAATATTTTAGTTAGAGGTTAGACTAACTATTATGAATAAGGTTAGTGTGATTAGAGACTTTAGAATGACTAATTTAGCCCCAACCAATTAGCCATTTCCTAATACTCATAGAATAGGTTAGTGGGGGCATTTTGGACCTTACCATAATAGGACAAATAGCCCCATATGGCCAGCCACTTTGGGAGAGGATAGGCTCAAGTTCATTTCATTATTCTCATCCACACTCTCTCTCTTGTTCTTCCCCAAATTCCTAGAGAGCAATTCCTAGCAATTTCTTCACCAAATCCTTCCATTTTGCCACCAAATCTTTTTTTTCCTTCTCCATTCTAGCCAAGGAGGAAGCTACCCAAGTTTGGGAGGATTCGGAGCTCGTTCGTGTCCTTTTGGAATCTCTACGTGTCGGTGTCGCTCCGGGAAGGCTTTTCTTCGATTCGATCTACCGAGAGGTATAAATGCCTTCTCCTTTTCATTTCCTCATGCATATAGGTCTATTTTGAACCCATAGGAATGACCCTCATGGTTGTATCTCCATTTGTGTCCATTTCGTGTCCATTTGGAGGTCATAGGAGTGTCCTTTGTGTTGTGGTTGTGTCCATGTGGGAAAACCCCAAATTTGGACACACTATGTGTTGTTGTTATGTATGAATGAATTATTACATGTTTAATCTCATATTTTTGTATTGAAGATGTGTTCTATAGTGTCTCATATATATATATATATATATATATATATATATATTAGTGTAGAGAGTGAGTTCTTGATATATTATGTTATATACTTGTGTTCTTTTGTCTCAAACTACCCAAATCCGTCATGATTTTTATCCACGTTTTTTATTTCAGCCCTAACTTAGAAATGGCATAACTTCTAGCTCAAAGCTCGGTTTAATCTGCCGTTTTTTTTAAAAGAAGTGTATTGAAGTTAGCTTTCCAAAAACATGTATTAATAGGTCTAATTATTTCTGTAACTTTGTGGAGAATTATTTGAGTGTCAGCTGTACGAAAGACAAACGCGTTCTCGGTGTTTTCGCGATTCCGGAAGTTTTCGAAAACGAAAACGTGATCCGTTTGAAGTTTAGGAAAGCTAACGCATAGATCTATAACATACTTTAATCCTAGATTTTAATTCATGCTGAGATGGTACATTATTGATTATTAGTAGGAGTTACTATTCGGTATATGCATTTTGTGCACATAGTAGTACAAGCATGAGTTACTATTAGGTATATTATTGATTATTAGTAGGAGTTACTATTCGGTATTTTGTGCACATAGTAGTGCAAGCATGAGTTACTATAGTAGTGCAAGCATGAGATGGTACATTATTGATTATTAGTAGGAGTTACTATTCGGTATAATGTTCTATTTGATTTTAACCCATGTTAATGTATATACATTATGTAATTAAATAGAGAATGCAAGCATGAGTAAATATTTAAATAAATGATGTATGAGGTGTAAGTATTCTATCTAATGTAAGCATGTATAAGTATGGCTTGTAATGAATATGTAGGTTCCATAGTATGTAATGTTTGGTGCATATAGTAGTGCAAGAGAATAAATGAATGATGAATGAATGCAAGCATGAATGTAATGTAATAATAGATGTAATGTATGCAATATACAAGTTAATGAGATGTAATATTCTATGTTAACACAAATCCTATATTACCTCATGTACCCCCCTTACACTATGTTGACACTATCACACTTGACACATTGTTCACTTATACTTTGACACTCTTTGATATGTATACACTATGTATGCCCATTTAACCCTCACTTGCCCTTTGCCATGTTCACATACACACACATAGCCTCTTAAATAAGTATTTATGAATACAGTTAACTTAGCTATGTATGTATATTATATATATGTTAGCATATTGTGTTGTAATATATAAGTTTATATAACCATTTGAAATGCCATGATTATAGACCTAATATTGAATACCAATATATGCATGTGTATATATGTGTAGACATATATAGCTTAAAGTAATAGATTATCTAGTGTATATCCAATGTGAATTCTTGCCTATTTGAGTATTGAATAATTGTATGCTATATAGAATTGGGTGTATGTTGGCTTGTATAGCCTTGTATTGATGTGTGCTTGCTAGGATAGTCTTAGTTAGGCCTAGTAAGACTTGCTGGGTTAGGACATGACCTAGTTTGACCTAGTTGACTAGTACAGTTGACCAGAGTTTACCAAGGGTTGACTTTGGCCTAGTTTGACCTAGATTCATGTAGTTTGCATTGTAGCTTTCAATTCTCTTATATTTTACATATCATGACTCATATTCCTCTGTATAGGACATTATGACTCTGGTGCAGGCATCTGATATTACACTACTCTTTTCAGAGTAGCAGGCGAGTACATTCTCTGATAGTTCTCTCATTTATTTGTCAATTACTGTACTTCAGTTCTAGTTAGCTGTATGTGATTCTCTGTTACAAACACGTATTTTTTATTTCTGAATCCATGTATGTAACACACATACTTACTTGTCTTACCTCTTTTATTCGAATCACCATACGAATCACCATACGAATCACTATTCGAATCACCCTATTCGTATCTTCATATATTGGTTGGACTTTTATTCGATTGATGTATCGGATTTTAGATTCATTTATATTAGATGGGCGAGAAAATACTTGGTTAGACATGTGAACATTCCCACTATTCGAACCACCCCCTGTGAATATATTCGAACGATAGCCATTCCACACCCGGCCAGGTGTGTGATGTGCCGGATTTACCCTTAGCCGTTTACATGTCTAACTAAGTATTTTAAAACACACTTGGAGAATTTATTCGAATCGTTGTTAGAACATTATGAATCACTATTCGTATCACCTTATTCGATTCACCTTATTAGAACAATGATTAGAATCACATTCGACTCATCTTATATTAGACTCACATTAGAATTACACTAGACTTATATTTTACCATCTGAACTCATTATGTTACTCTAGTTCAGCTAGATCTTATTTTACCGTCTTCGTTGCTACGATTCTTCTCTTGTTTAGTTATTTTCTTTCCTTGCACTTTATTTGTCTTTCTTACCATCACCTGAATATAAACTGCCATATACATCAATACAACTGTCTATAACTGCTTTATAGTCCTCTGTCATTTACTTGGGTTTTCTAGATGAGATTGTGCTCGTTCCTGTCCTGACTGAACTTGTTGAAAATACTACAGATGACTGCCCTGAGGACGTTTGCCCTACTTGCCTTGGAGCAGGAGATGGCTTAGCTACCTTTGGCCCTGACACTCAAGAGTGATCGGGAGACTAGCTAGTAGACTTGGTTTAGTTTTCAGGTTTTAGAATTTGAATTGTAATAACTTGAGATACGAGTTTGTATTTGAGTTTGTTTGAGATATTATTATTTAGTAGTTTTTAAATATTGTTGTTAGTCTTTAGTTATAAACTTCTGTGTTATCTTATCGTGCTTAGACTGTGATTGAGATTTCATTATATCTATACTTGTCCTCCGTTCGAAGTTGAGATTATGACAAGTACATTATATAATTGCGTGAGTTGTTGATTAGATAGTAACCTAGGACAGCGTTCTACCGCCGATACTGCGGCGTAGGCTGGGCGCTGTTACGTACTCGTACCCTCACAGTGGGTGCGGGTCCTGACACATTTTTAGTGGTGGCCCATGCAGGTCGAGAGTCGCATTAGTGTGATATCGTGGTAGTACGACGACTTAGTTGTACTGCTGCGAGCCTGCGATAGGATTGAGAGATAGGCTTTAATGGAGAGGTACTCAATCACAGTTAGGACTACTTGAGAAGATTCCTGGGATGACCCTTGAGAATCTCATTATGAACTTCGATTTGAAAATCCTTTTCCTCTTGTTCTGATTCACCCTCTCTCCTTGATGTTTAAAGAATCTTAGACTATTAACTTTCTTCATCGTTATCCTTACTTATATTTTGTCTATCTTATGTTGCTAATTTAGCACCAGTTTTGCAAGCTTATCTTATTCGAGCTTGATCATGACATATTTTATTGGGGGCTGGCACCCACTAACATATTGTCTAATCAGAACCGGTGCATGATGGTCTGATCAACCTATTGCACTTTGGTTCGCTTCTCATATATTATTCTACATGGAGGGAGACATAGTTAAAATTGCCCCAGAGTCTCATCCACGACAGCTTTGGCAATTCTCTTTTGAATTATTTTCATCGCCTATGAACCACGTATTGTACTTAATAACATCGCCTTTGAACTCATTATTGTTTTGCCTTTCACATATTTCAGATAGAAAAGGCACTGTACTTGATAGATCAACCCAAGGTATCATGTTTAGTTTTTCTATCCAAAGGAAGAAATTGTCTTATACTGTATTATTGGATTTCAATGCTATTGACACTCGTGCCTTAAACTTTCAATTTTGATCATCTTGGAATGGTAACCATTCATAATTAATTCCTTGTTGTCCTGACCAATTTTTATATAGGATGGTAGACAGCCCTACAACCTTGATGATTGTTGTTCCCTTACCTTTCCAATTAGGACACCCTAGATTGTTGTGTGTTGATACCATAGTACTGTTTTGACCTAGAATGATTAGTGTACCTACGTGAGACTTCCAACTGCTACGGTATGCCCTGACCTTGTATACTATTCCTTCAAATTGTATGATTTAGATAAAAAAAAAATTTAGACCTTGATTGTTGGGAAATAGGGACGTCACCCCATTAGTATCAGTTGTAGATATATATATAGGTTAGTCCTTGATGTGGGAATGTGTGTCTATAAACATGTAGCTTATGAGATTTATGAGAGATTATAGTATCAGCCTTGATAGGATGTACTAGTCTTTTGGTGAGTATAAATGTGTTATGAGAGATAGGGGCCTATATGTCTTAGTAATGCATCGTTTCTATGGTAATAGAATGTATTAATAGATGGTTAATAGGAAGATAATAGTTTGAGCATACCTATAGCCTATGATCAGTTCATTTTCATCCTTAGTTAAGACCACTTTAAAATAGGTCCAGTCCCTTGGATATAGGTTATAGTCCATATTTTATTGAAGTTTCATTACCGCCGTACAGCAGAGCAGTGTTGGAGGTATTCCTAGATTGACACTATTTAGATGTTCGTTTATTATTCCAGTGTTAGGAAGTGTTACCTTAGATATTGGGTAGGTTAGAGGCTCTAGAAGGAGTACTATCGATCTTAAATTTCGAGGACAAAATTTTTCTAAGGTGGGTAGAGTTGTAGCACCCAGTTTTCCAAATGAGGATAATTTTAAAATTTTGTGTTTATAATTATTTTAATAATGATATTTAATTCATGATATGATTTTTTGGTGATTTTAAATTATTTTAAAATTATTTAAATCAATGACTTGTGGTTTTGACGTTTTGCTAGTGAAACCCTAGAGACTGTTTGACCTAGAGCCTAACCATGTGATTATGATATTTTAATATCATTTTTGGCCTGAAGATATTTTTGCATTTGACCTCTTTGAATTATTTTGATATTATTTTATTATTTATGATATTGTTTTGGGATTATTTGAGTCGGGTTCAAATTTTATCTCAATCTGACTTGTAACGGAGACCCGGGGGTAGTTTGACTCTAGTGGGACCCACACAGTAGTTAGACATGGCCCACATGATATTAATTTTAGTTCACATGATAGAAATATTTTAGTTAGAGGTTAGACTAATTATTATGGATAAGGTTAGTGTGATTAGAGACTTTAGAATGACTAATTTAGCCCCAACCAATTAGCCCTTTCCTAATACTCATAGAATAGGTTAGTGGGGGCATTTTGGACCTTACCATAATAGGACAAATAGCCCCATATGGCCAGCCACTTTGGGAGAGGATAGGCTCAAGTTCATTTTATTATTCTCATCTACACTCTCTCTTGTTCTTCTCCAAATTCCTAGAGAGCAATTCCTAGCAATTTCTCCACCAAATCCTTCCATTTTGCCACCAAATCTTCTTCTTTCCTTCTCCATTCTAGCCAAGGAGGAAGATACCCAAGTTTGGGAGGATTCGGAGCTCGTTCGTGTCCTTTTGGAATCTCTACGTGTCGGTGTCGCTCCGGGAAGGCTTTTCTACGATTCGATCTACCGGGAGGTATAAATCCCTTCTCCTTTTCATTTTCTCTTGCATATAGGTCTATTTTGAACCCATAGGAATGACCCCCATGGTTTTATCTCCATTTGTGTCCATTTCGTGTCCATTTGGAGGTCATAGGAGTGTCCTTTGTGTTGTGGTTGTGTCCATGTGGAAAAATCCCAAATTTGGACACACTATGTGTTGTTGTTATGTATGAATGAATTATTACATGTTTAATCTCATATTTTTGTATTGGAGATGTGTTCTATAGTGTCTTATATATATATATATATATATATATATATATATATATATATATATATGTTAGTGTAGAGAGTGAGTTCTTGATATATTATGTTATATACTTGTGTTCTTTTGTCTCAAACTACCCAAATCCGTCATGATTTTTATCCACGTTTTTAATTTCAGCCCTAACTTAGAAATGGCATAACTTCTAGCTCAAAGCTCGGTTTAATCTCCCTTTTTTTTAAAAGAAGCGTATTGAAGTTAGCTTTCCAAAAACATGTATTGATAGGTCTAATTATTTTTGTAACTTTCTGGAGAATTATTTGAGTGTCAACTGTACGAAAGACAAACGCGTTCTCGGTGTTTTCGCGATTTCGGGAGTTTTCGAAAACGAAAACGTGATCCGTTTGAAGTTTCGAAAAGCTAACACATAGATCTATAAAATACTTTAATCCTAGATTTTAATTCATGCTGAGATGGTACAGTATTGATTATTAGTAGGAGTTACTATTCGGTATATGCATTTTGTGCACCCTTGTGTGTAATATAATGTTCTATTTGATTTTAACCCATGTTAATGTATATACATTATGTAATTAAATAGAGAATGCAAGCATGAGTAAATATTTAAATAAATGATATATAAGGTGTAAGTATCCTATCTAATGTAAGCATGTATAAGTATGGCTTGTAATGAATATGTAGGTTCCATAGTATGTAATGTATGGTGCATATAGTAGTGCAAGAGAATAAATGAATGATGAATGAATGCAAGCATGAATGTAATGTAATAATAGATTTAATGTATACAATATACAAGTTAATGAGATATAATATTCTATGTTAACACAAATCCTATATTACCTCATGTACCCCCCTTACACTATGTTGACACTATCACACTTCACACATTGTTCACTTACACTTTGACACTATTTGATATGTATACACTATGTATGCCCATTTAACCCTCACTTGCCCTTTGCCATGTTCACATACACACACATAGCCTCTTAAATAAGTATTTATGAATACAGTTAACTTAGCTATGTATGTATATTATATATATGTTAGCATATTGTGTTGTAATATATAAGTTTATATAACCATTTGAAATACCATGATTATAGACCTAATGTTGAATACCAATATATGCATGTGTATATATGTGTAGACATATATAGCTTAAAGTAATAGATTACCTAGTGTATGTCCAATGTGAATTCTTGCCTATTTGAGTATTGAATAATTGCATGCTATATAGAGTTGGGTGTATGTTGGCTTGTATAGCCTTATATTGATGTGTGCTTGCTAGGATAGTCTTGGTTAGGCCTAGTAAGACTTGCTGGGTTAGGACATGACCTAGTTTGACCTAGTTGACTAGTGCAGTTGACCAGAGTTGACCAAGCGTTAACTTTGGAATAGTTTGACCTAGATTCACGTAGTTTGCATTGTAGCTTTCAATTCTCTTGTATTTTACATATCATAACTCATATTACTCTGTTTAGGACATTGTGACTCTGGTGCAGGCATCTGATATTACACTACTCTTTTCAGAGTAGCAGGCGAGTACATTCTCTGATAGTTCTCTCATTTATTTGTCAATTACTGTACTTCAGTTCTAGTTAGCTGTATGTGATTCTCTGTTACAAACACGTATTTTTTATTTCTGAATCCATGTATGCGACACACATACTCACTTGTCTTACCTCTATTATTCGAATCACCATACGAATCACCATACGAATCACTATTCGAATCACCCTATTCGTATCTTCATATGTTGGTTAGACTTTTATTCGATTGATGTGTTGAATTTTGGATTCATTTATATTAGATGGGCGGGGAAATACTTGATTAGACATGTGAACATTCCCACTATTCGAACCACCCCCTGTGAATATATTCGAACGATAGCCATTCCACACCCGGCCAAGTGGGTGATGTACCGGATTTACCCTTAGCCGTTTACATATCTAACTAAGTATTTTAAAACACACTTGGAAAATTTATTCGAATCGTTGTTAGAACATTATGAATCACTATTCATATCACCTTATTCGTATCACCTTATTCGATTCACCTTATTAGAACAATGATTAGAATCACATTCGACTCATCTTATATTAGACTCACATTGGAATTACACTAGACTTATATTTTACCATCTGAACTCATTATGTTACTCTAGTTCAGCTAGATCTTATTTTACCGTCTTCGTTGCTACGATTCTTCTCTTGTTTAGTTATTTTCTTTCCTTGCACTTTATTTGTCTTTCTTACCATCACCTGAATATAAACTGCCATATTCATCAATACAACTGTCTATAACTGCTTTATAGTTCTCTGTCATTTACTTGGGTTTTCTAGATGAGATTGTGCTCGTTCCTGTCCTGACTGGACCTGTTGAAAATATTATAGATGACTGCCCTGAGGACGTTTGCCCTACTTGCCTTGGAGCAGGAGAGCTACCTTCGGCCCCGACACTCAAGAGTGATCGGGAGGCTAGCTAGTAGACTTGGTTTAGTTTTCAGGTTTTAGAATTTGAATTATAATAACTTGAGATACGAGTTCGTATTTGAGTTTGTTTGAGATATTATTATTTAGTAGTTTTTAAATATTGTTGTTAGTCTTTAGTTATAAACTTCTGTGTTATCTTATCGTGCTTAGACTGTGATTGAGATTTCATTATATCTATACTTGTCTTCCGTTCGGAGTTGAGATTATGACAAGTACATTATATAATTGCGTGAGTTGTTGATTAGATAGTAACCTAGGACAGCGTTCTACCGCCGACACTGCGGCGTAGGCTGGGCGCTGTTACGTACTCGTACCCTTACAGTGGGTGCGGGTCGTGACAATGTTAAACCCATGAGTTTATATTTTCTATCTCTACATAGCAAATATGTAGGCATCATTATTCATAATTAATGATTGTAACAACTTACTTCACAAGTTCCTATTTAACTTTTATATATATATATATATATATATATATATATATATATATATATATATATATATATATATATATATATATATATATATATATTCACAAAGATTAAATATATATACAAATATATATATTTTATATTATTATCATGCCATATATTTAAACATGTCCGACACCAATCTTATTAACTCAATTCTATGACGGCGTCCTACCGTATTCAAATTTTTGGGACCAAGCAACTTTTCCTAATACATCGTGTCTGTGTGTCCGTACCATACCTTCATGACATATATCTATTCTAAGAAACCATATTTGAAAGAACTGATTCTAAATGACGATGGTGATTAGACAAATAGAATTAAATGAAAAGAGTTGGGAGAAGGCTTGCCTTGGAAAATTAGGGATTTTAAATTGGGGATTAGGGCTTGCTTCTTCTTCTTCCAACTTCTTCTTCTTCATCATCATCTCCTTCTTCATCTTCCTTCTCTCTCTCTCTTTTTGAAAGAGGGGGTTTGGGTTTTGGTGATGGG
Source organism: Iris pallida (assembly GCA_029216955.1). Taxonomy (NCBI): domain Eukaryota; kingdom Viridiplantae; phylum Streptophyta; class Magnoliopsida; order Asparagales; family Iridaceae; genus Iris; species Iris pallida. The sequence continues at coordinate 850,478 of JANAVB010040015.1, read as the reverse complement.
GATGAAGATGATAATGGTGATGTTGGAGGTGGTGATGGAGGTTGCGGCCACCAGGGGAGGCGGCCGACGGTGTAGGGGTCTGGCCGGCCGGCCGGCGGCGACAGCCACCGCGGCGTCGCCGGCAGGCGCGGGTGCGCGGGCGGAGTGAGGAGTAGAGAGAGGGAATGAAAGAGATAGAGAGAATGAGGGGGGAGAGATGGAAATGATGTAGAGAGAGATGAGGAGAGTAAGAGAGATTAAGAGGGGGAGAAGGGAGGGATCAAGAGAGTGAGGGAGAGGGTCGGTGGAGTGATGGGGGCTGCTCCTCTCTCTCTATATTATATATATTCTTTATTTTTTTCTTTATTTTTTTCAAACATACTAATTAAACCCCTGCATGATGACATATGTCTTCATGTGAAATTACTTAAATACCCTTGTTGTTCATGCATAGGGACAAGTGGGGGTTGAGGTGTCATGGTTAATTTGCAATTTACAAATATTTACAAGGTCTTATGCATAAAATTTTAATTTAGAAAAGAAAATGGGCTTAATTGAAAATGATGTAAAATCAATGATAAATAATTATTTAAATTTTTTTAACGAATATAATATAGAGAATAAAACAATAAAAGTATTATTTTATTAGGTGGTTATTATAGGTTTTGTGAAATTAATCTTGCCACCTAATAAAGGCATTGTCTTGTGTCTTATGCCACCTAAGAATCACAACACATAACAAGATAATAGGGTTGGAGATGCTCTTAGTGCCGATATGGTCGGATGTTGTATTCTACCTAAGTTGTAACCTAAGTGGTACTAATCAGGGCCGGCCCGAGCTTCCCACCAAACAAGTAACTAAAATAAAAGTGAATATAATAAAAAAAATGCCACCAAGATTCGAACTAAAGATTTCTAGTGTGTAAATCTAACCACAATTCTTTTAAATTAAGGATGATCCATAGTACATTATAGAATAACTACTATGACATTTTATATCAACGATGCAAATAACGAAAAGAAATCAAACCCATCGCTGGGTGGCGTGGCAAAATGACGACACCCTTTATATGAAAAAAAAAACAATTCATCGCTCCTTAGAGCTGGCGAGAAACACAACATCGACCCAACGAGACAGGTGGTGTCACTGATGTATATATTAAAGACATTCCATTCTAAGGTATCGTTGAGTTTCGGATACTCATCGACTAACTAGCAACAAATTTTTCGTTGTTAGTCCATTGGCTAGGGCTCCTCATTTTGATCTTACTTTAAAATTTGGAGGAGAGATAGCTCCACTCCACCCCCAAATTGAGAGACCCCTCCTGCTCGACTGAGCTCCTCCTCTAACCTACCTCCTCCTCTCCTCTTCCACTTAAGTAGTAGATTTAGCTTTGATGGAGTGAAACCGTCGTTTGACATTGAAAATTATGGTGAAAAATTGGCTCCAAAATTTTTAGATCCCTACCCCTTTACCAAAACCACGAAACTCCCCTCCCAAATCCCCTGCTCACGAAAACTTTTCTCCTCCCCTCTAAGAACTTTTCTTCTCCCCTCAAAACCCCCCAAATTCTGTTGGAATTAATTAATTCCCTTTGTTGTTCTTAAAAGATGAAAAGGAAAGAAAAGGGACTTTAGTCCCACATCGGAAAAAGAGAGGTTTTGGGAGTGCTTAAATAGGAACGTGCACTCATGTGGAGTGTGCAACAACCAAAGGGTTGCTAGTGGGTGACCAATGGTTGTTGTTTTAACCTCTTCATGAAAATGTAGCCGGTGTTGCCACCGGCTCCGGCTCCGGCTCCGGCTCCGGCTCGGGCTCGGGATCGGGATCGGGGACGGGCTCGGGCATAGAGGCGATAGTGGCGCATTGTAGACGCACTTGTGCACTTAGGCAACGTGGCATCAGGCGAGCAGTCGAGAATTCCTATTTTTTGCAGCAGCCCAGACAAACGAAAGGGTGAATGAATCTGCGAACAGGTGAATGAATGAGTATTCATTACTCTTATTTTTCTCTTTCAAAGTTTCCAGAGATGTTCTTCCCTACGCCGGTGTCTCACAGCGTCTAGTGAACCTCCGACAGAAAGGCTGTCTTATCCTGGGTATTCTGGCGTGCTGACTCCAAGACGTTACCGAAGTGTCCGAAACACTTTAAGGAAAGTGCTGCTAAATGCACGATTCAAGCCTCGACGACATATTCAACTTCGCAGAACTGGTCAGTGAAGTACAATCAATTTCTAACAATCTTGAAGTGTTACAAATAATGGTGTCCGAGGCTGCGATTTCGAGTATCAAGGTCATGAATCAGGATCTAGTAAAACTAGATCGCTTCGACGGGACAAACTTCACACGCTGGTAGGACAAGATGATCTTCCTCCTGACAGCACTGAAGATCTACTACGTCCTCGATCTAGATCTGCCACCCATTCCAGAACCCACTGCAGCAGATTCTGATGCGGTCAAGGCAGAACACAAAAAGCGCAAAGAGGATGAACTGCTGTGCCGTGGTCACATTCTGAACATCCTGTCGGACAGACTGTACGACCTCTACACAGAAAATCCTTCGGCAATTGACATCTGGAAGGCTCTGGAATTCAAATTCAGAGCAGAAGAAGAAGGTACAAAGAAATTTCTTATATCAAAGTATTTTGATTACAAAATGGTTGATATAAAGCCTATACTGGCCCAAGTACACGAACTACAAGTTCTAGTCAACAAACTCAGGGCAGTGAAGATAGAACTTCCGAAACCATTCCAAGTTGGTGCTATAATTACTAAATTGCCAGCATCTTAGAATAGTTATCGGAAGAAACTACTTCACAGCTCTGAGGATTTCTCATTGGAACAGATTCAAAAACACCTTCGAATCGAAGAGGAATCGAAGGAAAGACAGAAATTCGAGAACAATGGAGTTTCTAAAGCTAACGCGGTGAGGCGAAAGGCAAGAAGCCTGCAGGAAAGAAGAACTTTCTCGGTCCTAAGAAGGACCAACAAAAGTTCAAGAACTCCGGCAACGCCAAAGGACCCAAGACCGGTTGTTTTGTATGTGGCAAAGCAGGACATTATGCCAGAGACTGTCGGGTTCGAAAGACCCAAAACAGCGAGGTAAATCTCACTGAGACAGAGGACATAATTGCTACGGTGAGCAAACTCATGACGGTCAAAGGGAAGGCTCCAGGATGGTGGTACGATACTTGTGCTACCGTTCATGTTTCATACGACAAAGCAGCATTCAAGACCTATTCTGAAGTCAATGATGGACAAGAAGTTCAGATGGGAAATGAAGAACATTCAACGGTCGTGGGAACAGGTGATGTGGAAATCGAATTCACTTCCGGAAAGAAAGTAACTCTGACTAACGTACTTCACATCCCGGATATGAGTAGGAACCTCGTCAGTGGAGTCTTGTTGGGTAAACCTGGAATAAAGTCTGTCTTTGAGTCGGACAAATTAATATTGACCCGTAATGGAGTGTTTGTTGGAAAGGGATATACCGATGAGGGTATGATAAAACTTTGTATCATTGAGAATAATATTAATAAAGTTTCTACTTCTACTTACATGATTGAGTCATCTACTTTATGGCATAGTAGATTAGCGCATATAGGTATTAGCACTATGAAAAGGTTAATTAAATCTGGATTAATTTCATACAATTCTGAAAATTTAGATAATTGTGAAATTTGTGCAAAATCCAAAATGATTAAAAAAAACCTTTTCACAGTGTAGAGCGTAATACCAATCTACTAGATTTAGTTCACTCTGATTTATGTGAATTTAATGGCACATTATCTCGAGGAGGTAATAAACACTTTATTACCTTTATTGATGATTGTTCCAGATTTACATATGTATATTTATTAAATCATAAAGATGAAGCCTTTAATGCTTTTAAAATATATAAATCAGAGGTTAAAAATCAACTTGGTAGAAAGATTAAAATACTTAGAAGTGATAGAGGTGGTCAATATTTTTCTTTTGAATTTAATACCTTCTGTGAAGAAAACGGTATTATTCATGAATGTTCTACACCACGGACACCTCAACAGAACGGACTAGTAGAAAGAAAAAATAGAACGTATCAAGAAATGATAAATGCAATGCTAATGCATTCTGAATTATCATTTAGTTTGTGGGGAGAAGCTTTACTTACTGCATGTCATATAATGAACCGAATTCCTTTGAAAAAAACTGGTATTTCACCATATGAGATATGGAAAGGTCGTAAGCCTAATATCAGTTATTTTAGAGTGTGGGGGTGCATAGTTTATTACAAAATATGGATCCTAAAAGGACCAAATTAGGTCCTCGTGGAATCAAAAGTGCTTTTGTAGGTTATGCTGCCAATAGTAAGGCATATAGACTTTTAAACTTAGAGTCTAACATTATTGTCGAATCCAGAGATGTAGAATTTTTCGAGAACCTTATTACTAAAAATAAGGATCCTGAAATTCCAGCTAATGAAGTGTCTCGGGAGGAGAGCTCTTCACGGTTAGTTGAAAAATAACCCGAGCTTCGGATCAGCAAGAGAGTTCGAACGGCTAAGGATCTAGGACCTGACGAAATAGATTCTCAACTTATTTTCTTTTACTTAGTGGAAGGAAATACAGAGAAATATATTCGAAAGATTCCTATCATTCTTCAGGTTAAAGATGATCCTAAAACCTTTAAGGAATCAATAGCTTCGTGGGACTCATCTTCTTGGAAAGATGCTATCTAAGATAAGATGGATTTGATAATGTCTAACTACACTTGGGAAATTGTCGATCTGCCCAAAGGGTCAAGACCTATTGGATGTAAGTGGGTGTTCAGGAAAAAGTATCATAGTGATGGTACTTTAAACCCCTACAAGGCTAGACTAGTAGCCAAAGGATTTCGACAAAAAGAAGTAATTGATTATTTTGACACATATGCACCAGTAGCAAGAACGACTACAATTAGAATATTGTTTGCGTTAGCTTCATTACATCATTTTAATGTTCATCAGATGGATGTCAAAACGACATTCTTAAATGGAGATCTCGATGAGGAGATTTACATGGGGCAACCGGAAGGGTTCGTGCTCCCAGAAAATGAACAAAAGGTATGCAAACTTGTTAAATCCTTGTACGGATTAAAACAAGCACCAAAGCAGTGGCATCAGAAATTTGACTCAGTCATAATTTCTAATGGCTTTGTTCACAATGTTTGTGATAAGTGTTTATACACTAAAGTATATAAAAATATTGTGATATTTCTTTGTCTCTACGTTGATGATATGTTGATAATTAGCAATGAGATGAGTGGAATTACAGAAAAGAAGAGGTTTCTAACTTCCACATTCAAGATGAAAGATCTTGGAAAAGTTGACACTATTTTAGGGATCAAAGTAATACAAAACAGTGGAGGTTTTGAACTTACGCAGTCGCACTATGTTGAGAAAGTGCTAGACAAGTTCAAACACCTAAAGTTCAAAGAAGTGAACACTCCATTTGATCCAAGTGTTAAACTAGAAAAGAATTCTGGAAGAGTTGTCGCTCAATTAGAATACGCAAGTGCTATTGCATGTCTTATGTATTTAATGCAATGCACAAGACCTGATATAGCATTTGCAGTTAGTAAAATGAGTAGATTTACTAGCAACCCTAATAATGAGCATTGGAGGGCTATCGGAAGAATTTTGGTTATCTTTTGAAAACCAAGAATCTTGGATTACAATATGGTAGATTTCCTGCTGTATTAGAAGGATATACCGACGCTAGTTGGATATCAAGTGTCGGGGATAACAAATCTACGACAGGTTGGGTATTTACGCTAGCAGGAGGGACAGTTTCTTGGAAGAGAAAGAAACAAATGTGCATTACCCATTCGACCATGGAGTCAGAGTTTGTGGCTCTAGCTTCTGCAGGACAAGAAGCTGAGTGGTTGAGGGATCTTCTATTAGAAGTTCCGTTGGCTAAAGAGAATGTATCAAAAGTGTCAATACATTGCGATAGTCAAGCTACTCTAGCAAGAGCCTACAACGAAGTGTATAATGGGAAGTCTAGACATATAAGTCTAAGACATACCTACGTAAGGAAATTGATCAAAGATGGAATCATTTCTCTTACGTATGTGCGTACCAGCTATAACTTAGCTGATCCCTTTACTAAACCACTAGCTAGGGATTTAGTAAAGTCTACCTCGAGAGGTATGGGATTAAAACTCCTTGAGTAAGAGTTCCAACAATAGTAGCAACCCAATCTAATGTTAAGAAAACTTTAATCTTAGATTCAATGGGTAACAACAAACTGTTGATTTGGATGTATACGACATGATTATGTCGACTGTTGCAATTTGAGGGTTGAGTTTATAAAACTCTTAATGAAGTTCAGTAATATTGACATGTATCTGTAAAGCAACAGAGATACTGAAAGAACTTCACCTATGTGAATTTAGAGATAGTGCCGTCTCAGTAAGATCTGGAGTTTATCTTATAAAAATTCATGAGACAGGATTAGCACATGGCCATTAATAGTGCTAAACGAGAGATGTAGGTGAAGAACTACAAAAGAATGTGTGTAAAGTAACACCAATTTTATCACAAGGAATAACTGGTTCAAAGCCCAGCTACCAGAGATTTCGATAAAATCTCGTGTTGCATTTAATAAGGTTAGGTTCAAATCGAAAGATACATAACTGTATTAACATTCTTTAAGTAATGTATTCTGGAATTCCTTTCCATCATTTATGGAACAAGTGGGGGATTGTTAGAATTAATTAATTCCCTTTGTTGTTCTTAAAAGATAAAAAGGAAAGAAAAGGGACTTTAGTCCCACATCGGAAAAAGAGAAAGGTTTTGGGAGTGCTTAAATAGGAATGTGCACTCATGTGGAGTGTGCAACAACCAAAGGATTGCTAGTGGGTGACCAATGGTTGTTGTTTTAACCTCTTCATGAAAATGTAGCCGGTGTTGCCACCGGCAACACCGGCTCCGGCTCCGGATCGGGCACGGGCACGGGCACGGGCTCGGACGTAGAGGCGATAGTGGCGCATTGTAGACGCACTTGTGCACTTAGGCAACGTGGCCTCGGTCTCCTCGCGGCGATTCTCGTCCCGAGAATTCCTATTTTTTGCAGCAGCCCAGACAAACGAAAGGGTGAATGAATCTGCGAACAGATGAATGAATGTTGTTTTGGAAGGGTCGCGACTTCACGAAACAACACTAATTCATCTATAAATACAACAGATTTCTGAGTCCAAAACACACAGAATCTGAGTATTCATTCCTCTTATTTTTCTCTTCCAAAGTTTTCAGAAAGGTGTTCTTCCCTACGCCGGTGTCTCACAGCGTCTAGTGAACCTCCGGTAGAAAGGCTGTCTTATCTTCGGTGTTCTGGCGTGCTGACTCCAAGACGTTACCGGAGTGCCCGAAACACTTTAAGAAAAGTGCTGCTAAATGCACAATTCAAGCCTCGACGAGATATTCAACTTCGCAGAACTGGTCAGTGAAGTACAATCAATTTCTAACAAATCCGACGCTGGAAACACGCTCCCAAACCCGACGCCAGAAACCCCCTCTCAAATCCTACGGTTGAACCATCGTCGAACCCTTCCAAATCATCAGGTAGTCCTCTCGTTTATTTTCTAGTGTTTGTTTTCTAGGATTTATTTGCTAGGGTATGTTCTGGTTTATTTTCTAGGGTTTATTTGCTTTATGTAGCAAATTCTCCAATTTTAGGATTTACTAGGATTTAATCTTTTTGTAAAGATTTGTATTTTCTAAATCCTCTGTTACCTCTGAAATTATTCACTACTTTTTGAGTCTCTTTCTCTCTAGGTCAGTGGTGGAAGAAGGAACTTCTAAAGTCATTGATATTATTAAAGAAATTGATATGTTATGAACATATTAATGTCTTGATCTCATCGATGCACATTCTCAAGTATATATACATCAGCTTGTAAATTCACTTCTATGCTTTTAAGGCAGCTGCTATAATCTATAGGTATGGGGAGCGTCTTGGATCCTTTTAATGCATAGGATTTTCTCAAATTTTAGGATTTTTTCCCCTCCCTCACTCTCGACTTCCTATTTGTGTTCAAATGTAGCTCATATATATATATATATATATATATATATATATATATATATATATATATATATTGAAGCAATGGGTACTTGTGGCGAACTCGTCTCCACTGGAGCTCGAACTCCCGACCACTTGGGCCGCATGCATCTCTCTTAACCACTAGGCTAGAGGTCATTTGCAATATATATATATATATATATATATATATATATATATATATATATATATATATATATATATATATATATATATATATATATATATACATTGAAATATTACTTCTTATAACATCTCCCATCTCCTTTCCTTTTGATCTTGTTTATCCATATTTTGTATTGTTATTTTTACCTTTCGTTTTATTTTCACACAAAATATTTATTTCTTTCAAGTAGTATGCAGTGTTGTTTTTGTTACGCTTCTTGTGCTAAAATCAAATATATTATGTTAATGACTGAATTGCTATTGGACTAAATCACAATTTAGCAGAATTTTGGTGAGTGTTTTAGACGGAAAAGAGAAGGGGTGTTTGGCTTTTAGGAAGAAAAATATGATAGATTATTTATCTATTTATTTTAAAAATTATGTACTTATATATAATTCATATGTATTAGTTAATAAGGAATGATTATGATTACATAATTTAAATGATAAATTTGAATTTGATTTGGATTCTTATCTTAATACTATTATGAATATTACACACACACACACATACACTCTCTCTCTCTCTCTCTCATATATATATATATATATATATATATATATATATATATATATATATATATATATATATATATATATATATATATATATATATATATTACATTATCTATACTACTCCTATTACTAATGGATGTACTCAAATACGTTCTAATCTTTAATATAAAATTGTTTAAATTCTATGGAATTCAATCATAACTATGATTATATATCCTAATTTTTCTAATAATTCAAATATAATACAATGTTATTACTATTATACATTAAACCTAATATGAATAAAATCTTAATCTAAGATCATAATCCAAATAGGTTATAGAGATATGCATGGTTAATGATTCTAAGTCAAAAAGATATAGCCATTTATTTAATTATAAAGTTTAAAAATATTTATATATAATTTTTTTTTGAAAGTATTAAATTCAAATAAATATAAAATTTATTATGTATGTATTAGAAAATCTAAACCTGTCTAATTTGAGATATATAAATTTGTTATCATGCATATGAATTTGGTAAGACAAGGCTAAGTTAGTTTAATGATAACTTGATTACTTTAATCCAAATAAATTTCTATAATTCTTTATAACTTCTAACAACTCATAAAAATTTATAAATAGATACTCTAACATATTCTATACTTTAGAGTTACCCTTCTACACTATAGTCTACATGTTAATTATTTCACGGGATCTTTCTAGATATCTAAATTATCGAGATACCCTCTAGGCTAGTTTCTATGTTCATTAATGAATTTTTATTAAAAAAATTATAAAATCCCCAATTTTACTAGTTAACATTTTAGGGTAACAAATACTACATATTACAAGATAATAAGTAGTAGTAGAAAGTAACAAAATGATATGAAAGTACTTATAACAAAAATATCTATATCTAAGTGTTCATGTGCATTTAGGTATCACACTCAACATGTGGATGACTTGTTAAATTTGAGATTTAAATGCTATATGGTAACTTAGTACTAGACAAAATTTGAAGTTAAAACGATAAATATAACTCCATACCAGACAATATCCATGTGTCCAGTGACGATTTCTCCACCATACCCATATCATTATTGTATTGAACTTTTTTATTATTTGTTTGCAATCATGCCTTTGTACAAGTACAACTTAAACTTGTATGATATCATGTCCAGTGGTAACTTAACGAACCATTAGAATCAGAGTGTGGCAACTACTAGATCACGAGAATGAGAACGATATGAGAAACATGTAAATCAAGAATCTGTTGGAATTATTCAATAATTAGGGACTACACATGTAAAATTAATTGTGTTGGGCTATTTAAGTAATTAAGTCAAATTAAAGTGGTCCATTTGAAAAATTGGCTTAAGGGTATAATTGTCATGGAAATAATGTGTAGATACCGGAGATAAATCTAATTTGATGAGAGGCCAAATTATATATATATATATATATATATATATATATATATATATATATATATATATATATATATATATATATATATATATATATATAGGGAGCGGATCAAAAGCTCCCCTTAGAAAACCCCATAAAAAATCCCTCACTCTCAGCCGTCCATTTAATGTTAATATTAATGTTAATGTTAATGTTAATATTAATATTAATGTTAATGTTAATATTAATTTTTATTTTTATATTAATGTTAATGTTAATGTTAATATTATTGTTAATATAATGTTAATATTAATTTTAATGTTAAGTTTAATGTTAATTTTAGTATTTAACATTAATATTAACATTAATATTAACATTACTATTAACATTAAATGGACGCCTGAGAGTGAGGGGTTTTTTAGGAGGTTTTCTAAGGGGGGCTTTTGATCCGCTTTCATATATATATATATATATATATATATATATATATATATATATATTATATATATATATATATATATATTTTAAAAATATATATATATATATATATATATATATATATATATATATATATATATATATATATATATATATATATATATATATATTTGGAAGCGGATCAAAAGCCCCCTTAGAAAACCCCCTAAAAATCTCCCTCACTCTAATCCGTAATTTAATATTAATATTAATGTTAATGTTAATATTAATGTTAATATTAACATTAAATACTAAAATTAACATTAAACTTAACATTAAAATTAATATGAATATTAACATTAATATTAACATTAATATTAACATTAACATTAACATTAACATTAATATAAAAAAAATATTAACATTAACATTAATTTTAACATTAATATTAACATTAATATTACGAATTAGAGTGAGGGGGTTTTTAGGGAATTTTCTAAGGGGGGACTTTTGATCTGCTCCCGATATATATATATATATATATATATATATATATATATATATATATATATATATATATATATAGGAAGCGGATCAAAAGCCCCCCTTAGAAAATCCCCTAAAAACTCTCCTCACTCTAATCCGCAATTTAATGTTAATATTAATGTTAATATTAATGTTAATGTTAATATTAATGTTAATATTTACATTAAGTACTTAAATTAACATTAAACTTAACATTAAAATTAATATTAACATTAAAATTAACATTAATATTAACATTAACATTAATACAAAAAAATATTAACATTAATATTAACATTAACATTAATATATAAAAAAATATTAACATTAACATTAATATTAACATTAATATTAACATTAATATTAACAATAATATTAACATTAATATTAACATTAATATATATATATATATATATATATATATATATATATATATATATATATATATATATATATATATATATATGGGAGCGGATCAAAAACCCCTCTTAGAAAACCCCCTAAAAAACCCCTCACTCTAATTCGTAATATTAATGTTAATATTAATGTTAATGTTAATATTAATGTTAATATTAATCTTAATATTAATGTTAATGTTAATATTAATTTTTTTTAGATATTAATGTTAATGTTAATATTTTTTTTTAATGTTAATGTTAATGTTAATGTTAATATTAATTTTAATGTTAAGTTTAATGTTAATTTTAGTATTTAATGTTAATATTAACATTAACATTAATATTACATTAAATTACGGATTAGAGTGAGGGGGGTTTTAGGGTGTTTTCTAAGGGGGTTTTTGATCCGCTTTATATATATATATATATATATATATATATATATATATATATATATATATATATATATTTTAACCAGCACGTGCGGGCTCGGTTAAATCGTGTCTCCCCGCACACGATTTTTAGCTGGTCGTCATGTCGCTTCGGACTTTTTGTGCGGATCTTATCTGCACTGAATTTTTCATCATCGTCCCACACGTACGCCTCGCGCACTCCGCGCACTCCTGAGCCTCACGGGACGGCTTACTTCTTTCGACGTTGGCTACTCAACGCCTCGCTTCGCCTACGACGTCGAAGGCGCTCCCGACGTCTTCACGACGCCTACGATAGCCGATGCCGTCCAGGCACCCGTTCTATCCGCACGACGTCCTTACGACGTCTTCCCGACGCCCATTGGACGCCGCACGACGGACCGCGTGGTCGACCATCGTTTATACCCGTGGTAGAATGGTGCTGATCCTCGACCGCCCGCTCGACACCCCTAGCCGTTGAGTTTTCATGCACGGGACGCCCCATTCTGTCCCACGCCATATATATATATATATATATATATATATATATATATATATATATACATATTCATTAGGGTTATGGTCCCCAACTTATACGGCCGCCAAAGAAAAGTTTTTCTCTTTTTCTCTTCTGCATCCTCATCAACAGAAAGAGAGGGACAAAGAATTCGGATTCCTCTTTGTCGTTAAGGGTCGTAGCAAGTTGGAAGATCGAACCCCATAAAGAGACGTCTGTTTCAAGATCCATTAAGCTAATCAATGAATTCAGGTACGCTTTCGCGTTTATTTTTTTGTTCTTCATCTCATGAATTAAGATACATTAATTTTCAACAAGTGGTATCAGAGCCTCTCTGTTTGATTTATGAGGTCGAAGTTTCAGAATCAATTTTTGTTGTGGTTTAGGAACCCTAGATCGTTACATCTGATTTAATTTAGTGTTCTGATTCCACCAATAGAATATTTGGTTACTTATGTGGAAAACCTATTTATTTATTTACTTATTTATTTTTATTTTTTTGGGATGATTTTGTCACCGAACAATTTTTTTTTAGAATAATTGACTTTGTATATCACTTGCTTGTTCGGATGATTTTGTGCTTGAAGATTATACAGTTCACTCTTTTGTTTGTACATAGCCTAATGGTCTCATCATGTTGCATTGAGTGCTAAATTTTTTTTTTTTAAGGGATTAATTTTTATGGATTCAGCAACACAAGAACCAACACAAGAATCTTGCTATTTCATTATTTTTTCTGGATTCATCTAGTCCAAGAAGGGACAAGGTGGTCGGGCTATAGATGGGGACATGTGGGCATGGTCACATATGCTCATATATAAGCTAAAAATTGTGTGCTGATGCACATGTTGGCGATGAAATTTTTTGGTTTGTTAGTGTTTGGTTCCATATGCAATTGCCATGTTTGTTTTGGATCTAGTTTTAGGCTTTTTTTTTTTAATTATCAACTAATGCTCTTTGAAACAATAAAGATTTGATTTTTTTTTTAATAAAATAAATAAATAAATAAATTTAGTTTCTGATAAACGGGGCCAGTAATTATTAATATCTTTTTCTTTATTGATTGATAAGAGCCGGATATGTTATGTACCCATTATTATCTAATTTGATGTGGGTTTTGGAAACTTTGGTATGTACAGGTTGAGTTGAAGGTTCTTTTGAAATTGTACGCTAGTTTTTTACTACCCTTTTATGTTCCCAGTAAAGAGGAAATTGTTCCAAAATGGTGATGCCACATATTTTTCTTTTTTTCTTTTTTTAGTACTTGTGACTACGACAGTGAGATCTATGTAATCATAACTTGTCCATTCGATTCGGAAAATAAATTATGATATCCGTTTATAATATGTCTTATTCTTTAATATGACCAATTTTGGTTATGATTAAAGGATGTATTTTTTGGCATATTTATATAATTTAATCAACGAAAAAATTCAGATTTGTGTTCGATCAGTAAATTATTTTTGCTTAACTGCACTTTGCTACCCTCAACTATTCCGTTTTTTCAACTTGATACCCTAAACTTTTTTTTGTAACAAGTTGATACCCAAAAAAATTTGGGACGAAAATACCCCTGCTCAAACCTTAAAAATACTCCTCCCCCAACCCCTCCTCCCCCACTCCGGCTACCCCCTCCCTCCCGCTCCGCCTCCCCTCCGGCCACCCCCCTCTCCCGCGCCCGGCCAACCCCCCTACCCCCACCGCCGCCGGCCACCGCGGCAGCAGCAGCCGCCGTCGCAGCAGCAGTAGCCGCCGTAGCAACCACAGTAGCAGCAGCAGCCGCCGCCGCGACGGTGGCGCCTGAAGCGGGAGGGGAGGGGGGTTGGCCGGCGTGGGAGAGGGGGGTGGCCGGAGGGGAGGCGAAGCGGGAGGGTGGGGGTGGTCGGAGTGGGGGAGGGGGGGGAGGGGAGAAGGGAAGAGGGAAGGGATAAGGACATTTTGGGGTTTTTTGAAAATTAGGTACCAAGTTGAAAAAAAATAGTAGTTGAGGTATCAACTTGTTACAAAAAAAAGTTTAGGGTATCAAGTTGAAAAAGCGGAATAGTTGAGGGTAGCAAAGTGCAATTAAGCCAATTATTTTTTGAAGTAATCCTTATAAATTAGTTGATGTAATCTGTTAGTACATATCTTCAGTAGAATATATTGATTTAATATGTTGATTTGTGATTATTTAATTGAGTCATAATCTTGTAAATACGCATGTATATAAAAATTTGAACATGATTCGGTCATGTAAATATTTAGTCAACATTCAAATTTTTGGTGCATTTCTTTATGACTAGCAATAATTGTCTAGCATTCTAAGTAGGCCCATTGAAACAAGATGTCGCCAAAGTGACATCTCTTGCGCGCGTAGATAGTCTATGAGGAATGTCAGATGTTTGTGTGTGTAAATTCATGCGAGTATTAGCCGGTCCAAAGGAATGTTAATACTTGGCTTCAAATTTTGGTGCATTTCTTTATGACTAGCAATAATTGTCGAGCATTCTAAGTAGGCCCATTGAAACAAGATGTCGCCAAAGTGACCTCTTTTGCGCACGTAGATAGTCTATGAGGAACGTCAGATATTTGTGTGTGTAAATTCATGCGAGTATTAGCCGGTCCAAAGGAATGTTAATACTTGGCCGAATTGCACACATACTTGTGGTGATAAATGTGTGACAATTATAAAGTTTACATGTAAATAATAACCCAATCCAAAGATAGGCTTATTATTTGACATGACTTATTGTCAACTTTTGACCATTACACCAAGAGTACCACTTGCAGTTAATATCACTGTTAAAAGACTTGATATTAATGATCTACTAGGTATCTTGAGACGTGGTTCACCATTATTTGAATTTGTTTGACTATATTTTATTCTTTGGTTATTAATTAGAGCGTGTTAGTTTTGTTATTTTGTTCTCTTTACAGTTAATATTGCTACGATATCTGCCAATACTAATTTAATTTTTATTTTTAATGGAATAAATTTTAAAGGCAAAAAGGGACAAAATACAGAAGCTGCTATAGGTTCAGCACAAAATAAACAAAAATTTAAAACTAAGGGTTGTTTCTTTTATGACAAGCCAGGACACATAAGAAAGAAATGTACAAAATACCACACATGGTGTATAAAAAATACATTTCTAAATTTGGTATGTTCTGAGGTTAATTTAGATTCAGTACCTAGAAACACATGGTGGTAAAATTCTGGTGCTACTACCCACATTAGCGTTTCTAGACAAGGTTGTCTGAGCTACCAAAAGTCAATTGATGGTGAAAGATACATCTATGTGGGCGACAGTAAGTCGGTAGAAGTGGAAGCAATAGAATATATTAGGTTATTATTAGGAACCGATTATTATTTGGATTTGACAGACATTTTTATTGTATCGTCTTTTAGACGGAATTTATTTTCAGTTTTCTTATTGGACAAATCTAGTTATCATTGTTCATTTAGCAACAATAAATTTAGTCTATCTTTAAATTCAAATATTATTGTAACGGTTCTCTTAAGGTTTATGATAGCATATTCACTTGAAACTATTGCATCTTACAATGAAACCTTCAAGTGGAGTCATGTGGTACTAAACGTAATATTAACAATAATAAAATTAGCCTCATTATGACATAAGCAATTAGGTCACATCTCTAGAAATAGCGTTGAATGACTTGTGTCTGATGGGATTTTTGGATTCCCTTGACTTCACTGACTTTAATGTCTATAATGAATGTGTAAAGAAAAACATACAAAAAATTGTAAGTAGCTAAGTTATTGGTTGTGTTGACAATTCAAGGGGTTAATAAATTTTATGATCCCATACAAATAAGTTTTTTGAGACGAGAACTATAATTTTTTTTGAGAATGTTGAGTTTGGGAGAAAAATAAAGTTAGGAACATTGTATTTGAGGATGAATCGATTTTGATTCATACTATCACTTTTGACAATTTGCAGGATTCTTTACCTATCATTGATCTACAAGTGAATTCGGAACCTCAATAAAACAATATCGAATTATCTCTACTAGTCGATGTTGAGCTACCTCAACAAGTCAATGTAGCGGCACCCCCATTCAAGATAAAGTAATTGCTTCTGAGGAACAAACTCAACAACCTCAAGAATTGGTGTCGTTGAGACAGTCCACCTAGAGAAGAAAGAAATACAATTTTGGATAATATTGTCATATTTTTCTAGGAACATGAGGAAGACTGTGGAAAACTGGAAGATGATCTAAGTACTTCCGTCAAGCCATAGAAAGTTTCAATTCTCAAAAATGGATTGAGACAATGAATGAGGAGCATAAGTCTATGCAAGGCAATAAAGTTTAAAAACTTGTCCCATTACCAAAAGGTACAAAGTCTATTGATTGCAAATAGATGTTTAAAACCAAGAAGGATTCAAAGGATAATATTGAGAGGTATAAAGTACGTCTAGTGGCTTTACACAAAAGTTAGGGATTGATTTTGAAGAGACTCTCTCTTTGGTATCCTTGAAAGACTCTTTAGAACAATCATAAGCCCCTTATTGCACATTTTGATCTGAGTTACCTCAAATGAATGTCAAAATGACATTTTTCAATGGTAACATTGATGAAATAATTTATATGGGCAACCAGAAAACTTTATGTCAGAAAATCCAAAGGATATGGTTTGCAAACTGACAAAATTGATTTATGGACTCAAGCAAGCTTCTCATCCAAGGTACTTTAAATTTTACCAAGTGATTATCTCGTTTGGTTTTTGAGGTAAATACTATTAAGGATTATGTATATCACAAGTTCAGTAAGAGTAAGCATAATTTTTTGGTTATGTATGTTGATGACATACTGCTTGCAAAATATGATATAGGTATGTTGCATGACACTAAAAAAATTCTACCAAATAACTTTCAGAAGAAATATCTTGGTAACGTCCCTTTGTATTACGAATCCAGATACACCAAGATCGTTCTCGAGGTATTCTTAGATTATCACAAAAGAGCTATATCAATAAAGTGCTTAAAAGATTTGGCATGCATAAATGCAAATAAGGTGACACCCCTATCGTTAAAGGAGACAAAATTCGATCTAAATCAAGTACCCTAAGAATAGCCTTAAGTCTCCAATTATACAGCCAACAAAGAGAAAGTTTTCTCTTTTTCTCTTCTGCATCTCCATCAACCGAAAGAGAGGGACAAAAGATTTGGATTCCTCTTTGTCTTTAAGGGCCATAGTAAGTTGGAAGATCGAACCCCATAAAGAGACGTCCACTTCAAGATCCTTTAAGCCAATCAATGGATTCAGGTACGCTTCCGCATTTATTTTTTTGTTCTTCATCTCATGAGACAACATGCATTAATTTCCAACAGAACCTAGATGTAATACTATACTCTATTGTGTGAAGAATCAATGATATGAAAATATGAAAATAATACATGTATAGTGTAGCATCTGTCATGCCCTGATTCGAAAATCGTTCGTCCTCGCTTTGATTTATGCCAAATCGTTCGTCGTCGCTTGGGCATGATGTCATACAAGTCTGATATTGCACTTGTACAAGACAAAGACGAAAACAAAATTGATAATCTCCAAATAGGAACACATCGTAGCGACAGAAGCAGACAAATTGAAGATAATGAGGATGTTCTTACTCATTGAATAGAACACATTATTTGAATTATAGCAGCAAAAATAAGCAGATAACTTGAAGTCGCACAGAGATATGTAAAAATAAGCTATTTTTATTGATAATTGAGATAGAGTACAAGACTTACAATAGAATGCAAAATTTACCACATATCTTATATTACATTGATAGCTAACTGAAACTCATGCCATAAGGCTTTACCTTTGATACTCGATACATTGAATTACAACTCGATATACCGACTTGGCTTACAACTCACTGGTACAACTGATTGTAATGTTCGATACATTATGTCCTTTATAAATAGAAGACATCATCTTTTGCAAGGAGAGCTTCTGCTTGCCCAACAAATCTTTGATGCCGCAGGACTGATCAAGCCAATCTTCGTGTACAGAACTTTCCAAGCACGAGCACCTGAAAAGAGTGACCACAAAGTGGGTCAGTACATCATCTATATACTGGCGAACAGAACTAGTCCACTCGCCTAAACCGATACAAAGTGGTCAATTGAGCAAGCTTCGAGTAATCTTTCTATTTGGGGCCTAGCATCCATTTACAGTTCATAAACAAAAATATTGAAATGCATGTTAACATGTTCTTAGCAATGTTCATATAGTGGAATTAATTATTATGGAAGCATTGAAGGTTAGCAAGCTAAGCATGTTATGACAGTATTCATCGAAAGGTGTCATTTAGCATGTATATTATGTTTAAGCAGTGTTCATAGCAAGGCAACATGGTAGCATTCTTGGTGCTATCAGGTTCAGCATCATTGAGTCAACATTAGCATTAACATCTTAAATGTGTTATAGCAATTCGTATGGAAAGGCAACATCATAGCATCGTTTCATTTAGCATGTTAAGCAGACAAGTTGAACCAACATATATATATGGCAATTCGTATGGAAAGGCAACATCATAGCATCGTTTCGTTTAGCATGTTAAGCAAGCAAGTTGAATATATATATATATATATATATATATATATATATATATATATATATATATATATATATAAAATATATATATATATATATATATATATATATATATATATATATATATATATATTGTAACGCCCCAGTCCCAAAATACTTGGAACTAGATACGTATCATGCCAGTTGTATACAGACGAAGTCTACTCCAATATACGAAGACTCGTATGTATACATAAGCTGTATAATGTAGTATTCCAAGACAAACTAAATTTCATCCACAATAAAAAGAATAATAATAGAAAAATTCAACTTGAACATTTATGATACAATCGTTGGGCGGAGACAAAGTCCACTACCAACTATCTCAATGATATAAATATACAAGAAAGCGATCGACAAAATGATAAAACGAACCAAGCACAATTGTCTTCGAAGGAATGGAGAAGACCACGGCCTTGGCTAGAACACCTGCAGAAAACATGAACACACACCTGGAGAAAAACCAGGTCCTCAGAGGGACGTAACAAGACACATAATATCATGCCATAAACTGAATAGTAAGAGCTCAATAGAAAATATACATGCGTAAAGGTTCCTAACCACTCTATGTGGATTGTAATTTAGAGGACAACGTTCTACGCAGGGGCTGTCACAAGCAAGTAATAAAGAGTGGCCAACAAGTAGCGCTCATCCGAGACACTATCGGCCGGGTAACACGTAGCTCTCATCCGAGACACTATCTCCCAAATGTGTAAAATAAAAGTAGCCCCTATGCTAGTAGCTGTCCCCTCCCCCCAATGATACTATACGTGTGTCGTAACCATGACACACAAACACGTGTCGTTTCCACCACACTGTTTTAATATAGATAACTGTCAAGTCTTCTAATCATGCATCTATTGACAGTTATTCCTACGCATGCGTACGAGGGATCAGTCCACACGCAAGTGACCTCTATATGATACTCACAACTCTCACACACAACTCGTGTACCATCGTGACAAGTCAATGAGACACACTAAATTTGACGGTAGTCCCTTAACTCTAAGCCAATTGTACAAAATATAGTAATTTGCATCTACATATAATTTTAAAAAAAACAACTTGAAAATAAACACAACATGCATGATATTAAGCAGGAAATTTAAACAGTAAAGGCAAGGTGTCTTGCCTGGTGTGTCGCCTGGTGAGGTGCGACAGTCAATAAGTCCTGTTTGTCCAATAGCCATGGTCGATGCAACATGGTCCGAATTTGCGAGAAAATATAAATGGACGATTAGTCATTGACATGAAAGAAAAAATTTACGGAGAACTACCTTATGCTATTTTAGAAAGTACTATAATATGGAAGCTAGATTTGTTTAAAAATAATTTTAGATAAGTACAAAAATATATATATAAATTTGTTTTTTTTTTAAATGCAACTTAATTTTTTTCAAATAGGTTTTGTAGGCCAAAAAAATTATATTTTTAATTACAATATATTTTTAGGGATATTTACTACATATATTAAGAATAAATAACAATAATAATTTTAACAAAACTGCTGACCATAATAATAATAATAAAATTAATAATACTACTAATAATAATAATAATATTTATAATAAAAACCCTAAAAACAATACAACCCTCTTTTTCTTTTAATAAATAATAATAATAAAAATAATAATAAATTAATATATACTATATATCTAAAAATAATAGGTAATACTAATAATAATCATAATAATAATAATAAACAGTAATAATAATAATAAAAAATCAAATTAGTAATAAACAGTAATGTTATTAATAATTATAATAATATTAATAATAATAACATTAATAACAAAACAGATACCACTCAATACTCTTCAACTCCATCAAACCCACACCCCCAATTTCCTAACAAAGAGAGAGAGATAGATAGAAGAGAGTGGGAGAACGTGAAAAGGGCTCACCAGCGGTCATCGACGGCGAAGCTCCGGCGGAGGCGCCGGCGTGTGCTCCGCAAGGCGGCGGAGGGGCGCTGGGAGCTCCGGCACGAGGAAAAGTGAGCTCGTGAAGGCGGTGGTGGTCACAAGCGTCGGAAGCACGGCGGAGGAGTGATGGTGGCGCGGCACACTCATAGAGGAGGCGAGGACGAAATGAGGCACGGTGGACGACGGTAAGGCGGTGGTGGTGGTGTTTTAAAATTTAGGGTTTTTTGTGTTGGTGATGGTGGCGGAGAGCGGAGGTCGACCGGGCCGAGGGGTTATGGTGGTGGACCGTCGGAGGTGGGGAGCCGGTCGTGGGTGGCGGGTCAGGAGTTCTGGTGGTTGCCGGAGAGGATGACCATGGTGGCGATGATGGTGGTGGTGTGCTGTGGCGTAGCGGGAGATGAGTGGCCTGTTGGAGTGGGTGGGATTCCCAACCTATGTGGAGAAGATCCCGGAGTGCGACGAGTGCCATTCGATGTCGAAGAAGCTCGGGAAGTAGGCAACGAGGAGTTGCTACTGCTGTTGCTGCTCCAAAGGGGAGCTTCTGGAACTGGGCCACCAAGTTCGGGCCGAACTCGGTCCCAGGCCGAGTTCTGCCGAACTCGGTCTGGCCGTTCCAGAATGTTGCTGGTAGGTTCTGTTTGCCCGACATAGAGTTCTGGCCGATCTCTGTGTCGTCAGGGCTGAGGCAGAAATCTGGGTGATTTTTTACCATCGAATCTAATCAAACGGTCCAGGTTTGTTGCAGGATTAGGGAGTTAAGTTGGGATTTCCAAACCCTAATCAGTATATAAAACAATTGTAGTACACAACAAGAAAAGAGAGAGGAAGGAGGCAAGAGTGCCATTACAACTTCGGAAGAGAAGACGATGGATTGAAGGTTTTTCGAAGGAGATCGCGTACGGGTAATCTCTACTCGTCGTTCTCGCTCTTCGTAGCCTTGTAATCATTGTTCCTACTTCTGAGTGTTGTGGGGATCCGATTTGGATCGGGAGGACTTGGTAGAGGGTTGTAATTCTTCTATTCCATTAGTGAAGGCTTCTCAGGGTTGGACTCCGATCGTCCCGTAGTTTTTCCCGTAAGGGTTTTCCACGTCAAAAATTCTCTGTGTCTGCGTGATTGTGTTTGGTGTTTTTGTTTCTACGTAGTTTGCTCGGTTCTCTCGCAGGTACTCTCTAGTTTGGGGAAAGGTTTCTGCATTTCTTTCCTAACAGAGTGGTATCAGAGCCAGGTTCTGGAATTCAGAAGGGTGTCAGGAGTTGACAGAAACTAGAGAGGAGAGATGAACGCAAAGCCGGTGCGCATGGTGAACCTGAACGGTACCAACTATCACTACTGGCAGAGCAAGATGAAAGATTTGCTATTTGTCAAGAAGCTGCATCTACCCGTATTTGCATCCGAGAAGCCCAGTGATAAATTCGAGGAGGACTGGATATTCGAGCATATACAAGTGTGTGGGTATATATGGCAGTTTGTGGACGAGAATGTGTACAACCATGTTGCCAATATTGAGCATGCGAAGACGTTGTGGGATAAGCTGGAATCTTTGTACGCGAAGAAGACCGGGGTAAACAAGTTGTTCCTGATCCGGACGATGATGGGTCTGCGGTACAAAGATGGGGCGTCTATTACGAATCACTTGAGTGATTTCCAGGGCGTGGTTGACCAGCTATCTTCTATGGGAGTCAAGTTCGACGACGAAGTTTAGGGACTATGGCTGCTATGTACATTGCCAGACTCGTGGGAGACCGTACGAGTATCTATGATCGCTTATGCTCCAGAGGGCGTGGTCAGTCTGGAGTTTGCCAAGAGCGAGGTGCTGAATGAAGAGATGCGGAGACGTTCTCATGGCACTTCATCTACATTCCATCACTCAGAGGCTTTGGTTTCAGAGAGCCGCAGAAGGGGCAAAAGCAGGGGTCCAGGTGGTGGCAGAGACAAGAGCAAAGGGAAGTCCAAAGGATGTTATAAGGACTCAGAGTGTTACCATTGTGGTAAGAAGGGCCACATCAAGCGGAACTGTTTGCTTGGAAGAGAAAGAAGAAGGACGACAAAGGAAAGCAAGAAGAGAACACTACAGCGACGGCCTCGATGCATGGAGGCGATGTGATCGTCGTAGGTGATGAGGGCATTACAAACCTTACCTGCGATGACAATTCTTAGCTGGTGGACTCAGGGGCTTCAGCACATGTATCTCACAACAGGGCACTGTTTGCCACTTATACAATAAGCGACTGTGGCGTGTTGAAGATGGACAACGAAGATGTGTCGAAGGCGGTTGCCGTTGGAGATGTGCATTTGAGAACGAAGACGGACGCGGTTCTTGTTCTCAAAGATGTTCGTTATGTCCCTGATATCCGTTTCAACCTGGTGTCGGTTGGAAGGTTGGATGATGGGGGATTCTTCAGTCTCTTCGGGAACAGTTAGTGGAAGCTTTCCAGGGGTTCGATGGTGATTGCCAGAGGAAGCAAAAAGTTCGGTCTCTACTATATGGAGGGGAGCACACAGGGGGCACAGGAGGTGAACGCAGTCAGTGATGCGTCTACCGAGTGTGGCACAGGCGGCTCGGCCATATCAGCGAGAAGGGGATGAGCTACTTGGTGAACAAGAAGGTGATTCCAGGGCTCAAGTCTACAAAGTTGGAGAAATGCACGCACTGTTTAGCTGGAAAGCAAAATAGGGTGTCTTTCCAAAGTCACCTAAGTTCGAGGAGCCGGCGTTGCTCGAGTTGATTCACTCGGATGTCTGCGGTCCTATGAAGGTAAAATCTCTTGGTGGTGCTTCTTACTTTGTAACCTTTATTGATGACTGATCCGGGAAGGTTTGGGTCTATGCCTTAAAGACCAAGGATCAGGTGCTGCCTACTTTCAAGGAGTTTCAGGCCTCTGTTGAAAGGGAGACGGGCAAGAAGTTGTTGTGTGTTCGGTCCGACAATGGCGACGAATACATCGGTCACTTTGATGCGTATTACAGAGAGCAAGGGATACGACACCAGAAGACTCCGCCCAAGACACCTCAGCTCAATGGTGTAGCGGAGCGTATGAACAGGACACTAATGGAGAGGGTGCGGTGTTTGCTGTCAGAAGCAAACTTGCCGGGCAGTTACTGGGGGTAAGGCTCTTCTCACAGCTGCTTATGTTATTAATTTGTCTTCTAGTGCTCCTTTGCAGGGTGATGTGCCTGACAAAGTATGGTACGGCAAAGAGCCGTCATATAATCACCTGTGAGTGTTTGGTTGTAAGGCCTTCATGCATGTACCGAAGGACGAGAGGACCAAACTTGAGCCGAAGACGAGGCGATGCGTCTTGGTCGGCTACGGTCGGGATGAGTTTGGCTATATACTCTACGACCCAGTGGAAGGAAATCTCTATAGAAGCAGGGACGTGGTGTTCGTCGAGGATCAGACCATGACCAATACTAAGGATTCCGAGACGCCTTCTGAGGCTGAGGAATTGCCTGAGTTAGAGTCATTTTGCTTCGAGCAGTTTCCAAAGGACATCGCAGAGGATCCAGTTATGGGGGAGCCGGTACATGGAGTTGCTTCCAACCTTGATCATCAGCCTGCTGATGGTAGTCAGGGTGTTCTTCAGGAGGATGAGCATGTCGGAGAGGTAGTTCCTGAGGAAGAGGAGGCTGTCGGTATACAGCCAGCACCAGTGGTTCCTTTGAGGAGGAGTGACAGGGATCGTCGACTATCTACGAGATACTCACCAGATGAGTATGTGCTATTGACTGACGGAGAAGAGCCTGAAAGTTTTGCAGAGGCTATGGAAGACGAACACAGGCAGGAGTAGATGGAGGCTATGCAGGAGAAGATGAGTTCCTTGTACACCAATTCCACTTATGATCTGATACGGTTGCCAAAGGGCAAGAAGGATTTGAAGAATCGATGGTGTTTAGAGTGAAGCAGACGGATGATGCTACTCGCCCTCGATATAAAGCGAGACTGGTAGTCAAAGGCTACGGTTAGCGGAAAGGCATAGATTATGATGAGATCTTTTCGCCTGTCGTCAAGCATTCGTCTATTCGGGTGGTGCTAGCATTAGCAGCCAGTCTCGACTTGGAGGTCGAGCAGATGGACGTGAAGACGACATTCCTCTACGGTGATCTTGAGGAGGAGTTGTACATGGAGCAGCCGGAGGGATTCTGTGAGAAGGGCAAGTCATATTTGGTCTGCCGATTGAGGAAGAGCTTGTATGGTCTGAAGCAGGCTCCGAGGCAGTGGTACAGAAAGTTCGAGTCGTTTATGGGGGAGCATGGTTATGCACGGACGACGTCGGACCACTGTGTATTTGTGAGGTATTTTGCCGAGGATGATTTTATCATTTTGTTGCTCTATGTAGATGACATGCTATTAGTGGGTCGGAATGCCACTAGGATAACGGAGTTGAAGCGCCAACTGGACGCGGCCTTCTCTATGAAGGATTTGGACACAGTGAAGACTATTCTTGGGATGGAGATCAGCCGAGAGAGAGATTCCAAGCTGCTACACTTGTCCCAAACGAAGTA
The DNA here is from genome assembly GCA_029216955.1 of Iris pallida. Taxonomy (NCBI): domain Eukaryota; kingdom Viridiplantae; phylum Streptophyta; class Magnoliopsida; order Asparagales; family Iridaceae; genus Iris; species Iris pallida. Next base: position 825,063 of record JANAVB010040015.1, on the reverse strand, counting down.
CATTCATCGGGTACTTCAGCGTTTCGGGATGGACGGGTCGAAGAAAGTGAGTTCCCCTCTTGCGGCTCACTTTAAGCTCACTGAGGAGCAATGTCCATCTACCGAGGACGAAAAGGAAGATATGGAGCGAGTTCCATATGCCTCAGCTGTGGAAAGCCTTATGTATGCCATAGTGTGTACGAGGCCAGATATTACTCATGCAGTTGGTACGGTTAGCAGGTATCTTTCAAATCTTGGAAGGGTACATTGGAGTGCGGTCAAGTGGATTCTACGATATCTTCAGGGCACTGCTGGTTGCAGACTTTCCTTTGGTGGTGACGAGCCAAAGCTGGTTGGGTATACCGACGCTGATATGGCTGGAGATATAGACACGAGACGATCGACTTCGGCCTACGTGATAATGTTTGCATGAGAAGCGGTGTCATGGCAGTCGCGGTTGCAGAAGTGTGTTGCCTTGTCGACGACAGAGGCAGAGTACATTACGGCGAAGGAGGCTTGCAAGGAGTTACTGTAGATGAAGAAGCTGCTGCAGGAAATAGGACTTTAGCAAGAGCAGTATACTTTGCTTTGCAACAGTCAGAGTGCTATTCACCTTGTGAAGAATCAGACGTTTTATAGCCGATCCAAACACATCGAGACTCGGTATCATTGGATACGGGAAATAGTTGAGAAGAAGGACACGGAGCTTGAGAAGGTTCATACAGATGACAACGGAGCTGATATGTTCACAAAGATTCTACCAAAGAAGAAGTTTGATTACTGTAGGCAGATCGTCGGGATGACGATATCCTCCCCATAGTTGTGAAGGAGGAGATTTATTGGAGTGGGTGGGGTACCCAACCTATGTGGAGAAGATCCCGGAGTGCGACGAGCGCCGTTCGATGTCGAAGAAGCTCGGAAAGTAGGCAACGAGGAGTTGCTACTGCTGTTGCTGCTCCAATGGGGAGCTTCTGAAACTGGGCCACCGAGTTCCGGTCGAACTCGGTCCCAGGCCGAGTTCTGGCCGAACTCGGTCTAGCCGTTCCAGAATGTTACTGGTAGGTTCTATTTGCCCGACACAGAGTTCTGGCCGAACTCTGTGTCGTCGGGGCTGAGGCAAAAATTTGGGTGATTTTTCACCATCGGATCTAATCAAATGGTCCAGGTTTGTTGTGGGATTAGGAAGTTAAGTTAGGATTTCCAAACCCTAATCAGTATGTAACACAATTGTAGCACACAACAAGAAAAGAGAGAGGAAGGAGGCAAGAGTGTCATTGCAACTTCGGGAGAGAAGACGGAGGATTGAAGGTCGTTTTTCGAAGGAGATCGCGTACGGGTAATCTCTACTCGTTGTTCTCGCTCTTCGTAGCCTTGTAATTATTGTTCTTACTTATGAGTGTTGTAGGGATCCGATTTGGATCGGAAGGAGTTTGTAGAGGGTGTAATTCTTCTATTTTATTAGTGGAGGCTTCTCAGGATTGGACTCCGACCGTCCCGTGGTTTTTCTCGCAAGGGTTTACCACGTCAAAAATTCTCTGTGTCTGCGTGATTGTGTTTGGTATTTTAGTTTGTGCGCAGTTTGCTCGGTTCTCTCGCAGGTACTCTCTAGTTTGGGGACAGGTTTCCACGTTTCTTTTCCAACATGACCAGAGGAATCGGAGATACTGTGGCTGCTCGGGTCGGAGGAGACTGTCGAAAATGATTTGGGAGAAGGGGCTGAGTCGGAGGAGGCCAGGTGAGGTGGAGGCCGGCCATATGGTGGTCGCCTGAGCGCGCCACGACGGAGAAGAAACCGGGCTCGGCGCGGCGGACGCGCTCGCCTGCTCAGGGTCGACTGGAAGGATCGCTGGAGACGGGGTACTGTAACACCCTGTTTTCTGAAATTGGGGTTTTTTTGAAAAATTTATTATGGTGTTTTAGGCATGATAGGATTTTTGGTGATTATTAGTGTAATTTAAACCATTTTCTAAGTCATGACTTATGACTTTGTGACTTACTAGCAAAACCTTAGTGTAAACCCTAGTTTTCCTTAACCTAGAAGTTGCCATGACCATGTGAGCCTAGCCATAGGCTTAGAACATCAAATTAGTGATTTTTGCCAAAAGGGTATTTTGGTAATTTACTAGACTTATTTGAGATTATTTGATTTTTAATATTATTTAATTCTTGTTAAGTACCATGATTAGTCCCTAACCTATCTTACCATAATCTAGAGGTTAGCTACTAACCTAGAAGCTTTAGGATGGATAATTAGTCAAGGGTTAAAGTAATGTAAATATCTTAGAATGCCTTTATGGATATTTTGCTTAAAACACTCAAAATATCAACCCATGGCACCAAAGTCTTTGCCTTCTCCATGAAGGAAAGCCAAAGACACCCCCCCTTGCCATGGTCGGCCAAGGACCCCCCCTAGCAGCCACACCATTCTATATAACCCCATCACATTAATTCATGATTATTTTACATGAATTTTAAACCTAGAAATTCCATTTCCTTCACAAGACCATAACTTGATCATTCTTGAGCCAAATCACCTCTAGTTTCTTGCATTGGACTCCCCTACACTAGAGGATACTATTAGGGCCTGCCATCAAGGATTTGTGGAGCTTTGGGCATCACCAAGAGAAGTGGACACCCCCCTATTTTAGGCTTTTTTATTGATTTTGCACTCATAGGTAAATGTCCTCAAACCTAGTTAATATTCTAATTTTTCTTCATAAATGCATGCATATAGGTCTACCCTAACTGTGGGTCAAGTTTGGTGAAGTTTAGAGTTGGTTTGGTGTCCGTATCGGACACGTATCCTAGGCTATAAAATATTGTTTGATGAAATGCCACAAAGGATTTGATTTTGTTAAAATGTAAAACAAATTATATATTTTGGTAGCCCTTGGCATGCTGATCACGAAACACCATGACTGAGCACGTTTCCATGCTGTGTCCGTGTCCAAAATGGACACGAACTCACTGCACGAGCACACGCGCGCGTGCCCTGCTACCACGCTCTTCGTGCTCACTGTACAGAGCACTAGGACACGTACAATTTGACATGGACACGGGGGCAATGTCTGCGAACATGCCCCCAAAGTTTCACAGTGTCTCATTTTGTATCGGACACACAATCACCCACGCACTGGACACGTACTGACAGTGCACGCGCGCACAGACCCAGTTTTCCCACTTAGACACGGCCTTCGTGTCATGTCTATACACCACGTGGACACCTCGTGGTGACACGAGTGTGTAGCCCAACACGTGGGCTACACGTGGATAAGACCACGTGACCCCACGTGGCGTGTGTCGTGTCCACGAGACACTAGAACACACGTACGACACTGTCTGAAACAGTGTGTATCAGTCGAGAAAACTCGACTGATACGGGTCTTGTGTCGACACGTGAGGACAGGTAGACACTGTGCAGGCTACCTAATAGCTAGCCCTAGACCTAGGCGACCTGTGTGCATAACCACGAGACGTGTCGTGTCTCGTGGTGTGTCCTAGAGAGAGTTGCACGCGTGCACGACGCTGTGTACGTGGGTGCGTATGAGATTTTACCCGATTTGGGTTTTGAGAGTTGGACACATCAAATCGTGTCGTGGTGTCGTGTCAGCCCCCTAGACACTAGAGGACACTTGGGGCATCACTTACCAACCCATGGGTTCAAACCTTAGTTGGGTTTTGGACATAAAAATGGGTTTACCCATGTTTCGAGTACACAGTGCACATATTCCAGATTTGGAATAATTCCCAGTTTTCTAAAACGAAATTCAAAAGTACTTTTTTATGATTTATACATGTATTGGTATGTTTTCAGTGTATATATACGTAGTGTATATATATGTGTGTGTGTAGGAGGAATTTGAGGATATATATATGTATATAAGTAGTTATGTATATATATACATATATATGTATGTATGTGTACTGTGTGTGTGGGGGGGAGGCTGTTTTCTGGGATTCCAGAAACCTGAAACCCCCTCCCCTTTCTGTGTGTCAGTATCTATGTCCTTCTCTCTCTCACTGTTCTCTACTCTCACTCTAATTCTCTCTCTATATATATGTAATATAAGTTGGTATATATATATATAAGTTGGTATATATATATATATATATATATATATATATATATATATATATATATATATATATATATATGTATGTATATATATAAATGATATATAATATATATTTATATTAGATCTCATATAGTGTCATGATATATAATGTGGGTGATTTGTATTATATACATAGTGTATTCACATATTGATATAGGTAGTAGATAGATTGTCTATACTATATATATATATATATATAATATATAATATATATTAAAATATATATAGATTATATATATTTTTATTTTTTTTATTTTTTTTTTATATATATATTTAATATATATATATATATATATAATATATATATATATATATATATATATATATAATATATATATATATATATATATATATATATATATATATATTTTTTTTTTTTTTTATTTTTTATTTTTTATATATATATATAGATATATATATACACATAGCCTATAGGCCTAAGTAGTATGTTGTATATATATGTATATATGTAAGTCATATATATATATATATATATTATATTGTATAAGGTAGATACCTATATGGTATTAGCCTATGGAACCTAGTTACTAGCCTATGTCCTATGGCCAATGAGTTAGGATAGACCATTAGGCCTACTAGACCTAGGTTGACCAAAATGTTGACCATTGTGACCAAAGTCAACCATGGGTCAAACTTGACCAAATTGACATGGAATTAACTTGGATAGTTTTAAAAGGACTAGTGACTAAGTTCCTAAACCCTAACCTTATTTGTTGACCATGGGTTATATAGATAGCCCTATGTAGATTAAGATATGTATGGGGGTTAAGTGGTATATACTTAGGAGTTGTGTCATGATTGTGTTAGCCTTAGAGGTTGACTAGAAGTTGACCATTAGTCAAGATTGACCTAATTACCTTGTTGACTAGTCTTTGTTTGACCAAAATCTTAGTTGGTCTAAGTTTGACCTAGACTTGACCCAGATTGATCATGTTGACTAGTATTTGACTAGTTTGATTAGAATATTGACCAGAGTTGACTTTAACCTAGATTTGACTAACCTGAATTGTTGACCTTTTGACTTTATTTGACTTAGTTTGATTCCCTGTGGACCTAGTATGACTCCTGACCTAGTTTGACTGTTGAGTTGACCAAGATTGACTTTTGACCAGATTGACCTAGAATTATGTAGATTGCATTGTATACTCTATTTTTACCATTGTGGATACATTGTGACTTGTGTTGCTCTGATTAAGCCATACATCTCTCCTCAGGCAGTATATCCTCTTCAGACATTCAGTTTATCAGCGAGTATATTCTCTGACCGTTTCATACTTGCCAGGATTTATATTCTTGCTCTAG